>MVGT01000732.1:93739-125648 GCA_002174775.1 Macleaya cordata
GGTTTGGGGGATACGTCTTTTTCCTGTCTTCCAACATGTCTGTGAACTATATGTTTTCTCGTTCTTTCTCTTTTTAGCTTCTATCTTTTGACTGTAACGAATATTTATCGTATTACAATTTTGTTTCTGTTCTATGTAGATTTTCTCCATCTTCTCATTGTCTGTACTTTAGTCTGTGGTAAAAGGAAAGCTCCCAATTTTATTCTTTTCATCTGCATTATGTTGTTTTTCCAGATATCTTTTCTAGTGTTATTAATTCAGTAATATTTATATTCCAAAGGTATTACATATTATGTTCATTTTGTATTCTTTCTTTCTTCTTTTGTTATTTATTTATTTCTGTTGTTAACATTTCATCTGTGATCAGGCTGCAATGAGTAGGGTTGAAGATGGAACTCAAAAAGGCGATCTTTTGTATGGTCATTATAGTGAAAAGGAAGAGCTATGGTTTGACTTCATGGCAGATACCGGAGATGGTGGAAACTCGTCCTATGCTGTGGCGCGGTTGCTGGCTCAACCTTCAATTCAGCTCAATGATAAAGATTCTCTCCAAATCCTACCTCGTGGAGACTTACTTCTTATTGGAGGAGATCTTGCGTAAGCTGGACTTTTTACAATCCTGATATTTATAATAAGCTATCTTAGAATAATACTCCATTTTTCTTTATAATTAAGCTGTCTTCGACACCATGGCTATTTAGATGAACATACCATAAGTCTAATTGACACTATTATTAATTTATCGAATATATTGTATTAGCTGTTACGCACATGTTTAGGGTTCTGTTGGTTCAATGTTTGTACCTTTATTTCTGTGTCTGACAATCAAGACATGTCTGTGACTCTGTTATTATGAGCATGTTATATTGATATAAACCAAATCTATACAACTGAATTTATCGAATATATTGTATTGGCTGTTATGTGAATGTTTAGGGTTTTGTTGGTTCAATGTTTGCACCTTTATTTCTGTGTCTGACAATCAAGACATGTCTGTGACTCTGTTATTGTAACTATGTTATATTGATATAAACCTAATCTATACGACTTCTTTCCACCCTTCGAAGTATAACTAAGCAGCATATATATGTGTATCATTTCATTTCACCATCCATGAACAATAGAAATTATTACAAGTTTTGAGAAATACTAAATGAATATTTTATGCATGTATTATTGCATCTCTTTAATATTGAATCACATGTTTACTTGTGAACAGGTATCCTAATCCTTCGGCTTTCACATACGAGAGACGCTTCTTTTGCCCTTTTGAATATGCTCTTCAGCCCCCACCTTGGTACAAACCAGAGCATATAGCTGTAGACAAGCCCGAGGTACCTACTGGGGTATCTGAACTGAAGCAATATGATGGGCCTCAGTGTTTTGTAATTCCTGGAAACCATGGTTGGTTCACGTTCACATCTTTAACTTGCTTAGTATAAATTAAAGTACAACTATTCGTGGTTTCAAATAACGCAAATTGAAACTTTTGTTTTTAATTTATGTCTTTGTGTGTTATGATGGACTTCAATTTTACAAATTGGTAGAAACATTTTCTATTTGGGTACTCCAGTCGTCTATTCACCAAAGATTGGTTATGGTATTTCATGTTCTAAGAGTGTGGATATGGAGGTCTAGAGCTGAAGTATTTTCCATTACAGATTGGTTTGATGGACTCCAGACTTTTATGAGGTACATATGTCATAAAAGCTGGTTAGGCGGGTGGTTTCTTCCTCAGAAAAAGAGTTATTTTGCATTGCAACTTCCTAAAGGGTGGTGGGTATTTGGTCTCGATCAAGCTCTCCATGCTGACATTGATGTATACCAATTCAAATTCTTCTCGGAACTGATAAGAGACAAGGTATTAGTTGTGACTTTTGCCTTGGTTCATTTCGCTCTCTTATGAGATGACAGTGCCATCTACAGATTGTTATTGCATTGAACGACTTATTATGCAAGCTCAACATGAGTCGTTGACAGTGGTGGTGCACTTACGTTATCCTTAGTATTCTAAGCAGTTATTTAACAACTATGGTACCATATAAGACATATAGCCACCTGAGAGTTATTTCTATTGATTACTTACACTTAGAAGCAGCTTTTCCTAGTTCACTTTTTTTTTTTCTAAATTCATAGTGCTTTGATCTCAATAGTTTGCATGAGTTCCAGGACGTCGGCTTCTAATTTAATGATTTGGGTTGCTTTGATTGAATAGATTATGGAAATATTCGCATGTTTTCCAGGTTGGAGAGAATGATTCGGTGATCATTATGACACATGAACCCAATTGGCTTCTTAATTGGTATTGGAATGATGACTCTGGGAAGAATGTCTCTCACTTAATACGGGACTATTTGAAGGGGAGATGTAAGCTTCGAATGGCCGGGGACTTGCACCATTACATGCGCCACTCTTCTGTTCAATCAGATAAGCCAGTTTATGTACAACATTTACTTGTCAATGGTTGTGGTGGGGCATTTTTGCATCCTACCCATGTTTTCAGTAACTTCAAGAAATTATATGGAACTTCTTATGAAAGCAAGGCAGCTTATCCTTCGTTTGAAGATTCAAGTAGGGTATGTTTTGAAGTTATTTTCGAAGAACAACCATCAAATTGTTGTTAATCTGTTAATCTTTTGATACTATTCTTATTGTATTTCACTGTATCTGTGGAATTAATACATCTAAGGTGGTTACAATGGAAAATTGGTCAGATAGCGCTTGGAAACATTTTGAAATTCCGAAAGAAGAACTGGCAGTTTGACTTCATTGGTGGCATCATATACTTTATACTGGTCTTTTCTATGTTTCCACAGGTAACTCTTCTATTGAGTATGCTTTACTTCCTCTTCGTACACATGTTATAGCTTTCAAAGGTTTATACCTTTCCTAGATAATATTTAGATGAAATATTCCAATGACCTACTTGAGCAATTTCTTTATTTCCAGGTAAACATATACTTCCAGACATTCTTGCCTAGAAATATAGAATTGAATAAGCGGAGAAAATTGACATTTTCATTTTGGTAAATTCCAGTGTAAGCTCGATCACATCCTGCAGGGAGATTCGTTTTCTGGTCACTTGAAGAGTTTTTTTAGCACAGTATGGCATGCATTTATGTACATGCTGGAACACTCATATGCCTCCTCGGCAGGGACTCTGCTCTTGCTGATGGCAGCATTTTGTTTTGTCCCTTCCAAACTGTCACGGAAGAAGCGGGCGATAATTGGAGTTCTTCATGTTTCTGCCCACATGGCTGCAGCACTCATTCTCATGTTGCTGTTAGAGCTAGGTGTTGAGACATGTATTCGCCATGATCTACTAGCAACTTCAGGTTTGCTTCTTGTCCCCTTTAGTGAGGCTGATCCTCTTATACCACTACTTAAGGTTGTTGCATAAGAAACAGTTGTGCAACCACGATTATATGACCAAATATATATCACCTGGATCATTTTGTCACAGACATTTCGCAAGTCCAATTATAAGGCATCCACTTGCCCTCTTTTGTTGGGTGTCAGGTTATTATGGTAATTTATATTGCGTAAGAAAGGAACTCTGCCAGTACAGAATCTGATAATAAAAGTATAGGAAGAGAGACAGAAAGCAGTCTGAAAAATGAAAATTGACCCCCCTTATTGACTATAATAAGAGGATCTTTTGTGTGTATACAAATATGAAACAAGGAGGGGTCCAACATGAGGACCTCCCAGGAGGTTTTTCAAAAATTGTAGCTGGATGATATGACTACAACCAGTGACCATTTTGAGTTGCTTAGCGTTGGAAAAGATTTTGGTTGAGAGTAATAACTTCATGAACTTCATCAATAAGAAATGTCTACTCAAAACCCAATCTGGAGCAAACTTCATTTATATCAGTAATGTTGTTTACTAACATTTCTAATGCTCTTGTAACTGTTGGGTGTTGAAGATGGAGTGTAATCTTTTTTCTGTTTCAGGCTATCACACTCTATATGAATGGTACCGTTCAGTGGAGAGCGAGCACTTCCCAGACCCAACGGGCCTTCGGAACCGTATGGAACAATGGACATTTGGCCTTTACCCAGCATGTATCAAGTACCTCATGTCTGCATTTGATGTCCCCGAGGTGAGAAACCCTCTGATTCTAGCCTTATCTTAAAAACATGTGTTTTCAATTTCTTCTCAGCATAGTGAAATCCATGGGGATATATCAGGTCATGGCTGTCACCAGGAGCACCATATGCAAGAACGGCATGCATTCACTTTCTCGTGGGGGTGTGATCATTTACTATGCATCCGTTTTCCTCTACTTTTGGGTCTTCTCGACCCCTGTGGTCTCCCTGGTGTTTGGGAGCTACTTGTACATCTGCATTAATTGGCTCCATTTACACTTTGATGAAGCCTTCTCTTCTCTACGCATTGCAAATTACAAGGCATTCACCCGTTTCCACATCACCCGTGATGGCGACCTTGAAGTATTCACTCTTGCAATCGACAAGGTAAGAATCTACCACGACTCACTCAGTATTAATAGGAAAGCTTCGACATTCAAATGTTTAGTTGACATGGTTGGTTCTTCCTGAATCTCCACCATGGAGGGCAGGCACCATCTTTTCCATGTATCTTTGGTCCCAGGGTGGAGATTCCACCCCACTCTGGTTGAGCAGGATGTTGAGTACTCTGCCCACTATGAATTCCAGCTTGCCATGAGAAATCAAGTTTTTTTTGTGGTCGGTTCCATGAGAAAATGTAGTTGACTGTTAAAGTATCATGTTCTAACCCTGGCGAGGGGTAGGGGTGTCAATTGATACTCGAATCAGAACCAGTTTCCTCTGGGCAGGGAACCAGAATCTCTAGGAACTTTACCATTAATATTGAAACAGGTTCGGGTCCTGGGTACTGAAGAACCGATATGAACTGCAATTGGCTTACAAAGATTGAGTTTATTTCCTTTACTGAATATTAGGAAACTTGGAATAGGCGTACCCAAGAACTGACCAGAACCTAAACCCATTATTCCGGTTCTGGTTCCACGTATTTGAGTATTAGAGCCGAAATCAACTTAGTTTATAGGTTCCAGTTACAGCATTTTGGGAACTTTTAAGTATGGGAGTGTGAAGTATTTATTGTCTTGAATTGCAGGTGCCGAAGGAGTGGAAATTGGATTCAGAGTGGGATGGAGAGGCAAAACTGCCACAGCAACTGAGTCATCGTAGGAAGCATCCTAGCAAGTGGACTGCAGCTACTGCTCAGCAAGACCCAGTCAACACTGTTCGGATTGTTGACCATTTTGTTATCGAACGTACAAATACTGATAGTCCTAGTAATCCTAGTAGTTCAGAACCAAATAAGAATTGATGGATTAGTCATTCATTTAGTTCAGGCATTCAAATATACATGAACAATTCTGTTTAACTTTTCATCATTCAATGAAAAAAGAAAAAAGAGGAAGGTTAGAACAGGCGAACTTCTGCCTCGACCGACTTTTGGGTAATTCTCGCATCAGCTGTAGCTTCTGGATTTCAGATAATGAAAATTATAGAGACAATGTGGTACGAGTGGCTCATACAAGGCGTCGATGCCATACAGGAGTGCAATTTTGTTCACCCACTTGTAAGGTGGGTGAGAATCACTACCCATCATCTAGACGCTGGATGTTATATACAGGTTAACAAATGGTGGAGTTGAACGTGAAATATAGTGGATCATGGGTGGTGATGCTCACTCACCTTACAAGTGGGTGAACAAAATCACACACCAAACATATGTTGAGGACTAGCAAATCCTGTCACTTGAGCAGACATTTTTGTAGACTTTCAATCCTCCTACTTATCTGATCTTAGTGACCTTTCACCGAATTCCCTGAAGTTCAAGGTGGCACTCAAGGATCTCTACCAAACAAACTAAATTGATTGTGCTGCAAACTTCCTGATATATATATATATAGTGCCTTCGGAACGGCTAAGATTTATCTTTCAAGTTGTATATATATAGGATAGACCGTTCTATTTTATAATAGAGATTTTTTTTGATTGACAATTTATTTTTCTTCTTGATTTTGCTTTTTTGTTTTTCTTTGTTTTGGGCCTAAAATACTTTTCAATGTGCCACCTACCATGTTTCTCTTTCAACTGCTCCCCTAGTTCGAATGAGAAAGTCTATATATAGGATGTGATTGGTATCCGGTGAATATTTGCGAATATTAAGGCCAAAATTTCATATAAATGTATTTTGGTTTTGGTTGTTAGGTGCAATAGACCCATATGGGTGAGACTATTTGTAGCCATTTTAAAACTGCAAATACTCTTACCCTTTTTTACGATTTATGTGGGAGATTGTAAATTAGTTAAATGATTGCACCTATACAATTACTACCAAAGCACATTTGTATAAATTTTTGGCCGCGAATATTCACAGGATACCAAAAATTGATTTCTTGTGGTCTTTATCCCGTTTTGATCAAGTAAAAATGGAATCAATTAATCAAATAAGGGAGATACAGAGGAGAGGCCCTAGAGGGGATTGAAACAGTCAAGACTTGAGACAAAATAACCATAGCATTGAGTAGGAGCGAAGACGAGAGCGAGAGCGGCCAATTTAAGTGTCCCTAGTTCAAAAATACTTTCGGAAAGGGAGCGTGGTAAAATTCTAGAGTGGGAGCGTCACTCCTATACCATAATTCCCATTACTAAGAGACAAACCCAGTACCAAAGCACATCTTTATAGAATTTAGACCGCGAACATTGGCAAATATTCATGGCATATCAAGCTATAAATGTCGATTTCTTGCGGTCTTGTTCCCTTTTTGATCGGGTAAAAATGGATTGAAACAGTCAAGACGAACACCCAGTATCAACCATCTCGGGGAAGACTCCAATCAATAAAAACAGAAGACCCTTGGCCTTGAGACAAATATTAGTTAGCTTCTGGAGTGCCAAATGCCAATAAATAACTTCATTCTGGATTCTGGAAAATGACATCCCCAACCCAACCTTCCAAACCCATCCAAAAAAAAAAAAAAAAACTGCCAGAGGTATTAACTCGAATTACAATCAACATACATGCAGAATGCACGAGCTTCTGGCAAGTTTCAATAAAACATAGATTTGAGATAGAGATTTACACCTTAAAATTGCGATGATCTCCACTCTGACTGATTAACTCAGAATATACATGAGAATGTCTATATTTGAAAGACCGGAATCAAGTGTTAATCGGGTAGGATAACCGGAGGAAGAAAAAAGAAGAAAGAATAAAGAGCATTGCCTGTGCCGCGACCAAAATTCTCAACTCAGGTGGGCGTATCTCCGACTCTTGATATGACAAAAAAAATGAAACCAAGGTGCTATTTACATCAGTGAGTTGCTGAGATGAGTTACATTGAATAGTCTGCATAGAGGAAGCTCTCATACGGTGTTCCTGTTAGCGTTTTGTTGACATCATCCCAATTCTCGACATGATCGGATAGCGACCCTTTGTGGATCTTCACTTGCCGGCTTTTCAGGTCCCTTTGTGGCACCCTCAGAAATTCTTGCACCTCCATCAGTTTCTGCAGAAAACACTAGGAACATTTAGTACCAAATTTGAAATGCCATACAGCATAGAATAAAACAAAAGAACAGAATGTCTGATTTATGAGAGAGAGAGAGAGAGAGAGAGAGAGAGAGAGAGAGAGAGAGAGAGAATAGTCTTACAGTGCGATTGTTGATAAGATCCTCATAGTAAAGAATGGTGTGACGGGTGCTCTTAAAGTACTCTATAGCCTTCGCAGTTGTGTCCTCTACAACCTTCAGATTCTTTATCAATAATGTGGCATTGATAGTAGGCTTGTACGTAGCAAGTATTTGAGCCTGCAAATGTCAGTGAAGTATGAATTCAAGATCTTTGCATAATATTATAAATGGGGTTCTTGGAGTGATGCTCCAGAAAAGAGAGAGAGAGACCTCATGCGGTGAATGTACATGAGACTTGTGGGTTCCATTTAGTAGTTTAGCGTCTCGATCATAAGTGTTTGCGAGCACTGAAATCATCCTACGTAACAAATTTCTTCGGAAGAGAAATACAGCAGAAACACCCCTCCGGTTGAAGTACTCTACTATCTTTTCATGATGCTCCATTAAACCCTGCAGTAGCCATGATTAAACATCTCAAGTGGAAAAACGTCCACCAAAATAGAAACAAGACATGGTCATAGCTGTTGCAAACAAGACTGTCTTCTTTCCTAGTTCAAGCTAATGTCCCGAGGGATAGGATAGAACATGACCTGAAACCTTCTAAGATAGCTCGGGTTCTGTTTAACTATTATTCCCTAATTCCTCTTCAAAAAAAACTATTAATCCCTAATTGCTACTTTAATGAACAAATTACTCTTTGCCATTGAAACTGAACCACATAAATCTCATAACCATGGAGGAGGAATTCAGAAAATAGTAAAACCTTTGTAAAATTTTATAGATGAACATGAGAATCACCAACTTGATTGTGTCATAAGATTCTTCTGCCTTTTTTTCTTAATTTATTTTGTAATTCCATAAGACCCTATAAGGATTATATTTAGAACAAAATAAGAAAAGTAGAGGCTAATCCACCAATCAAAGAAAAGAAGAGTAATCCAATTAGGTCAAAAGGTTGCTGCTATAGATAAGGGGATACGTCTTTTTTTTGCAATTCGGATACATCCACCTTCACTCTTGAGACAATTCGCGAATCAAATGGGGCACAATGAACTCCAGAGCAGTTACCCTGTCTTTAGAGCAGTTACCCTCGTACCTCTTGAATACTAAAACTGTCATGTTCCCTTGGATCAGCATAACCTGCCAAGTTGTCTTTCCTACGGATTAACTAAAAATTTTCTACTTCAACTCTCTCCACTAAAGGTGTTTCGTCAAGGGGTTGGATTTTGCTTTTGACGTTAGTTCGTCAACAAATTGGTGTCTTTTTGGCAGTAGAAGCAAAAGGTGGATTGAGTTATGGAGGTTGTAAAATCTAACATATTTACCTAATTTTCAGACTTGATAACTGACATTCTTGATATCAGACATATACTGCAACTATAATATATTTACATTTTGAGTCTCTAAAAGTTGTTTCTGGCTATACCATAGTATTAGTACAAGCTGACTATCTCCTATCTTGACCTGACTAAACTGGGAAGGGTTCAGTAAAGCCATAAAAACTAAAGCTAACCAGGTTTACTGCATGATTTTCAAATACTAGATTGTGGTCACACAGAGGTCCACCGAACCACGGTTCAAAATTTCAAATGTTTTGAATGTTTCTCCGTTTCGGTAGTTACGAGAGCAGAACTGTTTCCATTTGTCCCGGTCTGTAGTTCTATCTTCCACTATTGTTCATGTATTTGTTTTGGAATGTTTCAGAATGTATTGATACGTTTGGTCAGAGTGTCTCAGTTTTTCAGCTAACCGAAACATATGGTTGAAATGAGACTTTAAATCTTGCACTGAACTATGGGGTATTCTTACTCTAGAGGTATCAACCTAGTAGCTCCACGTCCATCTACAAAGTTTTATTTGTAAAAAAATTGATTTAGTTCTGACCAGAAACTATGGTAAGGCCTTACAGAGAAATAAGAATCAAAATGAAGGGATAGGGAAACAAAATAAGCATCAACTTTACAAAGAGAAAAAAGATAACCCAAGATGGATAAGATGTCTTTTCTCAGGTAAAAGGAACGAAATGAAATATGCAGCATACCTGATTGAGCATCCACTTGAAGCCAACTGCAGCTGAGCACTCATTCTTGGAAGCACTACTGAACCAATCCAGATTGTAAACTTTATCTAATGTCTGTACGATTGATGAAATATTACTTCTCCTCTCTTTGACAGAAAAGATCTCCCCGTTTGAGCTTACATTAATATGACTATTCAATAGTGTTTCAAACCATCCACTTCCAGATCTCTGCATGGATAAGATAGCAAAGAATCGAACAGGATTGCATGCACATTCTTCCCTGTAATGCACCCAAACATTTGAGAGTTATCAAAATGAACATTTGGGAATTACCTAAATGAATATCAATTAAATTTAAATCTGAATGGAAGGATCATTATATCCAGGTTACCTTTTATAGGTTTTTGGTTTTGGGTAGTGCAGGAATGGAATTTCCCATTGTTCAACACCGGAAGCTTGACAAGGCCGTTCGATATATGGGACAGTAATGAATTTAGGTCTAGTGTGAGTGGTTATTTGTTTTAGACAGATTGAGCAAATATAAACACCGCAAACCATGGCGAACAATAAGAGAACCATCCTTGAGACCAGTGGAGACTTCTTAGGAACTTTTATGATGAAAGAGGAATCCTGTGTTTCAAAGGGTACCCTGCTGTTAATATCGCAGATAACTCAAGATTTGATGAAATAGTGTTATTGGATAAAACTGTTCAAACAGAAACTGAAAGATACCCAAATGAAATAGAACTACAAATCTTAAAAGGAGCACAAGAGCTGATCACAGAAATGCTGCAAAGATTGTTGATAAGGGACACCAAAATAAATTTTGTAAAGATCATTTTTCTGAGCCTTTGCCCCCCTCTTTTTTTAAAAAAAATTTATTTACCAATAAATCTAATAAGCTATCTAGCTGAAGCTGGAAAACATACTTCAATGAAATAGAACTAAAAAAAATAGTAATAAAGGAATACAAATAGCTGATAGAAATGCAGCAAAATCAATATTGCACATACAGGAGATGAAAAATACTTGTAAAAAGAGAAAGAAGGAAGGAAAAAAAACAAAAAACAAAGGGAGGACCTTTAACTTGTAGATTTCCATCTGAACACCCTAATCAAGAAAAATTATAAAAGAGAAGTTAGGAGGGAACAAAGGGCAATGTGATTTCTTCCTCTTTGGATATTTAGACAAACACTAGAACCCCATTAGACTTCAACCTCAAAACCCCAGATCAGGCATGCAAATCAAGAATCAGAATACCATTTAACCAAAAAAAAGAAGGAAACATTAGAGCATCAAAATCTGAATATAACCCATATCTTAATCACAAAAAAGAGTTCCAAAAATCAGCCAAAAATCAAAACTTTATAAACACCCAGAAAGGTTAAAACTTTGTTTCAAAAGAAACATAAAAAATAAGAGAAAAAAAGATCAAACCAGGAAAGTAATGAATCACAAAAGCACACACCCTCACCTTGTTGAGTAAGCAGAGATCTTCAGCCATCCTCTCTCAAACAAAATAAAAACAAAAGGGCATTGGCAGCTCAGATTCTTCTATTCTCCCCCATCTTTTCTTCTCTCTCTCTGTTTTTTTCTAGCTGAGAACAAGAAGGAAGAGAGAAGAGAAAGAGAGATATTGTTTAGCTTTCAGGCTTTTCATCGTGAAGAACAACATCATATACACAACCCCACTCTCTCTTTCTCTCTCCTCGTCGTTTCTCTTTAGATTTGTTAATTTATTCTGATTTCTGACTCTTTCTCTTTCTCTCTCTAAAACACACACTATTCTGCGTGTCGTCGTCTTTGAATGCGAACCCAGAACCGAATCTAGTTTAATTAGAACTTTGACTCAGATCAGATGCATTAAGGTCTGATTTGAAAAACAATTTAGAGAGACAGACACAGAACAGAACACTCTTGAGGGCAAAAAAAAAAGAACCAAAAGCCATAAAAAGAGGAAAAAAAAAAACAACCAAATTAGACCTTACTTGTTTTCTTGAAGGAATACTTGGGTGTTGTTCATAAATATACGTCTTAACATACCCATTTATTTGCCACCTTGCACTCTCACTTTCTTTGGTCCCACAATAATCAGTCCAATGTTATTTCTAAATGCCAAGTGTGGTTGCTCTCCTATTTCTTAAAATGCTCCATTTTTTTTATTAATATTCTATTTATTTTTACGTTCTATTTACACTGGTCTAAGGACCTACATAAAAATAATCTAAAGATTAATTTTTTTGTGCTTATGATTTCCTCACAATGTCGATCATCTTCACAATAAATCACATTGTATAAAACTTTTAACGCCATTAAAATTGGATTTCCGTTAGATGATTTTAATAAAATTCTAGATTAATTTTAGATGGGGTTAAAATTATTTAAACGATATGAATTATTGTAAGGGTGGCTTACAAGTTGAAGAGACCATCCTCAAAAATAATCAGTTCATAAATCATTCTACGTGAGTTCAACAGACCAATGTAAATAAAATGTAACAAGTGGGAGTGTTTTGAAAAATAAGGGAGCAAGGAGGCTGGGCCTTTCTTAATCCTTGTTACAAAAGCTTACTCTCTATTTACACCCTAAGATTGTGGGTTTATCTATAGTATTCTAATTTTAATTTATATAAAAAGAAAAAAAAATTATAAATTTCTATAAATGTACATATTTTCCTTTTATATGCTCAAATTTATGTTCACTATAAAATATTGAAATTAGACAAATTAATTGTTGCTTTAATTATAAGAGTTCTAATTTGAGGTGCAATTTGATGTCTCGAGTTGTCGTATGTTAATGTCGTTAATTCAACAGAAGGTAATTGCGTGACATAGAGAGCGTAACATCGACATCAACGCTCTTTTTATTTATTATAACTATAAATTTAGTTGATTTTGGTTATTCAGATTATTTTGATCATAAATAATAAAAAATAAAAATAAAAATTGAAGGAATTATTTATTTCACTGTCATTGTACATCGGCCACATTATTCGGGCCTACAAATTTTTCTTGGGTTTTTTTTAAACATGGGTTATATAACCAAAATCTTTTTTTATTAGTGGATTTATTTTTTTATTTATTGGGACAAGTGGATGAGATTAAAAATATAAAAATAAGTATTTAATTTTTTTTCCATATTTTTGCGTGATTCGAAATTATAATCTGGTCCATCAAACATGATGAATTTAATAGTTGATTAATTTTGATTGGTTTAAAAATAGATTAGAAGTTGGTTGGATTATATCTGGACGGAGGTCAATCGGACGGCAATAATTTTTTATTAATTTATCAGATACTTAATAATAAGTTAAAAACAAAAATTAAAATAACAATTTAAAAATTCTTTTTGCTTTGGTATAATCTAAGTTAATTTGTTTGATCAAAAAAAAAATCAAATTTTTTGACTTTGTACGAGTTCTTCGGACATGTTTCTAGACGACGTGGGCCCCACTGTGAATCTATGGCCCACTAAAGTTTTTCTTTTGTTTGTTGATTGACGTGTTCTACCAATTTAGTTCCCGTGTTATACGGGTCACTATAATAAATAGGGGGTTTAAAATTATGAAAGATTATCGGAGCTGGTCTTAAGCTGCCCTTGTTAGGCATGAATATCGCAACATCTTCTCATTTGTTTTAGGAGTGTTGTTATTGCCACTTATACTTTTGATGGATTTTTCATAAATTCATCCAAAACTTATTAGGTGGTGATCTTCCTCTTTCTTAGAGACCACTTCTACCACCAACCACCACCAGTTACCACCCTCATCACTTCCACCACTCGAGTAGAGATTAATGGAGTAATAAAAAATGGCAGGGAGATTGAGCAACGTAACATCTCAAGTAATGGCCGGAAATGGCGTAATAGGTAGATCCATAGCCACCTCTCTTCGTCTCCATTCCGGCCTGGGCCTTCTAGTCGGCAAACACGTTGTTTTCGACAAACCATTATGCTAACTACTTCAAAACCCTATAAAATATTTTAAACAACAAAAATTTGAAACCCTAAAAATTAGATCTTTTTTTTATTTTTTTCTTCATTAGCTTCCTATAAACAATGAGCTTGTTTGGGATGAACCTTGCATAGATCGCATCGCTGATACGGTTGGAAAGTACTCGGGTTTTCCTTCAATCTCTACTCCGGTGGTGGAAGTGATGAGGGTGGTAGCGGTGGTGAAAGTAGTGGTGGTGGTAGTAAAAGGGTTTTAACTAAGAAAGAAAAAAGTCCCCACATAATAAATTTTGGGTGGAATTATGAAAAACTAAAATAAAAACTATCTAAGCTACAGCCGATCAAAAATATAAGTGGCTCTTGTTTTTGTTTTTGACCTAATTTTAGGGCATAATGGTCAGTTAATATGTTTTTTATTGTCGCGAGTCCCAATCGTACATTCAGATTAAGACACCCACATGATTTAAAACAAGAAATGATATCTTAACTCTTACCTTAATTTAATTACACGGCCCTAATTTAAAAAAAATAAAAATAAAAAACTATATAATCAGGCCATAGTCAAATCAAATATCATTTAGAAATTAGTTTAAAATCAAAATAATTATGGTTCAAAAGGAAAAGAGTCGCATTTTCAAGAATGAAATTCTATTCTTAGGGGAGGGCCAGTAGAAGCCCTTATACCCCAAACCCAACTAAAAATCAAAGCTAGTGGAAGCCTTTGTGCATCACAACTTAGCCCTTAGTTTGAAGTTGTACTAAAGGTTTAGGAGTACTCATGCAGAGAAATCAATCTTTAAAAAAATTTAAAAAATAGGGATAGCGGAAATCTTCCGCAATGAATAAAAAAAATCTTAAAAAAAAGGGAGAAAATGAGTGTTGCAAAGGAGAAGTTTAAAAAATTCTTAAAAAATAGGGATCGAAGAAATCTTTCGCGAGATTTCCTTTAATTCCATTGGCCCTACCATGCCCTTATATCCTTAACCCACCCAATTTTTTGAGGGGTTAAGCGTATACCACTAGCTCTGTTCTTATTGATTTTGTGAAATTTACAATCATATTCTTTGAGGATGTGATTTTTAAATAATTACTAAAATTAGTAAAAATAACAAAATTGGGAAGAGCACAGTAAACCCAAGGAAGTAGGTGGATTTATGATTCCCTTCCCCAACATTCACATTCTTGCATTTTTATTTCCCCCATCCATACATGACCTAAAAGTCGTGCTGCACTAAGTTGCTCCAAGAGGTGAAAAAATGTGTTGTAGGGCTAGACTGATTATACTGCGGGTATGTTATTGAACCAAATTGGAACCAATAGATTCCCGCTTTGTTGAACTGTTCTTCACCATAACTGGTTCCACTTTTGGGTATTTTGATATCAGATGAAACCTAAACCGGACTAATCGGATTGACTTGCAAATATTGAGCTTTTCCAAGTTCCGTTTTTATAGCATTTTGTACACCAATTAAATATTGAAGAATCAAAACAGGTTATCCAAGTTCCGCTAGTTCCGTTTATTCTTATTTCAAACAAGGTTCAAAATCTCATATGGATCATTCATGGAAATGATACAATACAATATATGGAAATGATACAATACAATATCTAAATATTGGAGTTATGAAACACTTCAATATTATATTTCGAACGTTAATTTTAGTAAAATAAATAGTTTAATAATTAAATGATTGAATTGAAAGTATCGGAATGTATCTGTATATATCACGAAATAAGCCGATACAACCTAAAATAGTACGAAACTTTTGAAAAAAACGAATTCATGTAATGCTTCGTATTAGTAAATAAAAAAACTAAAACGAACCGGTGAAGCATTATGAAACGATACAACATTTTGAACCATGATTTTAAATACAGTAGAACTGAGTTGTTGTTATTGATTAATAGTTTAAACTTTCAAGTTTCAAGTAGTTCGATAACTGAACTGTTGAAAATTGTATTGGCAACATTAGGGTTAGGGTTAGTGTTGAACACTACATTTTGAGAAGCTCTTTTACAACCCATTTTTAAACCAATTTTTTTTTGTATAAAATCAATAATTCGATACTAACGAAAATTGAGATATGAAACCATCTCGTCATTTCATCTTAAGAGTCATCTAAGGAGTACATATAGTATTATCCTATCGTATAGATCATCCTTGCACTAGACTTGTATCAAGAAAGAACGTGTTGCTAATCTATCTAATGCATGCACTTCTATAGCATAATTATTATTGCAATAACTTTTTTTTTTGAATCCAAGGCGTCCGGGTCACCACATAGTGCACCCGACTATTTCTTGGGGTGTGAGTAGACCCCTCTCATCTACACACAACTAAGAAGGAATTTAATTAGAGTGGCCATCAGGAGGATCGAACCCACGACACCCATGTTTAAATCCAAGAGCTCGACCACTAAGCCATTCGCTAATGGTTTATAAGTCCAATAATTACTACCCACAATACTTGGCCTAAATAAAATGAGTCGATTAGCAACGTGGAGACGACTTGTGAATTTGACAAGTCAACTCGAGCTCATATTTTTCGTTATTGAGGCAGACTTTAGAAGCAATCCGCAATAACTAATGTAGAAGAAATAATTCGTAAAGTTGGTTCTTGTTCAATTAATGTCGTACATACGTACTCTCACTCTTTTTCTCCTAATTCCTTCCTTTATCCAAAATCAAGACTCCTGCTCCTTAGTGCCTTTACTATCAATGTTGCTTCGTGGACACATTTATTTCGTTAAGGGTCTCAAAATCAAAAGACAATGGACCTACCACATCGTTGTTCTTTCTTTATATATGAAAAAGTAAAAACCAACCAATAATACTAAACTCACATAATTGAGCCAGGATTAGAACTAACACGTGATTTTCATCTACTAAATACATGTCAAACTAATAAAATCTAGTAAAAATGTGAAATGAATAATGTGACTAATAAAATCTAGTAAAAATGTGAAATGAATAATGTGAGACCTTCATTTCTCTTTTTTTTCTAAATTTAATTGATGAAACTGATATATTTTTCATGTGCCAATTAAAACTCCAATCATATTATGACATATCATTATGTAAGCTGATTTATATAGCTGAATTATGTTAGCACCTATGTAGTTAGATTATGTATCACTTGATGTCGGGTGTCAAATGAAGAGAGATCATCTACCTAGAATATAGGTGTGGTAGTTAAATTCTAGTCACCTCACTCAAAGTTACTTAAAAGTAACACTGAAATCCTATTGCTCTCTTCACTTGACACCCAAATCTTTCTATATAGATCCACCACGTAGGTGTTTTCTCACGCTAGCTGCAACACGGGTAGCACGCACGACTCTACAAAAGGTGATTCCCTAAAGATTCTTCTATGGAAGTGGTGGGGGGAGAGACAATCAAGTAACCAAAACATCCACTTCAACAAAGATCATAAACAACACCAACGACCCTAAAAACATGCTTCAAACGTCGTTCAATCAACTTTTTTGTTTTTTTTTTGTTCTTGTTTTTATAAAGAACGTTCAATCAACTATTAAACGTACTCTTTCCCTTTTTTTAAAAAAAACTTTTCCTTAAAACCTTTAGTGCTTGCACGTGATCATCATTCCCTAACTCACTTCCTGGTGGGCACTGGTCACCACCCACCACGTAACAGTAATACTTAATTCAAAATTTAAAATGTTCGAAGTTAGGGTTTAGGGTTAAAGACTTGCCATCAAAACGTTCCCTTGGAAAAGCTCTTGCTAGTGGGGCCAACCCCGTGTTCGTCTATCCATAATATCGGTAGTGATAGGGTTACAGAATTTCCTAAAGAATTCTGTATAGCAGGCACAATTCATAGTGAGATGCATATCACTTTGGGATAGGGTGCGAATTACGAAGAGATGCATATCATTTTGACCGTTGGATGGTTGAATTGTAGCAAATTCTGTAGGAATTTTCTGTAACTCAAGCATTTCCGCCATAATATTATGCATGGTACGGTGGAATACTAGCGGGTTTTCGTTCACCCTACCGGTGAGTCAAGTGATATCACCACACAATCCTAACTGTGTCGTGTTATAAGGGTAAATAATATCGGGTGAAGGATACCGAGTTTGTGAGACGGGTCGATCAACCCAATCCCGGATCAAATTTGAGTGAACTCTTGTCGATTTTCTTTTGTTCATTACATGTTCAGCTTACCCACTTGTTTCCGGGTAGACATGTTTGTCGTCTCGAGTTGGTAAAACCTAGCACAACCCATGTAAAGCCGAAAAATTCAAATGACATAGAGATAGCCTAACTGAAGTTGACAAATCCCAATTATATAAGGGGCACAAATTAGACATTCTTAGACGGAGGTATTTGATCCCTACTTTTAGAAGTAGAGTGTGAACGTGTGATTTTTTTTTTTTGGAACTGACATTAAACACACGATCCCAACCGTAGGATGGACAAAGTAAAGTGACGGCTGTATACATCAGGAGTCAGGAATTCTGTGGGGCCACCAGTCATCCATGCGTTGGCGCACTAATTTGTCCAGACACTAGGCTAAGGGCAAGTACTATGGCAGCCTCAAACCTCCATATTGAAGAGGTTTGAGGGATAAGTCAAGTACTAAGGTGGAAGTTATCACTCAAACTCATTCCCTCAGCCTCAAATCTACTCATATTTGAGGCTGAGAATAGAGGAAAGAGGGATCGACAACAGGACTAGAGGAAGCCAGACGGAGTTGAGGGCGACAAAGGGAGTGAAGGGACTCTTTATCGCCAAATTTTTTATAAAATTTATTTTTTTGGTTTGGCGACAAAGGGATTGTGGGCGACAAAGGACAATCCCTTTGTCGCCCCTTTTTTTTTGTTTTAAAAAGATTTTTTTTTGTTTTCAAAAGTTATTTTTTGTTGTATGAATCTTTTGGTATGTTTCTAAATTCCAAGTCTGTGGGGCCCACTTGGATATAATCTAACAGTTGATATTTGGTGAAGTTGTTCTTCTCACCAGGTAGATCATCATCACAAAAAATCATTCAATTATAAAATTTATAACCCCTTCAAAAATTGATCGAAAGTTGATTGAAAGTTACCACTGAAAAGAACGGTGAGGGAAAGAGTCAACTTTTGATGAGGTTAGAAGTTTTAGAATGTGATGATTTTTTGTGATGATGATCTACATAGTGATGATAACAATCATACCGAATATCAGCTATTGGATCGTAATCAAGTGAGCCCCATAGACTTAGTGTCGCCCCACAATTCATTTGTCGCCCTCTACTCTGTCTATCGCTGCTCCAAAATTTAATACCTTAACCTTAGTACTTGCCCCTCCCTCTAACTACCATTTAAGACTTGCTATACCAAAATTTGGGGATACCATAGTACTTGCCCTAACACCTGGTACTAATTTTAGCCGTTAGAATTCAGAACACAACTAGATATGTTTTTCTTTCTTTCATGTGCACATACGTCAAATGCGTGTACACATACATCTCTTTCTCTATGTGACTCGGTAAAAAAAACAACTGAGTCAAACGATTAAACACCTGAATCAGATGAATTACATGCGAATCAGGTTGGTTCCATGAGAAGAGGCCGAGTAACATTGACTTTTTGGATCGGCCATATACTGTATGGCTTTATTCGGGTTTGAATCGGCTGTTCAAATCGGAGCGAGTCCAGTTGGTGGACCACGCAGATTAAGAATTCCTCGAATCCAAATGGGTCCCCATTGTGTCATGAATAAATATGTTGGCGCACTAATTTGTCTGACATTGACCCACACATGGTGACTTTCAGTTTCAAGTTTAGCTGTACTTAAAATAATACGCGTGACCTCTCCTATTCGCTTTTATGAATGAATTGTCCAGCAGATATGATTTGAAACCCAAAACTGAAGAAAATCATTCAAACCTAACGGCTATAAATAAGGGTAGTTTTATTTAGCTGCATGGATCGAACAAGCCTAATGACTAATGAGTACAGAAGATGGTTCCAGAAAGAGAAGGAACATATAAAATCTTGCCCATTTAACTACTCGGCCCAGCTAGGTCAGCCCGGTAATTAGGTCGGACTAGGATCAGGCCTTCGTGCTAAATTGCCGACTCTAAGGCCCTGCTTGGTATGTAGAGAAAATTCGCATCTGCAGTTATTTCTGGTCAAATTGATAAATCAGCAACTTGGTGTGGTATTCCTCTGCTAGTTAGGATACCTATGGCCCTGTTTATCCATGCAAACTACCACTACTACAGCTGTGGTAATTTGCATTCTGTAAATTTTTCCTGAATACCAAGCATGGCCTAAATGTAAAATCTATAAACCATACAAGCCAATAAGGTTATAGGAAATGTTGTTGAAGACACCTGATACTCACGCGAAACAGGTAAAGCATGCCAATGAGGAGTTTAACAAGAAAGTGAAATAGGAGACTGTTGCTACAGAGCCAGTGACAATGCAAACATGTTGTGGATGTTGATAGTGAGCGAGCAAGTTCGAGACTTACTTCAATCAATCCCTTGAAGTTCATGGACTATAATCGTCAAAGGTTTTCTACTACCTGTAACTGCCGCGATCACATTGCGGCTCTCATTCATCCTTGACAATGGCACTGAACCCAGCTCCATTATGGTTAAGGAATGTTTTGTTCAATCTATTTTAGAATCGGAACCATTGCATATTATAGGTTCCAGTTCGTACCCGAACAGGCTGGTGGTTGAAGGTTCGATCTTTAACTATGGTTACTGTTATTGGGGCTCCCTAGTAAGGATGAGGGGCTCGCTCAGTTAGGAGGCACCCCCAAATTTTGCAAATCGGTTAAGGGGCAGGGTCAATTTTACTTGGGGGAAGGTTTTCTCATTTTAGTTAAAACTTAAATTTGACAGTAAGCTATCGAATTTGTTACATAGTTTTGCCAATAATCTGTCGAATTTGTTACATATTTTTGTCAATAATTTATTGATTTTGGTTATTATTTTTGACAAGTTCATGTCGTTTTTCAACTGATTGGTAGATTAGTTCCAATTTTCAAATTTGATAGCAACCTGTCGAAAATATTAATTTAATTCGAGAGGTTTATGTCAAAAAATTTCTTCGTCTTCAACATGATTTGATCGAATTTCAGTACGCATGGTCTTTTCAGATTTCATTTTACGGAGAAAAAATAAATAAAAAAAGGTTGTTAGAAAGTTGTATTACTTCGAATGTTATTGATTTTGAGTCTTGAACGGGATTTGAAGACCCAATACCCTGATCGAAGTTATTTTTTATGGTTATTCCTTCATTAATGGAGTTTCTTTGACAACTATTCCTCCTCCATATTTTTGATGTATTTGTGTATTTAAATAACGAGCTGACACTCGCAATTTTTTCGAATACTGGTTGTCGAATACTTGAGTCATTATTATTGTTGGGTGGAGTTCATCAACGTCAGAATTTTGAAGGTGGTAACTTTGAAGTTGAAGACTCAATATGAAAACCTAGATTTTTTTTATTAGGATTTAAGGGAGTGTATTCAATCAAGAGTTTTAAAGATTTTGACAAATTCTTTTATTGATAGATTCTTTAGGATATTAACAGAATCCAGTGGATATTTGATGTTTCTTGAAAAAAATCCAAAGATTTTTATAGTTTCACATTTTGGAGTATGGTGGAGTTTGCCAGACTTCTTTCATGAGTTTTAAGGATTGTCATTTATTTTTTAGAGGATTAAAATACTTATTTTATTAACTATCAATGGTGGTAGGGGCGGCTCTGAGCACAAGTACCCACAACTGTGTTTCTAGCCCCTTAGCTTTAATTTTTTATAAGAATATTTTTTTAAAAATATAATAGAATACTTTCTTAAAAAATACTTAAAGAAGGGACACACTTATTAAAAATTAAAAAAATTAAAAATACAATAAAATTAAACAATTTATAAAAAAAATTAGGTTTCCGTTTGAATAAATATGTATGAAATTAACATAAAAATTTACCACCAAAGGTTTGTTACAATGTTCAAGTGGAGGTGTACAAATTGTTAATAATATAAACAGTGCAAGTGGTGTCTTGAGTTCAATTCTTTAAAAATAAAAATTAATGAAAATTATTATATCAAGTTAATGATTTTTTTGGGTACTTGCATAATTATTTTTTATGCGAATATATAGAGGCCCATTTTTCGAAGTTCATAGTGGTGAGGAGATGGTATAAGATGACGGTGGAAATGGAGGTGATGATGTGGTGGCGGTG
Organism: Macleaya cordata; assembly: GCA_002174775.1. Classification (NCBI taxonomy): domain Eukaryota; kingdom Viridiplantae; phylum Streptophyta; class Magnoliopsida; order Ranunculales; family Papaveraceae; genus Macleaya; species Macleaya cordata. Next base: position 115,567 of record MVGT01000732.1, read on the forward strand.
ATGAGATGGTAAGGTTGTGGTGGTGGCAGTGATGGTGGCAGTGGCGGTGGTGCGGTGGTAGTGTGGAGAGAGAAAGAGACCATAGCTTCTCACTTTTAAAAATCCACGATAATCTCTTGACTTGTGGTCGGATTATTGAATGAGAAAAGTATATATACCAAGCCTTCAAATATCCATAAGAATCTATGAAAATCTTGGGCCCATTAAAATCCTTAAATATCCAAAGTGAAATGAATACCATGGATTTTTAAAGAATCTTTAGGAATCATGTTTGAATACCATAGAGTTTTGTAGACTTTAAAATCCATGCAATTGAATACCCCAGACTTTTAAAGAGTCCTTATATGTCATGTTTGAATATCACAGATTTTGGTGGACTTTTAATTATCCACCAATATCCAGATTCAATACACCCCCCTTAGTTTTCTTTAGTGAGGGGAGTCCTCCCTAGAAAAAAATCAAATGAAGAGAATGTTTAAATTTGGGCTTTAAGGCCCAACGTTTGAGCATGCCCCCAACCAAAACGGGAGCTTCAATAACAGCACTCATAAAAAGGGAGCCTACTTAAGGCCTTATTGTGGGCTTTAGAGTTGGCCCATTTATTTACTTGGGTTTCCATATAGCCCACGAACAAATCCAATAATCGTTTTTTTCTGTTTCGGAAAAAACGGCGTTCACTTAAAAAGTTGAAGATGGTCACAGTTACAGCCGTCTATAAAACCCAAACCAAAGAATCTGAATAATTTTGCGACTTCTACTTTCTTCTCAAGAAACTAACTTGGATCAGATCGAGACTAGAGAGTGAAACAGAGGCAAGAGAAGAGAGAGAAAGTACCCCCAAGAGAGAAAGGAAGATCAAATCAATGGAGAGATTGCAGAGGATATTAGCAGGAGCAGGAGGGATGGGGCACCCACCTCCAGATTCACCGCTTTTGGATTCATCAGAGCAGGTTTACATATCTTCCCTCGCTCTCCTCAAGATGCTCAAACACGGTAACTTTCCTCGTTATTTATTTTTTTTTTCGAAATTAGGGTTAGGGTTTTGTTTCTTGTTTATGGTTCTGGTCAATGGAATCAAAAATTTGATTGATTTTATAGGAAGGGCCGGGGTTCCCATGGAAGTTATGGGGTTGATGTTGGGGGACTTTGTGGATGAGTACACTGTCCGTGTTGTTGATGTCTTCGCTATGCCTCAGAGTGGTACAGGTGTTAGTGTGGAGGCTGTCGATCATGTTTTCCAGACTAACATGCTTGATATGCTCAAGCAGACTGGCAGGTCCTCTCTCTCTCTCTCTCTCTCTAGTCATTTTGCTTTTGCAATTTTATATAGACTATAAGTTTACAATTGCTTGTATAAGTGTTGGTATCAATGGAATAAGCTATACAATGGAAGATAAAACTCTAAAACAGTAAAAGCAGGAATGACCTAGGAACATAGTGATGTTGAATTGGCCTTTTGGATTTGTTTTACAATTGTTGATGTTGGTAAAGAGGAGCCTCATTTTGCGGTCGCATTTACCCATTCTCCATAATTTGGTATTTTTGCAAGTTTACAATTCATTTAATGGCTCTAAGATTGAAAATTTGATGACACAATGCTCAACAATGGGTTACTTAGTTGAAAGAGGTGAAAGCCTTGGGCTTGGTTCTAAACTCTCGATTGAAACAGGTGAAACTTGAGGGGCCTCAATGATAAGTCTAGGTGAAATTGAGGCATTGGAGATTAGCATATCAGTAACTGAAGAAGTAATGACTTTAGGGACCCTATTTGATACCTTCCGTCTAGAGTTAGATGAGAAGAAACTGTATGCAGCCTGCATTCATTCTCATTTTGTTGCCTACTTCTTGGGTCTTCAACTTTCATCAATACAATCTTTTTAATTAATAGGAGAAATGTTATAGATATGATTAATGAATATATCTATGTCGATATGAAAGAAACAGTGGAATTTTTCTGGAAGCGTTTGTGTGAGCTTATTTCTATACATACTTAAGATGAAATCATTAGGATGGTTGTACAGGAATATTATGGATTGCTGCAAACTGAACATACCTCATAAACATGCAAAAATAACAAAACTTTAATTACTGGCTAACCATCCCCAGGAAGACACCCTTGAACCATAATAAGGGCGGAGAAAGGAGAAGGTTTGTGCTTGAGAAGCAAAGTCTGATTTTAGTTTTAATCATCTTTATTTTATCTAATGTAAATCAGAAGCTGTTTCAGTTGTCAGCAGCATGCTATTTTACTTTTTCGATAAACTTTTTTTGGATCCTGAGAAAAGAAAATTCTGGGTTACCTTGTTTGTAATATCACACCCAACACAATGGAAAATTGAAACACCGAGTACGGGATAGGATGGACATTCTGCATCCCATTTCTCTGGCAGTTTTCTTAGTTCTAGTTGTTCTTCTTATAGTTGTTATTGTTAGATCTGAGTTTTGTAGTAATGATGCTACTTTGCACTCTATTTAAGTCAAACTAGCTTTAAAAAAATACCGTCAGACTCTATGTTCATGGAAAGGGATATCGGGTCCGTACTAATGACTAAGATCCAGTCTTTACTATGTTCAGTGCAATGCACTTGGTGCGTGGACCATGATTTCCTAATTGGGTTGCTACCTTAAGAAGTTTAGAGCATTGTGGATGTATCTTGTAAGCTTCACGACTTCTTAGAATACTCACAAGTCATTGCCCTGTTGTGTTTCTATTGCGCACTTCATTTAGAGTTTTGCTGTATCATTCCTTTATTGTGACTACATGTGAGAATGATCACTTGAGCTCTAGAAATTGTTTATATTGAGTGTTTTATGAGTCTCTGGTGTTTACTTCACATGTTTTTTTTTTCTTCTTTTGAGCTGGTACTTCAGATGATTTATTTTGAGCAAAGAATTAAGATGTTAACTACAGGAGTATATGGAATTCTTTTATAGCCTCAACTTTGATCACCTTTGAATTGCAATAATATTTCCACAAGTGACTATTTTTTTATTCAGTGCATAGGGTTAGAGCAAGTCTTCTGGCCCAATATGGGTTTCTTATATAATTGACATAAGCTGTCCACATTCTTTCTTTGTGAGATACCTTTCTCTCCGGTAAATGTGTCTGTTTATGACTTGTAAACCTAGGTCTTGCCATGATTATAAAAAAAAAAGACCTAGTTCTGGCCAAATTGAATTTCTATTTGTGGCGCCTTCAGCTTATGTTATTGCATGCTATTGCAGACCAGAGATGGTGGTAGGATGGTATCATTCACATCCTGGATTTGGTTGTTGGCTTTCTGGTGTTGATATTAATACGCAGCAGGTATGGTATTTTCAATTGCATTGTTAAATCATTTTCTACTTTGAAATGTTTTTTTTTTTTTTTTTGTGTTGTGTGTGGATTGGTGCACATTATGCCGTGAACAGTTTTTCTGGTCTCTCATGTGTCTCTGATAATTCTGGAGAAAAGTTTTTCTGGTCTTGTTTTTAATTTAGTGCTAATCAAATTATCCAAAAAATTTAATGCTAATCAAAATAGTACTTCTGATTTCATTTATCCCTTGCAGAGTTTTGAAGCTTTGAATCAAAGAGCTGTTGCAGTGGTTGTGGACCCAATACAGAGCGTTAAGGGGAAGGTGGTTATCGATGCCTTCCGCTTGATCAATCCTCAAACCATGATGCTTGGCCAAGAGCCAAGGCAGACGACTTCTAACCTTGGTCATCTCAACAAACCGTCTATTCAAGTAAGAGTTGGACAAATGTAGCCCTGCTATTCCCTCAATGTTAATATTCTTATGCACTAACCCTTTTTCCTTTACGCATGCCGTCATCTGTTCAGGCATTGATCCATGGGTTGAACAGGCATTATTACTCGATAGCCATTAATTACAGGAAGAATGAGCTTGAGGAGAAAATGCTACTAAATCTACACAAGAAGAAGTGGACTGATGGGTTGACTCTTCAGCGATTTGATACCCATTCCAAAACCAATGAGCAGACTGTTCAGGTTAGTGAATGCTTAGCTTTCTTAGGGTTTTATCTTCTAGAAAATTTCCTAATATCATGTCATTTTGCATGCCTGCTGGTTTGAGATGGTGGAATCATGATAGATGTTTCTTATTAGAAACATATTTGCTTCACTTGGTGTGAAGCGTTACTATGAACAGTTGAAATGATTTGGCCAAGGAATAGGAAAAAATGCATTTTACAATGGGAAGTTCTTCTATAGCTGTTTCTCTAAGTTACTGATAATATGATACCATTCAATGGATATGGTATATAACATAATGAAAAGTTGTATGTCGTCATCTTCTTCTTTTTGTCCTTTTCTTGAGATGTTGTATTAGCTTGCTTCTGGGACTATCTTATGTCCTTCAAACATTACAGATGGTCATGAGATTCCTTCTTTCATGACTCAAGATTTGGATCGTCGTCTTTTTCTGTTTTTCTTCTGTTCCATTTATGTTTTGGTGAGTACGCAGGGTTTGAATGTCAAGCAGTCAACAATCCTGTTAATAATAATATGTAATCAAGTATCTGTATGCTATATTAATGTTATTAAGTATCATCAAACACATTGTACCATGGTCTCATCTCATAAATAAATGTCATATTGTATTGCTTGATGAATTAGAATAACTTGTTATATTTAATCACCTCAATGAAGTGTGTTGATGATTGTTTTATAAGTAGATAAGTATCATTACTTGAAGATTATGCTATGTATCACATTTAACTAGTTGAAATACAATTTAATTACAATCATTTGACATGTTATGCAGGAAATGCTTAACCTAGCCATAAAATACAACAAAGCTGTTCAGGAGGAGGATGAATTGCCCCCAGAGAAGCTTGCAATTGCGAATGTGGGAAGACAAGATGCCAAAAAGCACCTGGAGGAGCATGTCTCTAACTTGATGTCGTCGAACATAGTTCAGACTTTAGGAACCATGCTAGACACAGTTGTATTCTAAGGGTCATCCATCGAAGGTAATTGTGCTTCCAATATTTTCCCAAAATTACCATTTTGTTCAAGTGGAAGCTAAAGCTGAAAGAAGTGATGTGATACACTATTAGCCTTCAAGAGGTATACTCTTATTATCTGTTTTACACAGATCCTTGTCCTTTCTCTGTTTGTACTTTGAACTTTTCATGCAAGTAGAATGAATCAATACTGAAGTCAAATTCTGAACAAATTCTATACTGAATGTTATACTTTTAGAGATCTGTCATAGTTTCATGCAGTAACTAAAGTGAGATGATTGATTACATATCCCATTGAATGAAGTTTCTTCTCCCCTTTTTTTTTTTTTTTTTGCTTTGCTTTGAAAGTAGTTTCTGTAGGAAAAAGAGATCTAAAGAGCTATTCGAGTATTTACTGTATTACCAAAAGGAGTGATAGGCGATCTAGCTGATGTCCAGTGGATTGAATGATTTCGGTGTAAGGGTGATCCACACTGATCTTTACGATCTAGCCGGTTAGACATCTTACTTTGCAGACGATACATTTTTTAGCTCTACTAAGCAAATTACCATTTCATCATATGGATAATTAAACAGGGGAACATCAACTTCAAATATGGAATAGATAACGTACACACTCTTAAGACACTCTAAACATGAGTGTTCTTATTTCCACAAGATAGATCATCTCCAAGCAACCTGTTCAGACACAAACAACTAAAGTACATAATCGAAAACAAGGAGGGAGGGTAGGGTAGCCATTTATTTGTTCAGGAAGAAAGCCAAATGTTTCGTCAGCTCCACTGATTCCTCACAAGCTGGATTGAAGAGATGGAAGACATGACCTTTCCCTTTTGTTTCCATAATCTCCTTCACTCCATCCCACCCACTCTCCCCCCGTCTTTCATAGTAATGCAGTCCTCTGTCTCTCAATACGTCTTCCTCTGCAACACAAACTAGCACCTGGCTACAATCTAAACCCAACAAGCTCTCCAACTGCAACCGGGTTGATGATCATCGTTTCCTAGTGTTGACAATGGACACGCGTAGGGCCAAATCCTCTCTGAAATTACGTCCTTCTCTGGGTCGATTTTTTCCACACCAATCCTTTCTTTACCCCAAAAGAAAGGTTGGATTAAAGCAATACCAAGAAGCTTAAAATGATCAATACCCAAGTTGTTGATTTCTTCAAATCTCATAGTCATGTTGTAAGAAATGGTGGCACCTGAACTGTCACCACATAGGAAAACTCTACCAAAGCCCACGTGGTCTCTCAACCAGGGATCAGTTCCTTCTCCCTTGGAGTGGGAAATCACCCATTGGATTGCTTCCCATGAATCATCAAAAGCAATTGGAACAGGGTGTTCAGGGGCTAATCTGTACTCCACAGATACAGCTACGATATTAGCCTCTGCGACTAGGGAGTTGACGAATTGATGGTAAGCGAGACAAAAGGCTGATCCAACACAGAAGCATCCGCCATGGAAGTAAATGAGAAGGGGGAGTTTCTGATGATGGGTTTGAGTAGTGATGATGTTGGGAAGAAAAAGCCTTGCAGATAGAGAAGTTTGGTGGTTGATGGTGACATCTTTGGTTGAGACACCAGTCTGGGAATCGATTGATGTAGGAACTTCATCGGTGTACATTAATCTCTCTACCTTCCCATCTTTGTATACTCTGATGAAGGGCAGAAACTCATGGTCTACTTCAACGTTGCTCGAACCCATTGCAGGATGCAGAGTAAGGTCAAATCAATGGAAAAATACGAAGACCATAGTAAAAAAAAATATAATTTTTTCAAGACATGCGTGTTAAGGACGAAATTTTTATGTTCTGCCCCTGTTTTACTTGGAAACAACTTGAGAGAAGGTTTTTTTATTTTTTATTGGATCGGTAAGCCTTCTCTCTCCATGTGGCCGAGAATAAACCAGTGGTGGATGGTAATTCAGTGATTGTGGCGGCGGAGAGGCCGAGATGGAGATCGTGTGGCCTTTGTGTAGTGATCGTGGAGGTGGAGATGGAGATGGCAGCAGAGGAAAAAGAGAAGCAATGTGATGCCACGACACGTAGATCTACGAGAGCATTACAAGGAAAAGGAAGGAATGGTGGCATCGGAGGAGGTGAAGCGCGCACACTAAATTTAGAAGTTTTAGAATGATTTGATTTGATATTTGGTGAACATGATAGAAACCGTCCTCACAAAAAATCAGCTCTCGGATATATTTTTATATGAGCCCTACCATTCATTAAAGATGTATTTTTTGCCTACCAATTTGGAGAAGAAATACACAGAATTTTTGTTTTTGTTATTTAGATGATGATAGATTCACAGAATTAAACAGCTGAACATGAAGTTATAAATATAAAAATGATTCTTACATTACACTCTCTCTTAACAACAGCTGAACATATGAATGTTCTTATTCCCACAACAGAGATCATCTCCAACTCCAAGCAAACAATTTTCTTTTTCTCCTTTTCTGATCAGTCTTCAAGCAACCAGTTCACACACAAACAAATTAATTACATCTAATCAAAAACAAGGAAGGAGGGGAGCCTTTTACTGGTTCAGGAAAGAAGCCAAATTTTTCATTAGCTCCACTGATTCCTCACAAGTTGGATCAAAGAGATGAAAAACATGACCTTTCCCTTTTGTCTCCATAATCTCCATCTCTCCATTCCACCCACTCTTCCCTAATGCTTCATAGTAAAGCAATCCTCTGTCTTTCAACACATCTTCCTCTGCAACACAAACTAGCACTCTGGCACAACCTAAACCCGACAAGCTTGGCGCGCCAACCGCAACCGGATTGATCCTTGGATCATCGTTCCCCAACGTCGACGATGGACAGGAGTAAGGCCAAGTCCTTTCAGAAATTACATTCTTCTCTGGGTCAAGTTTTTCAACACCAATCCTTTCTTTACCCCAAAAGAAAGGTTGGATCAAAGCAATACCAAGAAGCTTAAAATGATGATCAGCACCCAAGTTGTTGGATTCTCCAAATCTCATCCCCATGTTGTGGGAAATATTGGCACCTGCACTGTCACCTGATAAGAAAACTCTACCAAAATCCACATGGTCCCTCAACCAGGATTCAGTTCCTACTCCCTTGGAGTGGGAAATTACCCATTGGATAGCTTCCCATGAATCATCATAAGCAATTGGAACAGGGTGTTCAGGAGCTAATCTATACTCCACAGATACAGCTACAACATTAGCTTCTGCTACTAGGGAATTAACAAATTGATGGTAGGTGAGAGAGAAAGCTGATCCAGCACAGAAGCATCCACCATGGAAGTATATGAGAAGTGGGAGTTTCTGATGATGATTTTGAGCAATGAATTTGGGAAGATAGAGTCTTGCAGATAGACAAGTTTGGTGATTGATCATGACATCTTTTGATGAGACACCAGTTTGGGGGTCGATCGAGGTAGGAACTTCATCAGTGAATAGTAATCTCTCTACCTTTCCATTTTTGTATACTCTGAGGAAGGGCAGAAACTCATGATCTACTTCTAGGTCTTTGGTTGAAGCCATTGCAGGATGTAGAGAGAGAGAGAGTGAGAGAGATAGAGAGAGAGAGATAGACTACAAAGTTATGACCAAATTATAGTACCAGTGGCACGTTTTATACAGTAGACTTGATCGACCCACGGGAAAAAAAGAGAAGACTATTAGATTAAAGGGTCAGGTTATATAGCCCCCATGGGCTAATTTTTTATACTCACCTGAAATCAGCTCACTGAAACTTCTAATCTCAAATCCGTCCGTTTTAAATCAACGGTCAAATAAAGAGTTGAATAGTTACCAATTTTTTAATGGCTAATTTGAAAGGGTTAAAATTTTTAAAACGAACGGATTTTTTAATATAATGATATACATAGTGAGGAGAACATTCTGTAAAAAAATCAGCTCCTGAATGCGTTGCATGTGGGCCCCATAGGGGTGGGATAATATAAGGGGGCTATATAAGGGGGGCTATATAACCTAACCCTAGATTAAAAATAGATATGTATTGTTTGGTGGGATTATAGATAATAAAAAATATAACTATACAGTATTTTCAAGACATGCGTGTAGAAGACCAAAAGGTAAATCAGGAGTGCTAATTGGACGGACCAAGTTATAAAAGTTGTGCCTCATATTTACGTGGCATGGTTGGTCTTACTACCATATAAATTGAAAAATCTTTCAAAATATTTTTTGAAGGAAAAAAGTGATGAGTCCCACCCAACCATATAAACGTCGAGAAAAAATATTATTGAAGTTAAATTGGACTCACAAAAATTACTTCTATCAAATGCTACCTGCTCTAGCTCTACCTAGCACCAAAAAATAGATATGTAAATAATAATAATATTATTTAGTCAATAAATCTTAAAAATTTAAAACAATTACGGACAAAAAAGAAAAGGATTAGCAATAGTTGTTATATGAGAATGACAGCTCCCATGGATTTGAAGGACTGATCTCATATGCTAATCTCTTAAGTATCGCGTGTTCAACACTCCTCTATTAATTATATATATATTTTTTTAATCAACAGGGTGTGCAGGTTTCATATATGTAGTTCTTGTCCCGAAGGGACCTTATAATATTAATCTTAAAAGAGTCAAATATTAAGTACTTACAGGGGTAGTCAATTAGGACTTCTACAGATTTTCACGGACTTTTTAATATGAAAGACTTCGAAGGATCCTTACAGAGTCCATAAACTTCTACAGAGTCCTGCAAAGTCCACGGACTTGTATTGACATAGTCTACGGGCTTGTACTGTAAAGTCTACAGACTTCTGCAGACTTCTGTGGACTTGTAATGATAGAGTCCATGGACTTCTACAGACTTCTGTAGACTTGATAAATAAAGGTAAATATTAATTATTAATTACTAATTTTTAATTTTTAATTTTTAATTATTGATATTTATTATCATGATGACTATACTAATACTAATAATTTTAATATTTATTAAATAAAATATTATTAGTAGTTCTTCTAATCCCAATAATATTTTTAAAAAGATAGAATTATCTTTTCTTCTTTTTTTTTTCTTTACTTGAGGTTCATACCTTATTATGGTTTTTGTGCGAAAGCAAAAGAAATATTAACTAATTTAATTATGATTATAAGTATAA
>MVGT01000732.1:126027-163204 GCA_002174775.1 Macleaya cordata
ACAACCACCCACATGGGACTTCTATAGGCTTAAGCAAAGTCCACAACTACCAACATGGGACTTCTATGGACTTTAATGAAATCTACAACCACCCACATGGGACTTCTATAGACTTAAGCAAAGTCCACAGCTACCAACATGGGACTTCTATGGACTTTAATGAAATTCACAACCACCAACATGAAACTTCTATGGACTTTGATCAAGTCAACAACCACCAACATGAGACTTCAATGGACTTCATCAAAGTCCACAACCACACACCCCGTGATTTCATGAGTCCATGAGAGTCCATCCAAATCCTAATCGACTACCCCCTGTTAACCTTCTTTACAATTTTTATTTTTTATTTTTAAAAAAAAAAGAAAAAAAAAAAGAAAATAATAGATAGATCTGAATCGTCTGATATCCCAAACAAATGTTGAGGGTATTTATACCCTGCAACGTCATTGGACCCATTGGATCTTCCAAAGCACAAATCTCTAGACAACCCATATTACTTAAACCTAAGATTTCTAAGAATTGTGCTTTGAAGTGACAACAGATCTTACAGGGTAGCTAATTTTATATACCCTTGAGCATATGCTGTGCTATCAGGGCTCAAAATAATAATATAAGAGTTCCATCTAGAAGAATAGAAGAATGGTAGATAGTGTAACAACTTACAAATTTCAATTTGAATATTGGATTATTAATCAACCAAGATTAAAAGTCAAAATAAAACTTTGTATTTTTTTCTAAAGCATTTTTTTTAAAGAAACAACACCAGAAAAACTAACTAACCACATAGAAAATTACAAATTTGTGATACAAACAGGAGGATTAGAAACACCCAAATCTACCTTTCTTATTCACAAAAAAAAAAAGAAGAAGAAGCAACTGATGAACATTAAGTATGAAATAGATAACATCTATTTGGATCAAAGAGATGAAAAATATGACCTTTCCCTTTTGTCTCCATAATCTCCATTTTATCTCCATCCCACCCACTCCTCCCCAGTGTTTCATAGTAAAGCACTCCTCTGTCTCTCAACCCATCTTCCCCTGTAACACAAACTAGCACCCAAGCACAACCCAAACCCGACAAACTAGGCGCTCCAACCGCAGCTGGGTTGCACCGTGGATCATTGCTCCCCATCGTCGACGATGACTGACACGCATAAGGCCACGTCCTCTCCGAAACTACGTTCCTCTCTGGGTCAATATTTTTACACACCAATCTTTTCTTTACCCCAAAAAGAAAGGTTGGATCAAAGCAATACCAAGAAGCTTAAAATGTTATGTACCCAAGTAATCTCTCTACCAAGGCCAGCTTTGGGCCAAGGCAACCAAGGTGGCCGCCTTGGGCCCCCACATTTTAAGGGCCTCCCAAAATTAGGTCCTATTAACGTGTGCCTTTAGGTCATACAAGAAAGTTAAATTTGTACGAGTTTGCTAATGGTTTTAAAATTATGTAATTTTTTGTGGATATAATATTATCATCAAAAAATCAGTTCAATTAGAGAACCCTAACCCTCTAAGAAAATAACTTTAAATGTGAGCCGTTCATTCACACTATTAAATACTAGATTAAGACTTTGTGGTGTTAGAAGTCTTCAATTGAACTGATTTTTTTTTGTAGATATGATCTCACTAGAAAATAACATATTTAAAAAACTTTAACCTTAACAAAATCCATCTTATGTTCTATCAAAAAAAAATCCATCTTATGTATTTATTATATGTTAGAACATTTTTCAATAGATTAATTGCTAACTCCCAAATGAAAATATTTTTACAACATTCAACATAAATATTGGACCCTTCTTCTCCTTTAGTGTTATCTTCGTCACATCTCTCCCATACGAACTATTGGGACATTTTTAAAGAGCGACTCACTTGTGGCGTCTGCCTTGATACGATCTAAAGGTTAATTTTTGGTGGATAATGTTCTCACCATGTAGATCATCCTTAGAAAAATTAATCCACTCTAAAGCTTCTAATCCCACAAAAAATTGATTACAAGTTGATCAAAAATCAATTCTATTTACCGTTGATAATCAATCAACTTTAAATCAAATTTTTATGGGATTAGAAGTTTTAGAATATGCTAATTTTATTTGAAGATTATTTTCATGATGAGGATGGCATCATCACAAAAAATCAGCCCTTATATCATATCTATATGGATGTTAGTGGTTTCTCTTCATTTGTACGTGATGACGACTTTTGTATGCTCGCTGCTGTCTTTTAAAATATTTTACTATTAATTTATAGGGGCCCATCTCTACGTATTCGCTTCGGGCCCCCAAATCTCAGAGATGGCCCTGGTCTCTACCTTGTTTTTCAATGTATCTAGATCTTGACAATGAATTAAAGGTAACGAGAACGTATGAACAGGGAAGGCTAAAAGAATTAGACTGATTTAAGGGAGGTAATTCCTCTTCTAATTAAGGCACAAGATTTGTAATAACTATGTCAGTATGCCATGGATTTAATGGTTTAGTTGCGTTTTTGGTTCAAGAATCAAAAGAGAATGAGAATTGGCCACTGGGGAGTTCAACAGAGAAGTGACAATGGGCTCTTTTTTATACAAGAAAAACTGGCCCTTAATGCATAATGAGTCAATGACAGGAATCAATCAATATTATTTTTTGAGAACGGAATCAATTAATATTTTTTTGATAGGTGGAATCAATTAATATGATAACAGGTTTTATTTTTATTTTATTTTTTAATACAAAGGTACTGCACCAAGTTATTTTAAGGCTGCCTACATACTTATTTACGGAGGAGGCTATACCGGACTCTTATAGGATCAAGTACAATGTAGTTCTCCTACAATACTACCCAATTGCTCTTCCTCTAATGATGATGAATTACGTCGCCATGATGCAGATGAATCCTACAGGTACGACTGAAATGAAGAACAACTATATCTCATCTGCCTACCAAACAAATTACGACCAGTACTACTCGACGATACACGATTATTCGGACCCTCGGACCCTCCTCCTTGCCTCTATGATTTAAATAATACGACCACAACCTCTCATCATAGCTCAACTCTCTACATGCAGCTTCCTTCTCTTTGGCCTTTACAAGTTTTAGTACACGTTCTAACAACTCGATGTCATAAGGAATACTTGGAGGTTTTCCTGATATCTTTGTAAAATCTTCTCTTGGTAACCATGTTGGATTTCCCGTCATCCATAGCAGCTTAGTTGGAACCAAAAGAATGATAAAGATGAAGAACGGATGGAGGAGATCGATCAAGAAGAAAATTTATGATAGTAATGAAACAAAACCAAAGAGTATTACCTACTATTTATAGGATGATAGTAATGAAACAAAACCAAAGAGTATTACCTACTATTTATAGGTCGCATGTAGTAATTACCTGATTCTATTTTAGAAAGTATTTTAGATTTACTAAAAGTCCAATTATAGAAAATAATGCAAATTAAGAAAACTACCACAAAGTCCCACTTGAATATAAACAGATAAATTCTAATTACTTTGTCCTCAAGTTAGTGGGAAGGGCAGAAACTGATGATCTACTTCTGGGTCGTTTTGGGTTATCAACAAATTCTCGTACCAACTCGTTTTATGAGTAGATATTATCTTCTTGTAATCAACAAAGGAACAATTTGGAGACTGTAGATTACAAAAATGAGAATGGATAAGCTTACAACCTTATATGTAGGCTCGTGTGGGGCTCGTGTGGGGCCCGCATGATATTGATATAAGGGCTGAAGATCAACTTCACTAAAAATCAATTCATTGAAAAAGTTCTAGCCCCATCAAAAATTAATTAGAATTTGATTAAAAATTAACGGTGAAAAATGAACGATGAGAAAAGAGTCAATGTTTAATGGGGTTAAAAGTTTTAGAATGGACTGATTTTTGGTGAAGTTGATCTACATGGTGAGGAGAACATTCCTACAAAATCTCAGCCCTTACATCAACCTCGTTTAACTTTTATTAAATGAAAAAAAAAACAACATTTAAAAAGTTTGCAACTAAGGTTATTATTAGTATTTAATATGAGTGCGGAACAAAAAATCTCAGTATATATTCTTCTACTATTCTTACTAATTCAGTGATAACAAAAAATTATCAGCGTTGTGAATAAAAATAAATAAATAAATAAATAAAATGAAATAAAAATATGGAGAAGAAAAAAGAGAACCGATCCGTGTACAGTCTTATTTGTACATCGTTATTTTTACATTAGTTGTGGGGCCCACATGGATAGGAACCAATGGCTAATTTTTTGTGAGAATGATCTACAAGATGAGTAGAACATCCTTACTAAAATCATATCATTCTAAAATTTTTAACATCATCAAAAATTAATGGGAAGTTGATTAAAAATTAACGGTGAACAATGAACGATGAGAAAAAAAGTCAATTTTTAATGGGACTACCAGTTTTAGAATGATTTGATTTTCGGAAATGTAAAAACAATCCTTATTTTTCAGCTCATCCATGTTTTTAATCCTTCTCCAAAATAATTTTATAATTTTAATCCTTTTTTTTAAAACTTTGTGATTTTAATCCTTAAAAAATTAGAGGTCTGTGATTTTAGTCCCTAAAATTAAAAAAAATGTATAAACATTTTTTTTTAAAATACCTAATTTACCCTTCTCACATTTTTAACTTTTTTTCTCTTTTTTAAAACTTATTTTCAGTAACCTAAATAAATGTTTTCTTTTCTGAAATCGAATTCGTCTCAGAATGATCATCTAATGAAATCTGTTTCTCGCACCGTCAGATTTTAGAAAAATATATTTTCTCTCTCTAAAATGCATTTTCTCTCTCTAAGACGACGGAGACTTAGGCAACGATATCTCTAGAGATAAAGATTAGCTTATCTCTGTCTAAATCAGCACATCAGATTCTACATCAAATCACCTCCGATTAAAATTTCTCCGATTTGCAAGTTCAAACTTGTATTTAAACTTCATCTAGAAACATGAGTATCACATAAATTTTAAAAATAGCAGATCTAAACTTTCTGAACTTATTTTTTGAAAAATTACAAGTCTGAACTTGCGTTTTCAGAAATTGCAAGTCTGAACTTGCGTTTTTAGAAATTGCAAGTCTAAACTTACGTTTTCAGAAATTGCAATTAAGGTAAGATAAACTTAAGAAAGAAAGAAAGTATAGAGAAATAGATATCAAACTTTTAATTTGAGAAATTACAGATCTAGACTTGCAGATCTGAAATTGCAAGTCTGAACTTGCAATTTTAGAATTTTGCAGCGCTGAACTTGAAATCGCAAATAAATATTTAGAAAGAGAGAAAAAATTAATGTGAGAGAAATTACAGATATAACTTTGCAAATCTAAAATTGCAAGTTTGAACTTACAATTTTGAGAAATTGCAAGTTTGAACTTGCAATTTTGAGAAATTGCAAGTCTGAACTTGCAATTTCAGAAATTACAGATCTGAACTTGATAACGCAATTAATGTGAGAGAAAATTAAGAAAGAGAGAGAAAGTAGAAAGAAAAATAAATATGAAACTTGTAATTTGAGAAATTAAAGATCTAGACTTGCATATTTGAAATTACAAGTTTGAACTTGTATTTTGAGCGGCATCGCAGCAACACCTTGTAATTGCAGCAACAGGCGGTGGCAGCAGCAAGCAAAATGGCCCGTTCCATAGGTGCCATAGATCCAGATCTAGCGGGATTTGTTAACAATGGTGAGAGATATAATTTGATCTAAGAGATTCTGTAAAGATGGGGCCGTTTTCTGCTGGTGTTCGTATTGTTGTTGCCACAGTTAATACGATACCGGTGATGTCTCCGGTGATGTTGTCGGAAGAGATGACCGTCTTTGTGTTGGCAGAGAAAAGATTGGGATTTAGATTTAGGGTTTACAATTGGGATTTAGATTTAGGTTTCTTTTTATAACTTGGGATATATTTGAAAAGAAAATGATTTTAAAGGTTATTCATGTCTTTATAAAACTAGGGACTAAATTCACAAATATTTTTATTCAAAGGGATTAAAAACATAAGGCTTATAAAAATAGGGACTAAATTCCCAAAACCCCTTTGATTTTTGGTGAGGATGATCTACAAAGTGAAGAGAACATTGTCAAAAAATATCAACCCATAGATCAACAACATGTGGGCCCCACATGCCACTGTACATATAACACTGTACTCCGATCCGGAATCAAGAAAAAAACATCCCAGTATATATTCTCCTTCACTGTATCCTTCCTTTCGGATACTACAAAAAGAAATTTATTCAACAAAGTCAGAAACCAACTTAGGGAAAAAAACCAATGAAAATGGTCAAGAAAAATGTGGTCATCCATGAGTGAAGAAAGTGATCTCGTTACCTGCTCAATTTTTTTGCCGTTGTAGTCCTCGGTAACAGTGAAAAACCATCGACTTGAGAATTGGGACTGAAAATGATTTTGGGACCGATTGAGGTGGCAGTTCACATCTACAATTCTTTATGTATGTGTGGGCCCCAAAACCAGGGCCGGCCCAATTATAAGGCAAATTAGGCATGGGCCTAGGGCCTCACATTGGTTGGGGCCCTTAATTCTAGTGAGCCCACTAGTTATAAGCAGCTCAGATTTTTGTCAACTGGACGACTGGGATTTACCAACTTATAAATCTCAGCCGTCAATTTTATGTACAAGAACAATTTGTGTTAGTCTATATGACAAAATTAACCTTCAATCTTTGCTTATCTTGCTGTGTTTGATATCAAGGAAATGTGTTACACAAAAATAAGTTCATTTCCACCACTCTCATGGAATTAATTCCTTGGGGGCCAAGGAAGCCTATTCCATGGAATTACATTAACTATTAGCCATGCTTTAAAGTAATTGGGCCCCCATTTTCGCGGAATTACAAATTCAAACAAACGGCGGAATTTGTATTGTTTTCGCGGAACTAACCCATTTCTATGGAATTCAAATGCTATCAAACACAGCCTAAAAGTTTTCTTTTTCTCCCTCATTCCTTCATCTCCAAACCCTAATCACTATTCTCAGCTGGTTGTCGCTCATTTTTTCTTCTCTCCTCTCTTCGTTTTTACAGGTTCAAACCCTAAAATATTCATTGTTGAAAAGCAAAACATTTCAGTCATCTTTTTTTAGATGCTTATCATTTCAAGTGACGGGCTATTGTTTGAGTGAATTATGAATTAGATAGAAATAAAAAAAAAAAGTTTAAGTTGTTTTCTTTTGCTTCTTTGGATAAAAACTATGAACACCCTTGTATGCATAATCCGGTCAAATTTGGTAAGGCCAAAATACTCGTTGAGATGTAAATGAAAACACATTTAAAAACTCGCCTAAGGCCAATTCCTAAGCTTAGTCAGGATTAAGGTTTCATAATCTCGACCCGTTAATCTGCTAGCCCACTTAGGGTCGACCCTAATCCTACCCGTTGCCAAGTCTAAGCGCCCATTTTTAAACTCTTTCGTAGGGCCTCAATTTGCCTTGGGCCGGCCCTGCCCACAACTATATATGAATGTCTGATTTGAATTGCCACCTCAATCTGTCTATTTAGAGAGATACTTGGGCCAAACCTAATAACATATCTTGAGTTGGGACTCCCATATATACTGTTTGTCATGGTTGTGAATTAATTAACTAATTAGTAAGTTTCACACATTTTATATCAGTATTTTACTGCTGTTTTAGGCGTTCATAGAAGTTGCATCATCTTGAGAAAATAATGGAAACAAAGACATTGCATTTTTTTTTAATTAAATGACGATCGTAATTGTCGTTAAATTTGTGGCATAATTTTAGTAGATTTGGAGCGGATAAGAGAAACATTTGTGTTTTGGAAAGAAAAGTTAGTTAGAAATTGAAATACACTAATAAAAATAAGATGATGCAGCTTCTATGAACGCCTAAAACACTAATAAAAATAAGAGAGCGGATTGGAGTACATTAGTTAGGAGTACATTGAGTATACGACCTGTGGGGCCTGCTTAGAGATGAATCAAGGGCTCATTTTAAGTTAAGATATTCTCTATATCATGTTGATCATCTTCACAAAAAATTAGCCCATTCTAAAACTTGTAACTCTATCATTCGGTGATTGAAAATCAACGTGTTTGAGTAGGCATTGGCAATGGATTTTGAGTCTTTTGACCTAATAAAAACTTCATTGTTCTTGATAAATTATTTATGGGATATTTTGCTATAAATCACAGAGCCGACCTGAGTATATTCCCTTACAAAATCCAATTAGATTTTGCAAATTGTATCCTCACCACTATGGATGCTCTAATAAACTACAAACTAGTAAACAACCATGCATTTCTAGTTTTGGTGGTTGCATCTTTGCTCTGTTTCATGTGGGTGGGTTAGTTTTAAGGGTATTTCTATAATTTTATAGCGTGTTTGGATGTAGAGTTCATGTTTCCTAAAGAAAACATGAGTACTTGAAAACATGAATCCCTAGAAACATGAATCCTTTGGTTTGTTCGGCAACCATAAAAGAATCTATAAATTCATGAATCCTTGGAAGCTTGAATCTTTTAGTTTGTTTGGCTGCCATTTAAAATCTAAGAAAAATTTATATTTTGTTGTTTTAATTTTGTAGGGTGTAATCTGCATTGAGTTGGGTGAATACATAGTGAATCTTTAGTTTAGAATTCCAGCAAATTCTAAGGGGGGAGGTGGGACTCCAAAATAGGGATTTGCTGAAAAATATGTTTCCCTGAGAAACAAGTTTCCAGGGATTCTTGGCAGCCAAACAAACCAAGGAAACATAAATCCCTCGTCCCCACCGAATCCCTACCTTGGAATCCCCTTCCAAACAACAATGCGGCATGGTGGGTCCCATTGCCACATAAGTTGGAAACCCCTTCAAAACACTTTTGGGAGGGAAAAAGTGGTAGGTCCCACCATGCCACATAAGCGTCTGGCATGGATTTTGTAAAAGCATCGATCCAAAAAGCTTTATTGTCCAAACAAACCATTAGAGAACAAATTGTTGGGGTCCACTTGAGGGAAGTATTTGTAAATAAACTTTCTATAGTTGGTGTTCTCAAAGTTTTACAAATTGAGGGGATATTTTGTAATAAGTGCAGTACTTTGGGTGTCTTCAGTGAAAAATACTCAACAAAAAAAACCATTCTTTCTCCTTCTCTGTCATCATATTTTGGGTTCTTTAAACTTCATTAAAACAACAGCATCTGAAGAAGGATTTGTTGTTGAAGAGAGAGAAAATGGAGAGATTAGGGTTCTTGAGATTGATTTACCGATCGACTTGTTTCAGATCTGCTCGATTCTCCGCCATGGGTGAGCAGCAGCAGCTCTGTAATGGCTTCCGCCATTACAGTAGCCCTTCTTCATCTCAACTCCTCCGGACCTTCTTCTCTCTCTCACCGGCTTCCGTCTCAACCTACTCCAGACGAATCTCTCCGGGTTTGTTTTCAATATCTTGTGTTGTATTTTAATTTTCTTTTGGTATCAATTTTTTTCTTAGGTAAAGTTTCTGATTAGATGGCGATAGCTGTTTCTATTCGTGAAGTATTTATGAAAGAATAATGTTATGCCACAACTTAGGTTTTCAATGACTGGTTGATTGATCTCGAATTGGGTTTTCTGGATCATATTATGGTTTTCTGTGTGAGATATAACTAATTGGGGGTTTTGGTTATTATTTGGTGATTGGTCATTTGACATGCTTTGTTGTAACAGCAATGTTAGGGGTTTCATAAGATATCAAAATAATGTTTTACTTTATTAAACTAATAATGAAGTCCTGAATACACATAATTTCGTTAATCCTTCAAATTAAGAATATTATAAATGTTATAATCCAAGAGGGAAAAAACAGAGAAAAAAAAAAAGAGAGTGAAGGGTTGTGAACTTGTTACTTGTAGAAAACCCTTAGTTTAGCTAACTTCATAATTAATCAAAATCTCTACTATTCTTGTCATAGGTATCTTCTCTAGGGTTTTGTATGCTTGAATTGTTTAATATTTGATAAGTCTCTAATCGGTTCAGGATACTGATTTCTGTTTACAGAGTTCGGGCCTTCTTTCACAATGGGCCTTGGGAGTAGGCGAGCATTTAGCGAAGATGTTACACACTTGCCTACCATTACTGACCCTGAACTGCGGAGTGTTTTCAAAGACTTGATGGCTATGAGTTGGGATAACCTCCCACATGCTGTCATTCATGATGCGAAGAATGCGTTATCAAAAAACACTGAGGACAAGATAGGCAAGGAGATTTTGACAAATGTCTTTCGTGCAGCCGTGGCTTCAGAGCACTTTAGTGGGGTCCTTGTATCTTTGAGGATGGAAATTGATGACAGCATTGGATTAAGTGGAGAGGTATTCAATTATGCATGGATTGGGGCTGGATTGACATATCAATTTTTATTGTTTTGATTTAGTTATTTCTCTCTAAAGCTCTTGTAATCTGATGATGCGGCTTTACCTTGCAGAACGTGCGACCCCTGCCAAATGAGCTTGCGGATGCACTTCGTGCTGCATATGAACGCTACACAACATATTTGGATGCATTTGGTCCCGATGAGACCTATTTGCGGAAGAAAGTTGAGACAGAGCTGGGAACGAAGATGATACACCTAAAGATGAGGTGCAGTGGGCTTGGCTCCGAATGGGGAAAGGTAAAAGTCCTTTTCTGATGCTTAAGCCATTTCACTCTTTGTTTAATGTTTAATTTTTAAGTTTTAGTAAAAAAATGGTTTCCGAAGGGGGCAGGTGTTCATCCTACTCCATGTAGTACTTATTTGAGTTGTTAGACACAATCAATGAATCAGTTTTATAGGTTTCACCCTATCGATTCACTTATGTTTGTTAAAATTTTGGAGCTTTATGGTGTTTGAATGTGTTCCATTTTACTTTTCATATTGTTTTCCTTTTTGTAATTTTGTTCCAAAGCTTTTAGTCCAAGTATGACGAAATTTATATATTGCAATATGTTTACTATGCGCATATATTGGGCTTCTTCTTCACATGTCATGTCAGAAACCACGTATATGTGTTGGAACACCAATATACATGTTACATTTGGTTTTACTAGTGGATGTTCTAACAAAACTTGAACACCATTTGTTTTAGTTAAAGGTTCTAATTTGTATTGAGTGACTGTTGGTTTTGTTTTAACTTATATGGTTTTTTGTGTTACAGGTTACTGTTCTTGGGACCTCTGGACTTTCTGGGTCATATGTTGAACACCGAGCTCCATAATTTTGGAAAGAGTTCAGGATCACTGTAAGCTTTCTTTTCTTGGGAAGCATGTTTTCAAATGTTTGATAGTTTTGGATTTGGTGTATTCTGTTCAAAGAAAACCATCTACAGTCTTCAGTAGCTTTGCAAGAAAATAAAGAGGTCTTCCTATCAATGGAAAAATGGAACAATGTACTACTATCATTGACTTCTTCATTTGTTCTTTTTTTTTTTTTTTTTAATGTTCCTCTTCCATTTGGTTCTCTCTCTTCCAGTTATGTCTAACACTAACTATATAACTTTCTTGATAAAGATGATTCTGCTTCTTCTACTACCTACAGTTATGAGATGATCGTTGCTTTATATTTGCCAACTATTAAAGAGCTTGCTTGAAGAGTTTTTCTTTTGTCACTGACCCGTAGAGAAGCTATATTTGAGATGCTTGTTTGGCAGACAAAAAACTCGGTTTTCTGCAATGTTTGAAATGCCCCATATAACATCTTCTCTTAAAGAATCATCTTGAAATATGCCTAAGGAATGGAGTCAATGGACTTCTATCACCCATTGATCCCACCAATGAATCTCTCTCTGGTATGCTATCTCAAATCACAGAAATCAAACAGGTACTAAAGATACCGGAGCAGCAATGTTTGTATCAGATTGCTTCACTTCTTAACGACGGCGACCATTGAAAGAGGACTCTTAGAGGTTGCAGAACACAGCCAGACTTTGTTTGAGCTACTATGTTAATTAGCAAGTCGCCGTATAGCAATATTAATTCTTTTGGTGTTTGATTATGAAGTGAAGGACAAAATAGGACGTTGCATTTTCATTTTTTAATTGCTATGCTTCAACCCTATTTTTCGCAAGTACAGCAAACATTGATGTGTGTGCACTGAAAATGAATTATACTAGTCATTTTTCAAAAAATGTTGCCAGTGCAAGCTCATAACCTTTTGCCTCCTTATACTTGTTCAATTCAATGACTCAAGAGTCCCAACATTAGGCAAACCCCCCAATGTCAATGTCATTGTCAGGTTAGAAACTTAACATTGCCTTTTTGTGAGCGCGATTCTGTTGGGACAGGCTCTTAGAGGTCTCTGGTTTGGTTTTGATTACAAGCGACGGACAAAGTGTTCTCATTTATGAATTCTGTGAGCACGATTTTGATGGGGACAGGCTCCATCTCCGTCCCCAGGTGCAATCAGATGATCTCATCGTAGCATTTCAATCCACATTGGATTGGATCCTGTGACCAATTGAGAAGAAAATAACAGATCCCAGTCTCCCAGGTCAAGACCCTAAGTGTTTGGATTTCATTTGGCATGAATTATCCCGTCTATGTTGCAGGCTCCATGGCTCATAAGAGGCAATGTAGAGCATGGTGGCATACCAAAGAAAGTTGTGTGAAGAATCAGATTGGAGAATGGACAAAATCCGGCAACAAAATTTTTTTTTAGTTCTCTAGAAAGAAAAACACCTAATTAAATTATTGAACAGAAGGATGAATGGTACAGTGCATTGGTTAACACTTTAACAGCAGCTGAATTGAACTGTCTGCTGCCACTCTCTTCACCAATTCATTGCATACAGTATCTGTATTACATACATTTATCTACAACTAAACTGTGGTATTGTACAAATTGAATAAAATAATTGCTGTTTCTTTCTTTTTTTCGGGTGGGGGTTGAATAGAAATGTGACTAACTGGAATACTACAGTTGCACACGACTATGCAAATATCTGTTGTATGACTGTCTCTGCATTCCCATTATACTGAGCTAAGAGATGAATTGCATCCGCCCTCGGCAAAGCCGAGAATTCCTGGAAAAGATTAGAAAAAGCAAAAAAGGAATTAATAAGTTACACCATCCAAAGCAGAAGCCTACAACTAACACTCTACAAGAACATGGAATGAAAAGCCAGAGCTTCCAACTAAAAAATGTCCCAAGCTCCAGAGTGTCTCCAGAGCGAAACACGGGCGAGCTTGAGGAGCGGGAGCATCACCTCTTTACAACAATTCTGGTTACTAAGGTTTTAAGAATTGACTATGGATATGGTGCATGGGAAAAAGAAAGGACATCATAATTCTTTTTTTTTTTTGGTCGGTTAAAAAAAAAAGGATATCAAAATTTTTACTTTCTTAGAACAAAATCCATTGCCTTTTCACTAGATCAGGCCCCGTAGGCATAAGATAGCAGAAGGAAAATACCGAATCATGCAGGAAATGAGCATTGGTACTACAACTCACCATTACTTTGAGTATAGCAGCTTCATCACAGATGACATCTCCAGATGAAACCTGAGTTGGGCTGCTACTGTCTTCTGGCATTCTGCTACCTGAAGAAATGGTAACTTGGGAAGAACCCGGGGTGGAGATATCAGCATTTGTGTTGGAGGTAGAATCAATAAGTAAAGGAGTGTTAATTTCCTTCAGTAAGTCGATCTTTAGAATCCCTTCAAAGCGATCTTTACACATTTGTAGTTTGAACCACTCATTATGTGTGTGAAGTGTTGCTCTCACTATCTTCATAAGCTGTGGTTCTTCTATGCCGAGTCTCCTACCCAATGCAACCTACATGGGATCAAATTAAAGTCTCATAACAATTTCAGATTAAGATGGAGAAGAGACGATTCAAGATGTCTTAAGAGGCCCATATCAACCCTGACTGAAAGAAAATAAACCAAATTGGGAAGAAATTCAAAGAGCTAAAAGACTAAAACTACTACAGAGAGAAGTAGTCTACCAACGACACTGATAGGAGGAAATGGTCAGTATGATTAACAGGTTCGACATGTGCACAATTAAGCTTGATCCAAATAGGACAATAACATTAAACATCTAAATGTATCTTATATTTCAAGACAAAACAAGCTCCCTCAGAAGCATAACATGATTGCAGCTTAATTGGTCAGAAGCATAACATGGTGCCTCAGGTCATGCTAACAAGTAAAACTAACCTGGAGTGAAGTTGCGAGGATAGATAATGGTACTCCTTTTGCAAGTGCATCTTCATTAGGTCTAAGCAAAGCCAACAGAGTCTCCTTTAAAGGTTTCAGCAAAGTTGGATTGCTTGCTGCCGAAGGACCTAAATAAGAGCATGCAACCCTTAGAGCTCCAGAATGATCACCAGAGTTGACCAACTTAAGAAATTCAACCTGATGGCAGCACAGAGGTCAAAATGTGACAGATACTACCAGTTGTTTTACTAACAGTCATAAAAGCAGTTCTTTTCACTAGGATGTGCATTACAGACTTAACAAATACCTGCTTAAGTTGGAACAGAAGAACAGGATTTTGCACAAAAAAATTTGGATCCATTGCATTGATTTCCTCTACAACCTCCGCAGTCATTCCCTTACTTGCTAATTCCTTCATCTCTAGCACAATATCATACTTATACTCCTCTCCATTGTTGCCAATCTCTGAAGCAGGACGTTTTACCGAGACCTAGGAAACAAAAAAAAATAATAATAATAATAATGTAGCAGGATTAAGAGTTGAGATTGCCTTTGTAAATCCTTACGGGAGATTAGATCCAGAACCACATGGTTGCAGTACAGTATGCAATCAATTGAGTAACAATTTGGAGCTTTAGTTTTACAACTTAATACCTGTTTTTCCTCCAACTTATTTGTCTCAACAACTTGGGTACAATTGCTAAGCTTTTGCTTACTGGTCCCAGAAAGAGAAATAGCAGGAGTAACTTCTAGCTCCTCAATCCTTCCTCTCCACCTCTTGCGTCCACTCCTTTCCCCAGTTCCATGACCTCTGTTCTTTTGAAACCTTTTATATTTTTCAGGACAACTAGTGCTACAATCTTCTCGGTTGCTTGCCATCTCATATGCAACTGGCCGTTCAACATCAGTACCTTGTATGCTAATTTCTTGAGAGCCACCCAAATCAGGATTACTAACAGACGTTTCACCATCAGAATCTTTACTGGGTTGGAAATCCATGTTGAGAGAGCAATCTATCGAGGAACCAAATGAAGGATCAGGTTCACACGTACTCGAGGATCTACCAAGACTTTGCATGTCTAATGCAGGGAAACCAGAAAATAAGTTCATATAAAAAGGCATTTGCATTAGCAGTAATAAATAAGAATTCTGAAGAAAAATACCATATGGTGACGAAAGTCCACCGTCCACAATTCCCCTATAGACACAATACTCATGAACAAGCTCATCAAGCACTGTGACATCAAGTTTCATCCGGCACAATTCATTCTGTGACAAACAAACACCACAACAAATAATGGTTCAGGAAACCTTTCCATTCATCTCAAAATAACGCCGAGGACAGCTTATGGAGAGAATACGTTTTCGGGATTCAAGAGAACAACTGAAAGTGAACAATCTTAGATACCCTTACCAACTACTAGTATCTGGAGTTTGGAGTCTTTGGACTACAGAGCATGCAACATTGTATATCTCAAGCAGTAATTTCAAGCAAATGGCATGTGGGGAAGGAGTAGAAACATTGAAGGTGCAGGTTTGGTGATATCGCCCATAAGTCAGTTGTAAAGTTGTGCTTTGATATGAGTATAAATCCAGATTGACGTTGCGCCTATTTGAGCTGGGATGGACATCAAGATGCTCACTAAGCATTACATCAGCCCATCCAGACGCACTAGTGTTATGGTCAGTCCAGGGGAGCCTGAGGTTTTGGGTCAAGTAGTCATCCCTAACTATTAATAACAGTTAATCAGGAAAAAAAAATCATATTTAGAGCAAAAACCATAAAAATAAGAAAAGGGTAGAAATTTAACTAGGCGGATCATACTAATTTATACTTCGAAGCTGAAGGCCTCCATGATTTAGGGAGATTTTTCCTAATGTTCGGAAATTGGGCTTCCTATATATAGAAATGTCCGTCCATTTTCTAAGCAAATGCAGCCTTGTACGGTTGTACCAAAAATCATACATGCCATCATAAATAATAAATCATTTACTCTAGTCTAAAATTGTTGATTTGAGCTTTAGGATAACTACAACTAATGAAAATGTAACAAATGAAGCACAAAAATTGTATTAATAGAAATTGAAGGAGAACCTTAAATGCCTGAAACAAATCGCCTTTAGCAAATCGCAAGCTGTCAATAGCCCCTTGTCTTGTAAGATCAACAGCATGGGCAAGGGCTTGCACATCAACCTGAACTTAAAACCAAAAGATTTGTCATGACATGGCTCCAGGATGAACAACCAGGTTCGACAAAAGAACTTTTTGTTATTGGCCGCTTGGCAAAATAAATCTTACCTCATCAAATGGAGGTGCCTCATAAAGGCTTTCTTGGGGAGTTGGAGGGGGGTCGCGTTCCTCAAGAAGTAATCTCTCGGTAAGATCTGAAATAGGTGATGGAATGCCTTGTCCAAAGCAAAATCCTTTGTGTATGCTGCATGTTTTGATATCAAGCACTCAATAAGGAAACACTAGATGAATGATGAGACAAGTGCAACTACTATTATCTTTACAACACCCTGCAAAATGGTGGAACTAAAGCTATATACCTTATCAAATATCTCAATGTCATCGAAAAGATAGGATCAAAGGCATGCAGGTGAACTCTTAGAACAGATGATAACAACCCAGCAATGTCGAACCTCCTTTTTTCAGACCACTGAAACAAATATTAAAAGTAAGATATTCATTTAACAACTGATACTGCTATAGTAAGCACCATAAAATGCCATACAACATAATCCTCTGACATAAAAAACCAAGAATTCCTAAATTTCGTAATACTTTTGCAACTGCTGATGTTATGCTACTTAACTCATGTTAAAATTCAGAAACGTGTCATCAAATTGGTAGAAACTGTGTTTCTTCTTTATAAGTTGATATAACTATTCATATTCCTCATTGATATTATTTTAAAAAAAAAACATTCCAATTTTTCATTACAAATAATTTGGAAATAACTAAGGGAAATGAGTTGCAGAGTTCCTAGCTTATGACTATGACACAGCCACACAGGTAGATGACTCTCAATCAAGTCTTAGGCTTTTGATCCTCATCTGACAACTTGAGCAGGACAAACCACTACAAATTTTCTTCTCTGCACTCAATGTTCTTATAAATTGTTGTTTCGCTTACAGTTATACTTTTAAGTGCGAAGTGAGGAGAGGCAGGTTTGCTGGTTGAAACAGCACTCGCATACTTTCCCATGGAAGAACCAATAATACAGCCTAAGCAACTTTCAGACCTTTAACCAAATAAAAATGTAGTTCCAACCACCATACTGGCTGGCCGCTGGTCTATCATTGCTTGCTAAATTTATATTTTATAGTTTGGAATTGCAAAAGAGACAATATATCGCACTTATATTGATTCACATTATTTGTGCCCTAGTGGCAGAAGATACTTGATTTCAATTATAATTTTCAAATTACTTCTTTAAGAAAGTACAAATTTGCCAAAGGCTCCAAGCCTCCAATTGCTATTTAGAACAGGGAACCCCTACAGTAATAACAACGAAAACTGGTAATATATAATTCCATACAGTACTCAATACAATAAAGATAAACTACATCCCCGCACTAGTACATAAAACAAGAATTATGATCTCGTGCATTGTCCTATCAGTCATCTATTCTCGAAGAGTTTAAATGCGTTCTTTGAAGATGTCGTTTTCAAGTTGAACAAGGTGAACACTGAGCTTCCCCTTCAGTAGCATAAACTTACAGAGGTGCTTTTGGTCCTATTGAGTCATTTTCTTCTTCTATCTTATTTTTCTATCTAGTTTTCTGATTGAGAGGAATAATTTCTTTTTCAAAATAAACCCATTTAAACAATCATTAAAATAAAAATAAAGTACAGCCGACCTACCTCATTTGCCACCGGAGAGGTCTGATCATCTTTGTCGAATATAAACGCAAGAAGAACATGCTTAAACTCCTCATATGCTTCCTTAATCACAAACACAAACATATGCCCAAAATTAGATTGGTGACCAAGAACAGACAGGTTTGACTAAACATAAGAAAACAAACAGAACAATTGGATTCAAAGTGATAATATGCAGATTAACATAATGAGATTTCAAGTTTTCACACAATCAAAGTTTTCACAAAAAATTAAAAAGTTCCGTTCATCAATTTAAACTCCTAGGATTCAACAACATCATTTGCCACGTCGTTACTCAAATCAAAACAAATCAAAATTCACAAATAATGGCAGAATTTGTAAGTACCGGATAAGCGTCCAGAGCACAAGGAGCTAGAGCTGTTCGCAGACACTCAATGGCAGTATCACGATCTTTGGTGGTCCCTTTCCTTAGAAGCTCAATAAATTTCTAACCAAAATTGAAAGTTTTTTTAGTTCAGAAAGTTGATCTCATTTTAATTACGAAGAAATGAAAAGAAAAATTAATTGAAGTGTTACCTGCTTCTGTAATCGGAAGAGAAGTCTGTGATCATCGAGTATGAAAGGCGCGTGGATTCGAAGGAGATCAATAGCGGCATCAATGTCACCGATCTCTAACCACCGTCTGATCTGACGGATAATCAAACGAGAACGATAACAAGAAGATGATGGAGAAGATGGAGGAGAGGAAGAAGAAGAAGAAGAAGAAGACGAAGAAGATATTATTGAATCTTCAAGCAAGTTTTCAGATTTAGCGAAATTGATGACCAGAGAATCGAGTGCTTCCCAATTTACAGGCATCGATTCCATTCCCACTTTTGGAGATTTTAGAGAGAGAGAGAGGAGAGGAGAGAGAGGTTGTGGTCGTTTAAGGGTTAAAATTCGTTCCTGTGCAGGGTAAGCAAAGGCGGCGACCTCGAATTAGGGGCTAGGTGGGCTACCATATATGGGTAGGATTTCTGGAGTGCCACTAGAAATATATTCGCTGTACGTACGATCATTTTCTTCGACGTGGCATAATAAGAAGCTAGGAATTATTTTGACATAACTTTTACAATTTTCTAAGAAGGAAATTTCGCTTCTACCGTTCAACCCTATTTTTTTCCCTAACACCTTTTGTAGGACCAATATGGAGTACGGGTGTGGATACCAAAATACCCGGAATCGAATCGGTACCGAAATCGTTTATTGTGATTTCGAGTACAAAAACGCCATAACACAGCTTCCGAATCTCGAAAACAATTTAAAAGCACGGTTTACCAAACACTAAGTAATACTTCGGCCTAGTTTGGTGGGGGTATACAATAGATTTAATCTTAGTAATCAGAACACCGTTGTAAAATGGTGACGGGAAACGCTCTTGCTCTGGAACCCCTCCAATTTCAAATCACGCTTTGACGCTCCCGCTCTAAAAGCATTTTGAACTTGGGACAAATTTTAATTTACTACTCCCTCCACGCTCTAGTTACTTAGGATTTCATTGTGTAGCTTTTAGTAGAAGGTCGGACAGGTTAAAAGTGAACGTGTTGAGGTTGATGGTCATCTTCATATTTTTCCTTTGCAAAACCTATTTTAAGTTTGAAGGACTATACTATTGATACTTGTTTTTTTTTTTTTTTCTAGAAAAGCTATTGATACTAGAGTCAATTCATTCCGTTATCTTTAGCTAACTAGAGAGAGAAAAACAAAAAACAAAAGAAGCTATTTCAATTGATTGCTAAATCAGTAGAGCTGGTAAATGATATCTTTTTATCATTTGGAATATGTACCTAAATTTTTTTACAGAATTATTGTCCTGGTTAAACAGGTTTCCTGTGAAACTTGATGGAATTGACTAGGTTAATAACTTCTCTTGTACTTTTGTACGTACATGTATCGAGCTGGGGACGACGCCGAGAGCTTCAGATTACAATTAGGAGGTTGCTCCATCTCGTCATGCTACCAGTTATTAGATGCTTGCCCTGTGCTTTGCCCTCCCTAGCAAATTTTCTGTGCTTCTCAAGTAGCAACCTTTTTTTTGCGCTTATCGAGTATCCCTTTTGTCCATGGTTGTTGAGGAACAAAATATTACCAACTGCTGGTTGCAAAAAGAAGGAAAAGAAAAGGTTAATAAGGCCATAGAATAAAGAATAAGAGAGATCCATCTTGCTTAATTTAGACAAACAAACACATGGAGTTTAAGATCAGGATTTCTGTATATTGTTTTTTACTGGCTGCCAACCTGATGGAACACTCCATTGGAGCATTCTAACTATAATTCAAAGTTAAAGCTTGATACTGACAGTATAGTCCATGGCAATAACTGAAACAATCAAATAAAATCAGAGACCTATAATGTCCATTGCTATGGGCTCCTGAAGAACTATTCTCCTGAAATTAGGGAGAGTCACAGATTAGATCCTCAAGGATCACAACCAGATGGATGCCAAAGTAAACACCTATGAGAAAACCACAAAGAGTAAAAACCTCAAGGATCTAGCTCAAATACTTGTCTAAACGTGGTTCATCACGGATCCGAAGGAAGAATAACGAGATTCTTTAGAGGGAAGAAGAATCTCTAAAAGATGTTATTGTTTTCTTTCTTTATTTTTATTCTCTTTTACTGTACAGGTAAGCTAGGATTAAAAGAACTTCCTGTCAAATCTTAATTGAAGAAATTATGATCTTAAGCATCTGCATCCTCTAGCATGATCTTTCCACAAAAACAGATAAAAACATAAGGGTAAAACATAAAGCAACAAAGACAGCACAAACAGGAAAAAAAAAAAAAGTAGACTTCTTGCTGTGTGACAATCTCTAACTCATCAAATTCTTCAAGAAGAAACAAAGCCTTGAATGCTAAAATCCTCCTCCTATCCTCTAGAATATCCAGCGCATTGGTCCAATAAGGATCCCATGCAACTCCCATAAAATCTGCTTTAAGAACAACTATTAGACATCCTTGGTAAAATAATCTTGCCTAATCTGCATTTCAAACTAATAGAGGCCTCAAAAGACAGTCACAGTCTCACAGATTACCAGACAGATATACCAAATTAGTTCAAAGCTTGTTCAACACA
The DNA here is from genome assembly GCA_002174775.1 of Macleaya cordata. NCBI lineage: Eukaryota > Viridiplantae > Streptophyta > Magnoliopsida > Ranunculales > Papaveraceae > Macleaya > Macleaya cordata. The sequence continues at coordinate 147,128 of MVGT01000732.1, forward strand.
TGAGTGAACTAGCTCTCCCTCATTATCTAGCAAGACCAGCATCAAATGAATAACAAAGAACTAACTAAACCAACGCACTGTAACTATTCTTGGTGCCAATTGCATAATTTACTTTACTTTTTTCTTTTTTTCATATATCAGCTAATAGTTTCTAATGAGAAAGTATAATGTCCATGATTATTGCTAGTCCTCTTTCCCCTTTTTCAAATTCTTTCTAATATGTCCTGTTGCACCCCTATACTGACCAACTAATCTACGAACCTTCTATGCCTCTGGTGATCGACAATTAGTAAGAAGAGCTCTGAAGGACAAGACGACAATCAAGATAAAACCCTTACATAAAAGAGAAAAGCAGCCGGTAAATTTTTCAACAGCTCTATAGAGGAACACAGAAATGCTAAACAACAAGGCGAATCCTTTACCCAATCTAACCGCAAAAGGAAAAGATCTTGCTGTATAAGCATAAGTATTTCAAGGTCAGGACCAAAACATCCCTAACTAAGAAACCAGAGGGTAACAAAGAAAACTCATCTAAACAAAAAAGTATCATCAATGAGACTACTCTCCACAACTTCAAAGAAATAGAAAATAAAAAGGACGACATCAACAAGCATTTTGTAGAAGGTGGAGAAGACCAGATATACCCATTTGGCATCCGAAATGAACTTCATACTTCATGTTATGCAACTTAAAATGTCAAATATAAGTCTAAAGCTTCACGACAATGTGATAATATCAGAACCCAGAAGCGCAACTGATATCAAAACTATTTATCTCAAAACAAAAAGCCAAATTTCTCTAATTATCAGTGCAGAAGGCCTACTCTTCTTTCAACAACCCAATATTTCCTCATCCACTATGAATTCTCCTTTCGAATATCAATATTTTCGATCTTTCAGTTAAAATCTTTCCAATTCTGTGGCATTAACAGTATAATTCTGCTCCATAAACCATCTTAAAATGGGTTTATACTCACCCTTTCCAAACCCTTATGAAAGATTGCAATGCCCAATAATGGGTTTCAGCCTTTCAGGAACAAGAAATTACAGCAATCATGAATCTTTTGAAATTTGAAGAACATATTAACTTACAAAGCGTCTAAAGTAATACGATGCAATAAATTACAATTAAACCCGCCAAATGTGGCAACATGTGAGAGAAATCATCGAATAGAACAGGGAACAGAAAAAAAAATTTGTTAATTGAAAAATAAAATATGATTCAAGGTCCAGATTTGACTCACCAATTGAAGTCATCCAGGGGGTTTATGAAGTTGTTGGGATGTTAAAGATATGAGTGATTGAAGCTTGGTGACGGCGGAGGTTTTGTGAGGTGGGCATTTGGAGAGAGAGATCTGCAGAGAGTGAAGAGCTTCGTCGATCTTGCCGGCAGCTAAAGCGGCGCAACCCGCCTTGTAGGATTCGTCAGCCAGTCGAGCATCGTATTGTGGAGGTGGGGTTTCGGCGGATTCAGAGCTTTTCTTGGTTGATGAAGAGGAGGAAGAAGAAGAAGTTGAAGAGGCTTGGAGGAGAGTGGAGGCGAGGGAGTACTCAGAAGCAGCAATGGCAGAATCGATCTCTGCCATTAGGACTTCGGGTGTCGATGGGATGGCCTTTATTCCGTCGAAGACGCTCCAACTACGAGACCCTCCCTCTCCTGAACCAGAACCCATCTCTCTCTCTCTCTAAAACTTACGTTGTCAACGTACTTCTATCTCTCTCTCTAAAGGGAATGATGCTCTCAGTCTAGAGTGACGAAGACGTCTTCCCTAAGATCCAGACTGTCGGATGGTGCGGTTAACCGTTTAACAACCCAGCGCTAGATGAAGGGTGGTTTTGCTCACACACCTTACAATCGGGTGAACAACATAGCATTCAAGAGGACCTCTAAACTGAAAAGAACATTAGATATTACGCTGATGTGTAATTGTGCTACAATGACAGCTTACATGGCATGTACATATCAGATGCCACATCATGTGATTAATTAATGTGGTCCATAATAGCATTACTCAGAACAGTCGGACTACATATAAAGGAAGAAAGATCTGTGGTCGTCTATGGATTGAACTGATGAACTTAAAGCTGAAAATAGCACAGAAATAATATACAAAATTGATAATCACAACAAGAAGCTAGCTAAAAAGAATGCTATCAATCCACATTGATCATCAAACGGATTTTAAGAGAGCAAGACCCACAAGGAAGGATAACAGATGCTGGTATGGAATCAGGTCTCCGAATCAGTATCTTATTCTCATCCCTATCCAATGAATATCCCATCTCCCCGAGCTCTGCTGAATCGATTGCGAAGTAATCGCCACACCTGCACTGGTAAAACAGCTCCAATACCTCCCCAACATCGTCCACTATCATCTCCTCTAAGCTAACATGTTCAGCAGTTTCAGTTTCCTGTCTTGAATCCCTCAATTCACGGTCATAAACAGCACGGGTCCTTGAGTCACTGAGGATTTCCCAAGCCTTTTGTACCTTTAGAAATCTTTCTTGTGATTCATGGTGGAGATCAGTTGTATCAATTATTCCTTGCAATTTATCGGGATGGGAATTCAGGACAGCAGACCTGTAGCTTGCACGTATCTCTTCGTAATTTGCATCCTCCTTCACAGATAGAATGTCATAGTGGGTTTTCTGAATAGATCTCTTACCATCCAGAAGCATGGTTGAAGCTTCAACGACCACACAGCCTTCACTGCAAACTGAAAAAAAAAAAAAAAAAGAGGGAAGAAACTACATTAAAATTATCCATCAAGTGTTTGTTGCTCCGCAGAAAAGATGCTGCAATTCCATGAAAATAATGCTCGCAATTTAAAATGAAAACAATTATATTTATTCTACTTTTATAAATAAGATTCTGCTCGCCTTTGATGTCTTGCAAAAAATTAGCAACCTTATACCCAACTAAATTGGCATCTTATACAATGCAACTAAAGGTTTCTCACATAACGTAGCATCCAGGAATCAAAAGACCACATAATTTATCTTTCCAGGTATGCATATGAAGTGAATGACCATGAATGTTGTCTTGGAAGGTAACCTGCTTCATCTTCACACACAACATTTTGTAGCCTCATGTAAAGTGGAAATGGTAATTTCACCACAAAACATCCTTTGGTATTATAACCTGCTTCCATCTTCATGCAGAACATTTTATTGTAATCCCATAAGCATGATAGATATTGCTTGAGTGATATTGCTCAATTAGATTCTGTATCCGCCATAACGATTCCTCTGGCTCTTTAGAGAACATCAGATTCTTGCCTATGATTCTCACACCTGAGTCCTTTATCCACATCTTGCAAGGGTGATTGGTGAGTGGTGGCCATGTTCAATTGTGCATCTCTATGATCACATAGAAGCCCTAATAAGTGTTTCCCAGAGAGCCATCTATGTTTGTAAGGAGTAACGACAGCATCTATTAGTGCGGAAATCCATGGTTTGGCAAGCATCGATACTCCAGCTTCCTGAAAACGGTGGCTGTCTTGCACTTTCCACACTTTGGTTGCAAATCAGAGCCTTCCATATCTTAGCTATAGTTAGCTTCTAATTATAACCAGATCAATGTGGGTTGAATGAGGTTTTGAATATTCTAGTATTTCTTTCTGTCAATACTCAATAGATGGAAATGTGTTTTACATGCACAACAATTTGAACGCATATATGTGTGTATTTTAGAAAAAATACATGTATACATCCAGTTCATTGTACAAATTCATCACAGATTCTATAAACAATACGAAATGTAACATGTTGGCACACAAAAAACATAAATACTAGATGTCTCTATATTACAGGATTAGAATGACAAACATTGAAAATCCTGTTCATTAGCTAAGAATTTGGAAAGACTAGAGATTTCCTATCGTAGTTAACAATCCCTTTGTATCTATTTTTCCCTTAAACTCCACAAGAGAAGCATTTTATTGATAAACCAAATCATATTTTTTGAAGAAACAACTGATTCCTCTGTACAAGCATTATTTGTAAACTTCAAGAGAAACCCAAATTTTGATTTTGATTTTTTTTTTTTTTTTGTTTCAGTTCATTTGAGTTGTCTTTTAGGAATAAAATCAGTACAGAATTTTGTTCTTTTGATGCTTTGCGGAACTGACGAAACAATTAAAGAATACGAAAAGAAGCAACATGAAGACCTAGAGAAATTTGAGGTTATCCCACTAAAAAAGAAATCAATACACCAAATTTGGATTGACGCCCTTTTGCTCCAATTCTGCATCTTTAATGATCTTCGTTTCTTTGGTGTTCAGTTTAAATTAAAAAAAAATATTTCAAAGGAGTAAATGGATAATGTTGATTAATTATATGAAAAAACAAGCAGAAACCACAACTGATTCACTTCCAAGTTACAATTGAACAAATGTGTTGGATCGTATGAAAATGAATCAATAACCAACTCTTAACTAACCCTAAAATACCCAATAAGAAATACTTAATGAAAATAAGCAGAGCAAATCGAACACAATAAGAAACGAAAAAACCCTAAGTTTCGACTACTACCTGCGTGAAGTTGGGAGCCTGCTCTTCACAGTAGATCTAGAAGCTATTGAGAGCCGAACAGAGAAGATGGTTTTCCACTTTCAACTTTGTTTTGTTCAATTAATAAGGGATGAATGAGATTGAAGGGAACATATTATTTTGATCAGTGGTCGTTGAAAAAGCGTCGATATGACAGTCCTAGTGGTTAAGGAGACAGACTCCAAATCTGTTGGGCTTTGCCTGCGCAAATTCGAATCATGCTGTCGACCAAATGTTTTTCGATTGAAGTGGAGTCCACTTGTATTGTATCCAACGGCTAAAATTTAGTGAGAGTGTTCCTCTTCATGTACATCACCCTCATAAAAAATTAGTCTATTCCAAAACTTTCAACCCTATCAAAAAATTATTAGAACTTGATTAAAAATCAACCGTAAAAGATCAATGGTGAACACTTCTTATCAACTTTTGATGGGGTTAGAACGGATTGATTTTTTGTGCGGATGATCTACATGATAAGGTGAACACCATCACCAAATTTTAGTCCCCTTCGGTCCAATATCATTTACAAAACTATATTAGCAAGTAACATAAGCCCATAATAGCATCAGCACCAAGAGAATTGCCAGTGCCACCCCCTCGTTTCCTATTCGCGTACTCACATTTGGCTAGTTTGTTAAGTAAAGTCGATAACTAAAACACAATTATAAAGTGATTTGTTGGCCGATTAAAAATTATTCCTAGTTTCGAAATGCCTTCGGAGCGAGAGCGTCAGAATATGGTTCAGAGCGGGAGCGCAAACAAGGTTCCAGAGCAGGAGCATCACGCCTGTACCGAGGTTCCGGTTAGTAAGGTATTAAAAAGTCCACGCAATCGAAGGATAAAGATAGAGAAAGAGTACGTGAAAGTGGAAAGAGGTCGTATTAATATGAATTTTTGCTAAATAGAACAATCCGCTGAAAAAATCATTTGCAGGTGAGGGATGGGGATGTGGTGCATGCTACATTATAGACACAAGCTAGACCCAGGCCAGCACTAATACTTCAGTGTCTCCTCTTCAACCAAAAAAAAAAAAGAAAGAAAAAGAAAATCACTCTTATTTCCATTTCATGTTTGCAAATCCAGTGATCATGCTTGAAATTGAGAACACACTGAAAATGAATAAGACATCAATATTATGATATTTTTATTTGAAATGTGAGTGAATAGCAACACGCCATCAAGGTTACAATGAATATGCGCAAAATGGTAGTTACATCAATTAATAATTGGCATAAGAACTGTGGTTACCTCTTTGATGGGGTAACTGAATCACATTTCGTAATACAAATTATACTGTTGCGAAGAAATTATGGCACCTTGATTCTGAACATTTGCAGATTTTACTCTTCACTAATCGCAGGCGTTTAACACTGGGTCAATATCTCGGCCCCATTTTCAGTTATTAGTAAGGTGTGCTCAAACTGCGCAGACAGACTTCCATCTGCTGTTACAACCGTCCAGTTATCATCCCAAATAACCGGATTAAAGCTACCCATCGTCAGCATGGGCTCTGCAAAAAGGGATCACGTATTTGCTTAGACTCGCTGGGGTCTTTTGTATCACGCTTGAGCATAAGTTTCACAATGTTGTCATAATAATTTTTCTTTTTTAAGGGAAAATTATAGATAAATGATTAAGGTACCAAGATAAAATTAAACTAATGTAAAAAAGTAATACCAATCGTGAAGGTTTGACCTAATATCATCCGTCCAGCATCATTGTTTCCTGTAGAAGGAATGACAAATGTTAGCTCAAATCGAACAACCTGTTGAAGGCCCATGACTGAGCCTCACCATGCATTAAAGAGCCACTAAACATCAGGATACTTACTGTAATGTAGAATAACTGGATCGGCATGGAAAACCTTTCCCACCCCATGCCCAACAAACTGTCGAACAACACCATACCGATATTTATCTGCATGATCACTTCAAAATGCCTTTAATTGTGAGAATTTTGAAAGATTTCACGCACAAGCACAAATTTAGAATTCTAGTATGCAGAAAGCTTCAAGTTCATCATAAACCAACAAGTAGAGAATTAAAAGAAGGGTTTCCATGACTACTTGTTATCCTTATAAAATATCAGTGTAGCAGTAACAAGATCAATGTGTTGGTGTAGTTGACCGGGATCTAATGATCAAGGATTTTATAGAAGTGCATTCTAGTTACATATTGCGAGTTTGGAGGATGGTGGTTTGTTTTATCAATATACTCATGCTTCTAAACAAGAAGAAAGGCTACCATTGGAGGATAAAATTAAGCTCAACTGTAAGTGATGTTCTTGGAAGTTTTGGTCCTTCAAAAATTGAGGGGGTTTTCGGCAACAAAAGGAGAGAAAGGGTTTTGTTTATTTGGTCCTAAAGCAAAATGTGCTTTTAAAAAATCTGAAGCTTTTTTCCATATTCAGAGTCTCCTTACATTTAGAGGCTTGAGTAAAAGACTACACATAAAATTGTATCTGAGGGAGATTCAATGTATAGCTGAATAGCCAGGAAAAAAACAGGAACAGCATGCAGAGATTCACAAAATAAAAGGGATCATACACTTTGGGACCAATTTGAACACCTAATCTTGTTTTGTACACTAGAATAAGATCTTATTTTTTCACTAGGATGTAAAAGTTATCAGTGATAAAAAAAAAAAAAAAAAATTGCAGTCATAAATCCATATGCAAATTTAGAGATGTAACAATAGTAGCGGATGAAGTTTAACATATTGCATCAAAAGTAGAAAAAGTAAAAGCACAGAAGGAACTATAAATCACATAGGCTCTTGGAAATGGCTTACTGTATCGTTTTGCCAATTTTCTTGTACTCCACTCCTGGTGCACATATTGATATTGCTTTGTCTAGACATTCCTTAGTCACCTGAAGGACAAAATCAACCGAAGAAGCTAAATAATTGGTTTCTATCCTCACAATTCTCATTATTACTGGATGGAAAAGAATTGAAGGATGTTTTGGAATCAAATATAGTAAATGATGATAAAAGTTTGAGGGTAAAACCAAAATAACAGGAAAATGGTTAAGGCACAAGCTAAAACATATAGAGGGCATCCCCATAATTTCCACCCCTAGTAACCTACTTGCAAACACTAAAAATACATATTTCTTAAGATCACAATTAATTCCATAAAGTTAACTAAGCCCCTTGAGACATACTACATTGCAGTTTCAAAGTCCATATCCAATTTCATTATCTAATACTAGTTCACTGCACGCAGAGAACACTCCCTAGTTAAAAGACACCATAGTCAGAATAGTAACACTGAACAGCTTGGCTGTTAATAGGAAAGATGAGGACTTTCCCGTTCATGATACAAACAGTACCATGGTCTCAGGTAAGTAAGAAAACACCAAAAGAAGAAGAAGAAGAAGAAGAAGAAGAAGAAAAGTAACGAAAAAAACACTACCAACTCATTTATCCAGTACATTTCAGATTCAGACTCAAAGTTCCTCAACTTCCTAAACATCAAATTTCAAATTCCTACTAATTTCTATAGATTTAACAGAAAAAGAATGTATCAAATAGTATTTGAGGAACATAAATATAGTACAATTTATATTAACTGGCACTTAAACCACCAGAAATCTACCTGAACGAGTTTCTTCGCTTCGTCATCCACATTTCCACAAAAGAAAGTTGCAGATGTATCTCCATGATAACCCTGCTTATAATGATAGACTTACACAAATCAACTTACAAGTGCTTAAAATGGAAAGAAACAGACTAGGCACTAAGATAAGACAATACTTCTAACATATTGTGAGTAGTGGATTCTCACTAAAATAATAAGATGCATTCTCTATTAAGGCGACCAAAAAAAAGAAAAAAAAAACATATGTCACTTGTTTAATATGAGATAACTCTTCTTAATTTCATAACTTCGTGTTCTTAAACCCAAGCAATAGAGGGACATACATTCAAATAAACAGTAACATCAATGTTGATTATGTCGCCGTCCTGAAAAAGTAAACATGTGCCAGTGAATTTTAATGTTGTTCACAGGTTCAAGAATACAGTAAGCAAATGGTAGAGAAATTTAATTCTTAATGCTGGATGGACCTCAAGTGCACGGGAGTCCGGTATCCCATGGCAAATGCATTCATTTACTGATGTGCAAACACTCTTTGGAAAGCCACCGTAGCCAAGAGGTGAAGGATATGCCCCATTATCAATAATCATTTGGTGAACTGCTTCATCAATCTCATCTGCCTTTATGCCTGGCTGCCAATCAAAGCAAGAATCAACTTTTCAGGTGAAAATATATTGCCTTTCCTCTTACCTAATAAATTCATAATCCACTCATTGTTTCCTGATATTAACTTCTATCTCTTGTTCCCCCACCAATTATTTATTTACTGAAAGGATAACCTAAAGCTACACTGCAAAAAGTTTCTCCAATGGGAAGCTCTTTGCTAGATGCTTAGAAGCATAAGTGCAAAGCATAGAAGAAAAGGCTAGTTACAGAAAGCTTTTGACAATAATATAATTTGAGTTCTCTAATATTACCAGAAGCACAAAATAATGCTGAAAAAATTAATGTAATTACAAGTAAAAGAAAAACAGGAATTGCAAAAAGAGCTCTAGTAAAACAAATCTAAAGTTCATATATTTGAAGAAAATAGACTGAAAAGTGAAGACTTTCCTCAAAAGCTTATTTGCACCTATTTCTCCATAAACGGTGTTTACACCTCACATAATTCAATGGTAATTTGTTCACTTTCAAAAAAAAATAATTCAATAATTTGTTTTGTGATCATTGGTAGACAATCAAAGCTAACAATGTAACATGCATGTCCAGTTCACAAGTTCACCTTGACTAAAGCTCCAGCATATTCTAAAACCTGCGCTGCAAGCCTTCCAGAAGCTCTCATGCACTCTTTCCCCTGCTCGTCATGTACTTCAGGTCCACTTGCAATTCCAGGTGGCTGTTGTGATTCAACATAAGGCGGCCTTAGTATATGAGCTGGAACAGGTCGACAAGGTGACACTTTTCCAGGCTGTAGACGTTTGCGTTTACTGTTTTGAAAGTTATCACGATTCCTGTTAATTTCAAGAAATAAATATACTATCACGTATGTGTATACACTATGCACCATATATGTATACAGAAATGCAGAAAAAACAATATGTAGAGCTACAGAGAAGCAAATATGCATAATTGCAAATATACTTCAATTCCATATAAGAGATCTTTCATCAGTGACTTGACACTTCCATGTTCCCCACGTGTATTGGTGAATGAGTGAATAAGCAGGGGTGGGGGTGGGGTTGGGGGATATATAGCCACTAAAGTGATAGTAAAAGGCCATTTGCTACCTAAGTATCAAGACCGAGATAGAGAAATCTAAAAATATGGAGTTACTACAAAAAGACAACAATATTAAACAGAATAAAGGACTTAATGAATGATACTTTTATAATTACAGGAGTTGCATACCTTTTATTGAATAACAGATCAGTTAAGCCAGAAAATGTTCTTGATAGCTGCATCGATACATTTTCGGTTCCTGCTTGAAAGAATTGAAAATGGCAAAAAAGAAAGTTCAAAACATTAAGAAACATTCGATTTTGACCCAGGCATATGACAGCCTTATCTTGTGACAGGACTCAATTCATATGACACATGATCACATTTATTGACAGAAAATGTTCTTGATAGCCACATCGATACATTCTCCGTTCCTGCTTGAAAGAATTGAAAATGGCAAAAATAAAGTTCAAAACATTAAGAAACATTCAATTTTGACCCAGACATCTGACAACCTTATCTTGTGAGAGGATTCAATTCTTATGACACGTGATCATATTTGACATGTTAAAATTCTTCACGAAGTAGAACTGGACGCCAGGCACCCGTAGGGCCTTCCTAAAAGTCCTATGCAATGATTAAAAAAAAAAAAAAGGTTGGACTAACATTTCCATGGAAGAGTACATGCACAAAAGCTTGAAATCAAAGTGTGCCATCAGTAACTCCGGTGGCAGATGCTATCGTGACAACCTCATCTCGTGATTGGTAAGGTTTCAGTTCATACAAAACGTGACAAATATTCATACATAGGTGATAGGTTCATACTGACAAGTGGATTTCTAATTACACTATAAGTTTGAGCTGAAATGGCTAAATGTTCTTTACTTATATTTGTTAAACAAAAGGGTCTGTCTGTCATAAAATATTCACGATCTGCAACTCCCAATCCTTGACCTGAAAAATACCCTTCCAGCTTCAGGACATTTAAAGAGCAAACACGGGCAAGTCTCATTTTCTGTACTCTGTAATGATAAGAAACCTACCCAACTTTGTTAATCTAGAAACTATAGTTACTAAAAAGACCAAAATCGCAGAGACAATTATTATTTGGATTCTATACCTCCTTCCAAGTTGAAATTTTTTGAGCTAAATGCTTATCTCAATCTCCCACCCATGACCTGATTTACAAAATTCTGACTATTTACAGGCAGTCTTATAACAAGTCAAACAACCCAGTTCCCAAACTGCCTTCTATTCAAGTTCGGCACAAAATTTTGCACATCGTTAAGAGAACTCACTAGGCTATGGTTGCATATCAAATATTAATTGGAAATGCCACTTTGGAACCAAAATCTCACCTATTCCTTCATTCAACTGCCAACAACACGTGGGTTTCCCTTTTACCTTCAGTTTTCATAGACCACTTGATTATTAAGTGTTGCCATTCAAGTCGCGCGCATACGTTTTCTTGGTTGGCTCGACCCTATTTCTTATCTTGGAAGGTAATTTTGCTACGGCAGGAAGAGATATTTACAGAAAAAAATTTAGGCACACCGTTTAACACAGTTACAGACGGAACAGATACAGGAATGGTTGGCTTAACACAGGAAGGATCTACTGCGCCGTTGCTTGTTTCCTCTAAATTCGGAATGGGACTATAAAAAACTTAAAGCTAAGGGTTTCAAATTTGCACAGTGATGAATACTAGTGGTTCTTAAACCGAGGATATTATAAAAAAATAATTTAACCTAATTTTCACATATTTGATTATCAATTGAAGATTCCTTTAAAATTGTTAATCTAAAGCAATACTATCAAACAAATTCAAACTTGATAGATATGGGCCTGAACCAAAACCTGTAAAAGAAACGAACAAGGCGGCAAAGCTTGCATCTCTTCATTTAAAAACAAGTTCTTAAAGCCAGAGCTTCAATACACTGAGATTAAGAGTGAGAAACCAAAACCAGTGAAGAAGCAAAGCATAAAAATGAACCTGGATTATTGCGGAAGAGCTGCTGAAGAGGCAGTTTAGATAGAATGAGACGATCACCAACGAAGGAAGATAGAAGACGGGGTTGAAGTGAAGAAGGTGAGACCATTTTTTTTTTTGTTCTTCTTCTCCTCTACTCTTGGTTTTTTCGGAGCGGAAACGAACGGGAAATCCTTTTATTATCCAAATCAAAAAGAAAGTTTGGACGAATTAACTCGGACGTTTCATTTGTACGAATCGAGTTGGAATGGGAATGTTAAAAGGCCCCCCCGCTTTGGATGGATCCTTGTTGGCAAGCACCGGAATCATTCGCATTTAATACTTGTACTTTTCTGTAGTTCCGAATAACGTTTAATACTTCCGTCCAAACGAAACCGAATCAATAATACACGAATTTTTTAGCTAAAATATTTAAAACACGTTTTAAACGATTTATCGAATGAAACGGGTGAAAAATACTCATACTCTATTAATGACTATCGGATTTTCAATACAAAAAAAAGAAATCATAGCTAATTGCTTAAGGACCTTTCTTTGTTTTCTCTCTTTATCTATAAGAACCTCAATTCTCTCAATTTCTCCCTTCATCGACATAGTCGAAACTCCATGAAGCATCTAGAAGACTTAGTATATTGCCGAATTTCTACATGTGAAAAGTATTAAACACGAATTATCTCTAAATAGATTATTTCTCGTACGCCGAATGTTAGAGCGTATTATAATTCTTATGAACCGAATAATAGTCGTACTTTTATCATCCTGAATTTTAGTCGTACTCAGAATTGCTAACAAGGCTTTGGATAGAAGGCTCGCTCATTTTTTGGGCCTTAAAGCCCAAATGGAGAGATTCTATCATTCAATCTCAAGTATGAACTAAAACTAGTCGATGCTGGGCTGGGTTTGTTTTATCATCAAGTAGGCGAAAAAAGTGTCTAGGTCTAAAAGAAGACGCATCAATGTAGTAACTTTGATTATGTAAAACTGGTTGCTATTTTCAGAACACTTGTGTTGTGTTGGATGCTTTAAATTCTAAGGTTTTTTTTTCTTTTCTTATTTCTTCGTAAGCTTAAACTGGGAAATGATATTATTGGACTTCTTCTTAATCTTCATATTCATCACATTAGGTTGACTTGAGTTGAGTTGAGTTGAGTTAAGTAGTTTTTTTGAAAGGTTACATCAAGTAATTGGGCTTTGGCCTGTTAATGACAGGCTGTTATTGAGACTCCCACTCTTTGATGGGGGCCTCACCCTAGCTAAAGGGCTCTTCAAAATTTATCAAAATGATTAAGGAGAGAGGTGATTTTATTCGGGGAGGTTTTCATTTTTTTTCTTTTACACCCCACTAAAAACACTAGACCCTTCCACCCCCACAACTAGGGCTGCACAAGGTGCGGTTTTAAATCTGGTCTAAACCGGTCCGAACCGAAAAAAAATACCGACAAACCGTAAAACTAAAAACCCAAAATCCGAAAAATCGAAAAACCGCAAAAACTAATATTTATGGTCTGGTTTTGGTTTCATATTTTTTAAAAACTAAAAAAAAATCGAAACCGTACCAAAAACACCGAACCGAAAGACCAAACCAAAAAAACTAGAAAAAAAACCGCACATATACATATATAGTATAACATGCATTATTATGTATAAATATGCATTCTAACTTATGAAAATATGAATTAAGGAGCCTGGCTCTTAATAAAATCACAATTTAATAAGTCAATGTATCTATGTCAATTTGTATCCTATGTGAGGCAATACATATGTGTGATGTGTGTTCTCAAATTTATACATATTTATTAATTTATTTATAATATATTTATTATTTTATATAATTATTATTTTTATTATAAAAAAAATCAATTGTGGATATACCATGATTAAAATTGTCACTATGTTGCTATGGAAAATATGTTGGGATCCATATAGAGATATCTAAGATATGAAGATGAACTCTTCACAGACTTCACCATGTATCTTCATAAAAAAATAAAATAAATCATATTCGGAGACGAGCTATCTTCCACGTTGTTGGGGAGTGTGCCCCACCAAAAAATTTTAAACTCCAACATCTAATACCTATGAAGAAATTGAGTGCCCCACCAATTATTAAGATTTTAGTATATTATGCCTTAGTTTGTAAAATTAAAATTTGACCAACTCATTTCTTAACACGTACCCCACAAGAGTTTTTAGGCACACTAAAGAAATTTGTTATACTTTGTGGTTTTCTCATTAAAAAAATTTATGACTTCGTCCCAAATCATATCGTACCAAAAAATTTAACCCTATCAAAATTTAATTTAAAAGTAATAATTAAAATGGATGGCCTATAAATTACCTTATGATTATTTTTAATTGATATAATTTTTGGTAAAGATGATCTTCTCATATTAAATTTAATAATTTTCACAAAAAAAGAGAGAGAATTAATAATTACTTAAGATGGTTGAAACTTGGACATTTTTGTTTCATGTTTTAAATTTAAATAAATATTTGATTATTATCAATTTTTTATTTTTTAAGTTTGAACGAACTTTAATTTTTTATAATGCAAGTGCTCTAGTTATATCATGTTTTAGTTTAAGTTTAAATGATCAATTGATAAATGTCATATGTTAATTTTTTTTTAATCTAGTTAAACTTTAGTTTTGAATGATTTATCCGTTAAAAAAACTGAAAACTCCTAAAAAAATTCGAATTTTGAAAAAAAATAGATAGTGTGGTTTTGGTTCTAAAAGATAAAAAATCATCATGGTTTGGTATGATTTTGGTTCTCCTAAATTAATTAATGGTTTGGCTATAGATTTGACAAAAAATCTAACCAAACCGAACCGTGTGCAGACCTACCCACAATAACCACCACCACCACCCTAACACCCTCCCACACCAAAAGCCCCACCACAACATCACCGCCTCAACCACCGTCGCCACCTACGTACAGAGAAATCTAAAAAATAACCATTGAATGATCGCTTCATCACCACTGATTACATGGCATACGTGTTCAAGTATGCCTAAAAGGCTAATCCGCTTTCTCTCTCACCCTGAAAACCCAGGAAGCCTTAAAATCCAATTTGCAAAGGCCGTTCAATTCTCTCTCTTTTCTTAAGAATCCTAGAAAACCCAATCAAAAAATAAAATAAAATGAAAAAAGAAAAAGTAAAGAAAAAGAAAAGAAGAGCATTGGATGTGTTTTAAACTAAGTAACTAGAGCGCGGAGTAGGAACGAGAATGAGAGCGACTGATTAAAAATTATCCCTAATTCTGAAATGCTTTAGAAGTGGAAGCGTAAGAGCATGGTTCGAAGCGTCACCTCTATACCAAAGTTCTAATTACTAAGGGCTTGTTTGGTTTGCGATCCAAAAACTTGTTTTCAAAAACTAATTTACAATTGAACTAAACTATATATTGTATCACATCTAAAATTACATTTTCACTTTACTATAAAATCTTATATGATTTCATTGAAAACACATAAAACAACTTTTTTTTGTTTTACAAAATCCTACATGAATTTATTGTAAATCATAAAATAATTTTGGATGTAGTACAAGATGTATATTATTATAGGTGTAAATTAGTTTTTGAAAATAAGTTTTTGGATCACAAACCAAACGGGCCCTAAGGAGGTTTTGAGATGTCCCGCAAATAATGTCCATTTAAGTATGTCTACGTATTCGTTAACATATATAAACTAGCAGTTATACACGGTCCCCATCCTAAAGCGCATTAGGGCAAGTGTTATGGACACCTTAAACATGTAAAAAAAACATTTTTTGAGGATAGATCAAGAACTATGGGCACCCTAAACATCCAAACCCCTCCCCACGGTCCTAGATCTGGGGAGGGAGTAAGGGGTTTGAGGGATGAGGCACAGATTGTGCCGCACGGCACAATCTGTGCCTAATTTTGACTAGCCGTTACCCCCAACGGCTATTTTCCAACGGATAGATTTTTTTTAAAACCTATATATACCCTACATCCCTCATTCTTCTTTCACACCTTCTTCATCCTTCACATTCTTCTTCTCAATTCTTCATTCTTCCATCACTCTAATCTTTCTATACTATTTCTACTACTGTTTTTTTACTTTTCTTTTCCAACAATGGCTGAGAGCAGCAAACGTGGTTCCAAATATTCTATTGCGGAAGACGTGGCGCTTTGCAAAGCTTACATCGCAATTACAGAAGATGGAGAAGTTGGGGCAAATCAAACAAAACAAACATTTTGGGATCGAGTTTTCACCAAATTTGTTGGGTTATACCCAAATCGCGAAGGGCG
>MVGT01000732.1:180497-268358 GCA_002174775.1 Macleaya cordata
GAGAGAGAGAGAAGAGAGAGAGGGAGAGGAGTGATGGGAGATGTCGGTGGGGAGAGAGATGAGAGGTTGACAGAGAGGGAGTTAGAGAGGCTAGAGAGAGAGATGGCCTGGAATTTTTTCCAGGCCATTACTCATCCGTGTGAAGGGGGGTGGAGTTGAAGGGTGTATGACGGTGGGGGGTGAAGGGGGGTATTGCAGTGGGGGAGATAGAGAAAGAGATAGAGATAGGGAGAGAGAGGAGGGGGAGGGGAGATCGGTGGGACCGTGGCAGTAAAAAAATTTCTCCCAGATCTGAAAAAAATTTCAGAACCGGAAGAGATCAGTCAAGGAGGAGAAAAAATTCTCAGATCTGGATTTTGAGATGAAGAAAAGAAGTAGATCTGAAGTGAAAGAGACAGAGATACCGTCGGCGTTGGACGGAGCAGCGGCGACGGCGTTGGGAGAGAGAGGGAGAGAGAGATAAGTGTGATAGTGATCCTGAGAGAAGAGAGGGAGTAAGAGAGAGATCTAGAAAAAAATTCTAAATCTGAAAATTTTCAGATCTGGGTTTTTTGAAGAAAAAAAAAACCAGATTATTTCTTCTCCTTCTCTCTTCATTAATCCAAAAAAAAAGTGGTGGTGGTTGTGGAGATAGTGGTAGGGTTGTTGAGATGGGGGTAGAGAGGAAGAAAGATAATATTTTTTTCTGAATTGAATTATTGATGATCGCCGGCGGTACAGGCAGTGGTGGCCGGAAAAAATGGTGTCCTGAAAGTTAATAATATAAAATAAAAACATTATAAAAAAGCTGCCACGTCACCCGATGTGGTGCATAAAATTGAGGCACCACATCAGCACCCACGTCACAGGCAGTCAAAGAGGCTGTCATCGGTGCAGGCAACCTAGCATTACTGCTGTAGAATGGTCTAGGTTTAGCGTTATTCAAAAAAATTCTTTGATTCAAACCTACAAATTAAAATTGTCTTGGTCGTGTTGTATTAAAAATTGTAAATCGTGTAAGAAAGGGGAAACTATCTTTGAAGTCATTAAAAAAAACAAAAAAAAAAGTCATTTTTTTTATCATATATTAAAAAAGTATACATGTTTTATGTTGAGTGGCAACTGTGCAACTAAAAGTTGTTTCGGAGCATCTTCCCTATGTTCATGTTTTCAAATAATTTATTATATTACATAGGCCTTTTTTTAGGGTAAAGTTAGAAGAGCCAACTCAGATCAACGTTGCTAAAATTAAATTATGCAATGAAATTTTGCTTGAAACTACTTGTTGGTCAACCGTCAATGGGGAAAGTAAGTTAAGTAACACAAGACTATTTTGGGAAGAAATATGGATTAATTTAATTCATTCTTCATTTACGGCCGGTCAAATATTACCACGTTGAACAGTCTTGATGAATTAAACAAATTGGGTCTTAGATCATCTCAACTCAACTACATAAATAAGTGTAAGTAAAGTGTAAAAATAAAGTCAGTTCATTTGAGGACGATCCATTAGTTGATTTTTTATCTAAATAACAAAAAAAATCATCATTCATACAACTCCTCTAGCGAATGTAAACAAAGTGTAACTAAAGAAATAAATTGCAGAACATAGTGAGTATTAATTGCACAAGACTTTAAACGGCTTAAAATGAGTTGCGTGTAGAGCCGATGTAAGTGCATGTATAGTTATAAGATGCTTTTTAGGTCAAAGTTTTGGTACCTCGGACAATTTTCTACACCAAAACAACAAAACTCCATTGTTAATCGTGGATCAGCTTGGAAATGGCTCAAAATCACCTCGTTCCCTTTTATTAAAATTTGAACTCAAATATACCGTTGAAAATCACAAAAGTACTTCACATATTTTTGTATTTTTGAGAGCTTTCATATAACACACATGCAATGCACATACAAAAGGCGAGTTCATCCCCACCATTTATTCAAAGAACAAGAAAATCCCTTGTATAATATAAAAATTCTGAACTTTCAAAAACCACTTCAAACGTCAATCTAATGCTTACAACATGAACATAACTTCTACGTAAAGTATGTCAGCTGCTAATAAGAAGAGACGTTCACAAAAAGCTGTGTCTAATTTGAAATTAAGTAATAAAATTTTTCAAAAATCAAATCAGAACTCCGATGGTGAGTTGATTATGATATAGTACATGCATCTATAAGTTTTTTTTTTAAAAAAAAGTACAACAAAAACAGGAATTATAAATGTATAGTAGTGTCATCTTTTGTCAACTTAACAAATAACTCAATATATATAGAGCATTACAATGAGCTACCAACCTTGAAATCCATTATAATTAGGCATGCTATCAGATTCCCACACTAACAAAAAAGAAAAATTGTGCTACCCGGCCCACGTAGAAGAGTGGAATGAAAACTGTGCAGGATTCTAAGACAACACGATCAGGAAAAAAGTAACGGTGATGCTAGGGTTACCGAAAAGCCTATAGAATTTTCTATGGAAGACATAATCTAAGGTGAATGCTTATCACTTTAGGATTGATGCGAATCACGAGGGTATGTGAAAAATAATTTCACCATTGGATTAGCTTTCGGTAGAAAATTTTATAAGATTTTGCTGTAAGTTTAGTATTATCCAAAAAGTAAAGGGTCTTTTGACTAGGAAGTAGTAATTACATTGTTTTTAGCTCGAGGAATAAATACTCAAATTCAATAGCTCTCTTGATTCTCTTTTCCTAATCGTGGGGTCTTGAAATTCTGCACACAATTAACATCATACTCTATTAAGTAAGGTAGCACTACTCTTTAAAATAGTATAGCTTTAACATTAAATAAATAATAAATCCAATGTTAATATTATCAAATTAAAATTTAGGGATTCTACTATTGGAACACCATTAAAAGTGTATTTAGCCATAAGTAATCAGAGCGTAGAGCATGGAGCGGGAGCTAAAACAAAAGCGAGAATGTCAGAACGACTAATTAAAAATTGTCCTTAGTTTTTTCGGAGGAGAGAGTGGAGCTGGAACGTCACCCCTATACCACAATCCTAATTACTAAGGTTTGGCATAAACACCCTTTTAAGGAGGCTCACTTGGATACAATTCAATGTTTGATATTTGATAAAGATGTTCTTTTCTCTTTGTAGATCATTTCCACATAAAATCGGTCCATTTTAAAACTTCTAACCATATCAAAATGATTGGAAATTGTTTGAAAATCAACGATAAGGACTTTCAGTCAACTTTTGATGAGATTATAAATTTTTGATTGGACTAATTTTTTTTGTGAAAATGATCTACATGATGAGAACATCCTTCCAAAAAAAAAAAATTCTAACTCTTGGATTGTATCTAAGTGGCCCTTAAAACAGGGCCGGCTCTGGTCGCCTTGGGCCCCCACATTTCAAGGGCCCCAAAAAAGGGAAGACCCTATGTATTTGTTACACATATTATTCTCATAAAAAATCAGTTCATTCTAAACCTTTCAACCTCATAAAAAAATGATGGGAAGTTGATTGAAAATCAACGGTTAAGAATCAACAGTTAAGACTCCCAAATAACTTTTGATGGGCTTATAAGTTTTAGAATAGATTAATTTTTTGTAATGATGATTTACATAATGAGAAGAACATGGTCATCAAATTTCAGCTATTGGATCGTATGCAACTGGGACCCACAACCATTAGGTTTAGGTTTTGTCCCCACCCTTTCGGTCCCAACATTTTTCTTAACAAAATGAAAAATTGGGCCCTTCTCCTTTAACTGCCACGTCGTAAAAACCCTAATCTTCTTTCTATTTTTCTTTAATTCATTGGTTCATTTCTCTCCCAAAATTATCTACTCCCCTCTCTCGTCCTAGTTTTGTAGGCGTCGTAGCTAGTGCTTGGGCTCTAAAACAACAACTACAACACAATCCTTATATATATAGTCTGTTTGGGCAAAGGATTTTAGGGAGGGATTTTGTGGGGACCATAGATTTTGAGGAAAAATATAACATGATTTTTCCACCAAATCCCTGGTCCCCACAAAATCCCTCCCCCAAATCCCTTGTCCAAACAAACTAATAGATTATAATATCCAAACCTTAACTCATTCTAAAATTTCTAACCCCATCAAACGTTCATCGAAAATCATCAGTAAAAAATATGCTTAAATTATGACTATTTTTAAGCGATGATTTGAGAGGTTTAAAGGTTTTAGAATGTCTGATTTTTAAGTATGATGTTCTACATGGTGAGGAGAATATCATCACCATAAATTAGCCATCGACTTATTAGGTAATCTCTATGTGGACCCCACAGAGAAAGTGGCGCAATAAGCCATAGTACAATATCCCTTTCTCTATATATAGGAGGCCCCATCTCCATGTGTTCGTCTCGGGCCTCCAAATCGCAGAGACAGCCCTGCCTTAAAAGGATGTTTAGGCCAAACACCCCCAGTGATAGAAGCGTCCATCAATCACATATGTTATATCCACAAGCCAGTGGGCCAAACGGGGTGCCACGTGGGTGGAGCAAAGTGGAGGAGGGATCAAAACTTTGCTCCGGAGTCCATCATCTTGGAGTTGGAGGACATAAATCTTTTCTCCTTCACACGTATATTGGTTGGATGTATCTCCTCCGGTGCAGGATAAAGACAACAATAATGCAGTCCCTACACCTCTTACTACTATGCTCACATGGTGCGTTAACACACAACCTACGCACTCAAGACTCACGATAACCGTAATCTTTTCACACAGGTGGCTCAAATAATCGTAAGCCGGTCCCACCGCATCCGTGCGCATTTTAGCATCTCATCAATAAATAAAGCCGCTAATTGTAGAGAGAGAAAGAGGCTATTCCTTTTCTTTCAACCTCTCCCCTGCTACTCGTCTATCTCTGCAACTCTGCATTCTATCCATGCTGTGTAGTTGCAGAGATTATTAGGGTTTTTTTCTAAAATCTAAGATCCAGTGTAGAAATTAGGGTTTCTGAGATAAGCTGAAAATACTAGAATTTTATCTGGCTTTGATTTCGGGAGGAGGAGGAGATGTGGGGAGATGGGGGTAAATTCTATTGGGGAAGAAAGGAGGATGGGAAAGTTGAGGGAATTGTTGTGGTATTTGCTTGGATGTCGAGTCAGGAAAAGCACTTGAAGAACTATGTGGAGTTATACTCTTCTCTTGGATGGAATTCCCTGGTTTGCCATCCTGAATTCCTCAATCTGTAAGTTGAATTGACTCAATATGGGGTTTTTTTTGGTTATGTTTTTTTTTATCGTGAATCTTTTTTGATGTTTGTGAATTGTGATTATTGTGGTTGGATTGAATTGGAAGGAATTTTCTAAATTGGGAAGTTTTAGATTGTCTGAACTTTTCATTTGATTAGCTTGTTTTGTTTGTTGTGATTTGTAAAACTTGTAATTTGGTTGTTCAATATTTGACGATTCTGAACTGTAGTTTGCTAGTGCAAGTTCAAATTGTACTGAGTGCAGCTTTAGGGATTTGTGTGAGGCTTTTGATGGTTGAAGTTGTTTCTGTTTCATTCAGAACTAGTGTATGTTAGAGATTAGGTGGTGGGAGTTGTTAAGATGCTTGAGTCTTGATAAGCTAACAACAGATTGTTGGCTGAGGTGGATATAGAGGAAAAAGTTCTTGTATTCGTTCCTGGATGGAGGTGCTGGAAAACTTTTGGGTATAAATGATCCTCGAAAGGACATGGGCGCGGAACAAACTCAATCGAGCATAAATGTTTGGGTTGGTGGAGTTGATATAGTTCTGTTGATCTCTAACCTCTTAGAATGGTATATAAAGTATCAATTTCACGATGAGGCTCAAAATGTGAATTCCTATAGAGAATTCATACTAATACACAACAAACCTACTTTTCAAGATAACTTACGGTTGTACCTAGAAAGGTTATATTTGCACAAGTATACAGTGCAATAGTGCATAAATGCACGGAGGCATAGTGGGAAATTAAAACCACCGGATTTATTGGTGACTAGGACATAAGGAAAAAAGAAAATGGGGTTTGTGTCTGACTGTTGCAAAATATTCTAGTATTGTTGAAGGTAAGGTTCTTGTGGGCAGAAGTCGGATTTAGTTATCTTCAACTAAGATGGTCGCTTTCTGTGGATAATTTGGTCTAAGCGATTCGTTTCTTTGGTGTAACCAAGAGGGCCGTGAGTACCACATACTGCAATTACCACTTGCATGTATCCTTAGGATATTTTATTTGCATCAGTGAGTTTAGATATTTCTTTTGGCATGCCAATGGGATCCCAAATGATGTTCTAGACTCATTCGCCAATCCTTGTGCTTTGCATAGTCTCTTTCTCCTTTTTCTCCTATTTCCCAAGTGAGGTTCTATACTCTTGAGCTTGAAGTTATGTAGCAAAATTGATTCGTATGCTTTAGATGTACTGCTTTTGAACAAAAGGTGGTAAGAAGAGTAGACAATTTACACTTTTTTTTTTTTTATGTAGACAATTTACACTTTTTCTGGACTAATTGTCTAAATGAGTTTCTATTTCGGTACCTTGGGTAGATTCTTTCCTGAGAAGGCCACATCACTAGCATCTGGAATTGTCAATGAGCTCATGAAGGTTAGTTTTTCAATTGTTTGGCTATTTAGAATTCAACTGATCCTCGAGTGAACTTTTACTCTGTAGCTGTAACATTATTATTTTCCAACATAAACCCTATGCAGCATTACTTACCAAAAAAAGAGGAAGAGGAAATGAAACTGACGGGCCAGCTTCTCTGGGGAAATGATCTGGTGCAGGGGCCTACTTTGGGAAAATTAATAGACATAGAAATTGGATAGGGTCCTAGAAGAATATTCCCATCATCAATTGTCATTCTCGACTTTGGTTTGGTGTGGAGTCCTGCATCAAACAAGTTCCCTTTGTTATGTTGTATATCCCTTGGTTACTATAAGGTTTTAGCTCTACTTTAGTGAAGGATTTTCATCGAATTTTATTATATGGAGTACAGCCCTTTTACTTTGTTTTCTTCTTCTTCTTCTCTATTCCGAAATGCAGGTGTTGAAGATTAGGCGATCCCCTGTAGTCTTTGCAGCTTTTTCTGGTGGTCCAAAAGCTTGCATGTACAAGGTTCTTCAGGTAGATTCTGCAATGTTTTGAACAATGCCTACCTTTGTTTGACGTGCTTTGATTTTTTTCAACGGTTATGTGTTTCTCTATCTTACTAAATACTAAATCATTGTAGGTTATGGATGGGCTGGGATTTGTTTTTGTTTCTCTTTGACCATTGACGTTAAAACTAAAATATGTTTATCCTTCTTGTTGCAGATAATTGAAGGAAAGTGCGAAGCACAAAACAACCTGGTGCGTGTTGTTCATTTACATGTTTTCTTGCTTTGATTTTGTTACTTCATCCTTTTGTTGGTGTTCTTTTCCTTTTTAGTCAGGGCAAAGAATAAGATATTAGTCAAAGAATGAGAGAGAAAGAAAGACAAAGAAGATTTGTGCAGAAAGAGCCACCAAACCCAGGAAAAAGATTAACCCCCCATACTCTCCACAGATAACCGAATCCCATTGAAAGACAAATTCTTTGAATCTAAAACCCTCAGCCTATTCCATGTCTCTGCTCCACAGAAACAGCATGACCTTCAACTGAATAACAGTATTATCAAGAGACACCCTCCCATCTCTAAATATGCAATTTTTCTACATTTCCATATCAACCTCTGGTTTATGTTGTTTATGAAGATTGGTTGATCTTACGAATTCAAGTGGCATATTGCCATTAACTTGCTTACAGTGTTACCCGTGATGAGGATGTAAAATTATATATCTTATGCCCACATTTCTTTCTCTTGTTTTGTTAATCTTTCTGTTATTTGGGAAGTTTGCTTCAGGATCACTGTTTCTTATTTATTCGTGTTCTTGTGAAGGATGACTATCGACTGGTTAGGGACTGTATATCTGGTCAAATTTATGACTCTAGTCCTGTAGATTTTACCAGTGATATTGGGACTAAGTTCGTTCTTCACCCTTCCGTCCTCAAAATGTCCCGTCCTCCAAGATTCATGTCCTGGATTGCAAATGGCATCGCTTCTGGTCTAGACACACTCTTCCTGAATAGATTTGAATCAGAACGTGCTGATTATTGGCAGACTCTGTACTCATCAGTTGTAAGTGTTTTTTTTTTCTTCCGGCTTACTCCAATTCAAAGTTTTCAATTTCCCTATCCAGTAATTTATAATTTATTTAACATCTTTGTCGCAGAGCATGGGGGCACCGTTTCTCATTTTATGCTCAGAAGATGACGACCTTGCTCCATATCCAGTTATCTGTAATTTTGCTCAACGCTTGCAAGATCTTGGCGGTGATGTTAAACTAGTGAAATGGAATAGTTCCCCTCATGTAGGTCCGTCCTAAATCAGCTTAATCTTGGGTTGTTATTGTTGTAATGGCTGTTGTTTTTGGGATCGATAAATGTTTAAAAGGAAACTTATTAGTAAAGTAACAGGCATAATCTGCTAGGGGAACATAAAAAAAAAGAGTGATTATAATCTAGAGAAAAAGCAAGCTGGAGCGTCCTGGATTAACAAATAATTCCTCATTTTTAAGGCTGATTACAAATAATTCACTGCTCGTGCAGGTCATTACAGGCAATACCCAACTGATTACAAGGCTGCTGTTACCGAGTTGCTCGGGAAGGCAGCATTCATTTATTCGAGAAGGATTCAAAAACTTGAAGGAGATAATTTGGGAATAGAAGGGAACCATAACGGGATATCCGAATCAATCTGCAACCTCCGGAAAGCAGCAGCTACTTCGAATGAAAGTCTAAGAAGAGTCGCTATTGATCCTAGTGATCATTTCTTCTTACCCAGCTCAGTAGAGTTGCACGAAGGAAGGGATGTGGGATCGGTACAGGATGAACGAAGGGAAGGGTTGATCCATCTGCAGAATCCTCCAACCTTAAATGCACACGGCGTCCTGGGCCAGATCCTCTTTGATGTGTGTGTTCCTAAGAACATTGAGGGTTGGGATATAAGGCCATCCAGTTCCTTGAGTGGGCTGCCATTTGCTTCATCACGTAGAAACTCACCTTTCAATCCTATGAAATGCATTCGACGTTCGAGATTGTAAGATTTTAATTGTTGATAAAAGACCGTGAAAGCTTGCGCTTGAGTTTGCAGGATGAACATATTGATCTCGAGTGTTGGAATTGGATCCCCTGTAAAAGCTTACAAGCAAACTATCCCGCCGTTGCGCCTAGAAGCTGAACTTGATGACAGGCAGAGATTTGAGGTATTTGTTGTTTTTTTAATAGGTAAATAAGGATATTTGTCAGTGGCTTGTTCTGTGGCCTTTGTTCTGGCATCAAATGTACAGGTATTATATGTTAGGTACTGGAGAAGCTTTTACTTCATTATAAGGTTGGAAAATCTTTATGATGAAAATAAGATGAAACCATGACTGTAACCTTTTGTAGATACTTTGATCATATATATTAGTCTGGACTAATCATATTAAAACAGAAAAGTAGTACTTTGTTAAACTATACTTCTGTATCAATAGTGTTAAACTGTATTTCTGTATCGATATTGTGTAGGTTCGCGGGTGATCTCATTTCGTCTCGTCTCCTTCGGTCCTACTGACGGACAGATTTTCTTTGATTCTTACCGTCCCACCAACGGTCCGCCAGCTCAGAACACAAAGTCCATGTGTTATTAGTTCAAGCAACTGCATATTGACTGGGGTTTACAGTGATGAGCTTGTGGTTATTTGAGCCCAAACTGATCTGTTTCATCCCCTACCCAAGACTCAAAATTCACTCCCTACCTACTGATTGGGTTTAGGGTGATGAGCTTGTGGTTATTTGAGCCCAAACTGACCTGTTTCACCCCCCTATCCAAGACTCAAATTCCCCCCCTACGGTGTCTAGTTTCTTGATTCCTATACCATTCATTGCTTTTGAAAACAATGGAAACCCCAAAACAAAAAAAAAAGAAAAAAAAGAAAAAAAAAAGAAATTGAAAACAATCCAAAATTTGACAAAACAAGAAAAATAATCTTTTTTAGTTTAGTATATAGTTTTCAAATTTAATATCAAATCAGTTTTAACATTAAAAAATCAAACCTAATCTTTTGGAATTGTATTTGTGTTTTTGAAAACACCTTTTTTCATCGTGAACCAAACGCGGCCAATTTTTTTTTATTAATCTTATCCCACACACATGACATGACCTAAATTTAGCTGGTGGAGAGTCCATTATTGACAATAACAAATTTCAAACCGGCGAAAATTTGGGACTACCACTCAACACAACCGTCGAGAGTCGAGACTGGAAGAGTAATGAAGGTATTGGTGACCGGTGCTTCCGGTTATCTAGGGGGGAATTTATGCCAAGCACTACTACGCGAAGGGTACTCCGTACGGGCGTTCGTACGCCCAACCAGCGACCTGAGTTCTCTTTCTCCGGTCACTCACGACCCTGCTCTTGAGCTCGCTTACGGCGATGTCACCGACTTACCTTCCCTCCTTCTGGCTTGCTCCGGTTGTGAAGTCATCTTCCATGCAGCTGCCCTCGTTGAACCATGGCTTCCAGACCCTTCTAGATTCTTCTCTGTAAGTTACAGTTAGTCCCCCAAAACCCAAACCCTAATCTTCAATTCATTTTTTTCTGATTTCTATAACAAATATTAAATTTACAGAATTCTGTTACTTCCACTTAGGTTAACGTAGAAGGTCTTAAAAATGTTTTGGAAGCATTTAGAGAAACGAAGACAGTAGAGAAGATCATCTACACATCTTCCTTCTTCGCTCTTGGATCCACCCATGATGGATGCATCGCAAATGAAACACAAGTAAGAGTCATTTTTCAAATTTTGTTATCATATTCTGGCTTCCAGAATTTCTCTGATTTTTTTTTTTTTGCATGATTTGATGATTAAAGGTTCATAATGAGAAGTTATTTTGTACGGAATACGAGAGATCGAAGGCAATTGCAGATAAGATTGCAATACAAGCTGCTTCTGATGGGTTACCGATTGTTCTTGTGTACCCCGGAGTAATTTATGGGTCCGGGAAAGTCACTGCAGGAAATGTTGTTGCTCGTTTGGTAAGATTTTCAGGATTCTTTGGTGAAATTGAGAAACACAATATGCCATATTTGAATTCAATTAAATGCCCTTAATATTGACAAATTCTAGTTGTAGTTGATGATCTTTCGGAACAAAAAAAAATAAATACTGTTCTATGAAAATCAACAAAATAAGTATCTGAATTACTCGATTTCTTGTTTTCATATATTGCATTTCGCCTTTTTCCGGATGGGTATTTGTATTGAATTTGTTAGCTTTTGGAGTATTAATATGTAGTTATTTGCTATTGTGTTAGTTGATCGAACGCTTCAATGGACGATTACCTGGTTATATTGGAAATGGAAATGATAAGTTCTCATTCAGTCATGTTGATGATGTGGTAAATGGACACATAGCAGCAATGCAGAAGGGTCGAGCCGGTGAAAGGTACCTGCTAACAGGGGAAAATGCCTCTTTCAAAGACGTTTTCGATGTTGCCTCTTCCATCACGGGAACGAGAAGGCCTTGGTTTCACATCCCTTTTTGGGCAGTGGAGGCTTATGGATGGTTGTCTCTTTTCTTTGCTAGAATTATGGGGAAACTTCCTCTGCTCAGTCCTCCGGTATGCTTTATATTTCCTCGAGTTCATTTGTCGTTCTTGTTTTTGTATTTGATGAATCAATAGTCTATAAATAGAACACTAGGAGTCTTAACCCACCGTGTTTTAAGTAGAAAAGCATATAATTTTCTGAAGATATATTAATTGGATGTTTGTGAACATATATTCTTTTCCTTTTCTTCTTCATTGCTTTGGTTCTGTCTAAGGAATATCTATTACTCTTATATCAAGCGAGTTTGGATCCTGTACTCTCCTATCAGTTGGGTTCTATGTAACATTGATACGGGTACGGGTGTCGGTGTCCGACACGGGTACGAGGTGTCCGACACGGTGACTTAAAAACACCAAGTACGTGGACAAAGCGATACACAGACATACTTATTCATGTATCAATCATTATATGCTTTAATTTTAGTTATAATTTGTATTTTTAGAACCAACATTGTTACATAATACACAAAAGACATTAACTTAGAACTATATAATACGTTCTAACACGATTATATGCAAGTGCACACAAGATAGACACACAATATCTAATATTATTATGTGCAAGTACCCATTGAAGTATCCACAAGTGTCAACATGAGTGTCCGAGTATCCGAGTATCCGACACGGCAAAATTCAAAAAAGTGAAGTGTCGATGTTACATAGGTTGGGTTGTAAACCAATTTCTTCAGCCTCATTAACGCCTAGTGTCTCACTAGTGAAGTCTTTTAGTCAAGTGACAGAACAAACTGGATCTTAAGTTAGTTGTGCTGGGGTTTGCAACCAGACTCTTGGCGTAAGTTGGATCCGAATTCATTTCAAGATTGGTGACGTCTTATCTGTATAGGATTCATCATTTATATATCATTTGCATCCCATGAGAATTGTAATTTTGTCATATGTGTTACATAGCCTAGGAGATGTCATAAGTGGGACCAATGAATTGAGGGGTTCGGCCTCCAGCTGATCATGTTTTGACCTAATATTTGATTTATTTTGCGGATAAACTGATATTCATCTCTATTACTACACAATTAGGGGCTGTTTGAATTTGCCTTGAGCAGTCAGTACTATTTTTGGTTTCTTGCCAGCCTTGTTTTAGGTTCAATGTATTTATTAGGCACTCACTTTTCAACTCCTAATTAGCACCTGTTGCCTGAGTGCCACAGAATAGCATTCTTACAAATCTAAAGGACAGGTGATGTTTCTATAAACAGACCCATCAAGTTTGCACTACTTACTTTTCTTTTTACACAAATATGCTCATATCTTTCTTTATTTTCTTCAATCAAAACTTCGTCTTAACTTCTTATCTAATTCTGACTCTGGGTGAAAACTTTCTGGCAGACTGTTTCCGTTCTGAGATGTCAATGGGCATATTCTTGCGAGAAGGCCAAGGTGGAGCTAGGTTACAACCCTAGAAGCTTAAAGGAAGGTTTGGAGGAGATGCTACCATGGTTGAAGAGCTTGGGCTTGATAAAATATTGAAAGAGACAGCTCTTTAATTAGGTATGTGTTTGAGGGTTGTTGTTATTTGTATCTTTCATCAAAATAAGATTAGGTTAGTGTTTGTATTCTTCTATGGAATTTCACTATTGCATTGTCTTTCTCTATAACTTGATGTTCATGTTCTAAACCTTGATGCTGATATAAACCTGTATCATAAAAGGTAATGGTGGATATGCTAGGAAGGAACATACATGTATATTATGCAAATCCATCATTAACAAAACCAATGAATCTGAAGTAAGCTTACTGTGTTTTAGTAAGCTCAATTGATGAAAAGGACCTATAGAGAGAGTTGACTAGAGAGAAAATGGCAGAAGAATGTACTTTTTACAAAATCTTTTTTTTTTAATGGAAAAAAATAAACTATGATGATGATACCCTAAATAACAATTCAGAAAAATTCTAAACGGATCGAAAACTTTCTCAATTTTCACGACAACTTTCCATAAATTGTGTGGACCATTTAAGTGTGTTCAGGCTGAAAACCAAAAAAAATTTTGGTCGCAATTAACTTCTGTTACAATTTCTCCCTTATAAAGTGGCTCACACATATTTCTTTCTATCGAAATGAACAAAGTACTCTTCTTAAAACAAATTTTAAGGCAAGAAACCGTTGTGTTTTCAAATTTCTATCATGGTTCAGTGGAAATTTGGTCTGATTAGGCGGATAGATTTATGGGCCGGTCCCAATATCATTTTTATTTTAAAAATAAACATTAATGAAGGAACTGCACCTAATTCTATTGCTGCTGGGATTATTGCCATAAATTCTGCTGGGGATTTCATAGCAGACTGATGTTACCAGAGCGCGGAGCGGGAGCGCGGAGCGGGAGCGGGAGCGGGAGCGCGAGCGGGAGCGTTGGAGCGCCAAATTTAAAAATGCCTAAGGCTCGGAGCGCCTAACTTACTCTCACGTAATTGAAGTTTTAATTGACTACCATTGACTAGATTATGATTAACTAGATTATTAAATAAATTTTTATTAACAAAATCATTGAATAGTTAGTAAAACAATTTTTAAATTTTATTAAGTATTTTTTGTAATAATATTCTATTTTTAAAAAATTATTATTTTCTATATTTCTTATTTGTTAACTATATTAATGCTATTTAAAGTATACTATATATATAATAACTAAAATTTATTGTTTCTCATATTAATTATATTTTATTATGGAAAAAATTAATTTTTACTAACTAAAAAGTAAGTGAGAAACACAACCAT
Source organism: Macleaya cordata (assembly GCA_002174775.1). NCBI lineage: Eukaryota > Viridiplantae > Streptophyta > Magnoliopsida > Ranunculales > Papaveraceae > Macleaya > Macleaya cordata. The sequence continues at coordinate 194,842 of MVGT01000732.1, forward strand.
ATAATGTGTGCTTTAAGGGCACTTAAAAAGGTTATTTTTGAACGAGTTTTTTTACAAGTTAGAGGTCGTCAAATCATTTGATTTTTTTTAGATATAATATTATCATTATTTATAAGATGTCCACAAAAAATCAGCTCAATCAGAGATATCTAACTCTCCAAATAAATCACTTTAAATGTCAGCCGTTCATTCACACTATAAAATCTAAATTAAGTGTTTGTAGTGATATAAGTCTCTGATTGAGCTGAATTTTTCTTAAATATGATCCAAATAGTATAAATCACATACATGTAAAAAAATTAGTCCATTTGGACAAACTTAACAAAAAATCAATTAGACATTTGAAAGTATTTTGTTGATTAGGCGCTCCGAAAATATGGAACCGCGCTCCAAAAATTAACGAACCGCGCTCCGACAATTCTAGAACCGCGGATCGAAGGCGCTCCCGCTCCCAAAACGCGAATACGCGGTTTGGGAGTGGGAGCGCCAGCATGTTTGGGCGTTTTTGGTTACTATGGACTGGAGTAGTGGGGTCGTGATCTTCATGTGATTCTTCTTACTTGAAGGGGATAGCTAGTGGGATCCTTTAATCATCGGATATTTGGATCCATCCAACTTTCTACTAATTTGCGGATCTTTTGTAGAGTTTATGAACCGTGCGGTCAACAGATGACCTTGCGACCAATAAATGACTATAAAGATAAAAGGAAAGATCACCCAACTTTTTTTTTCTTCTCAGAAGTGTGTCGTCGTCGAAGTCGTCTCTCTCTCTTTCTCTATCTCTTGGCGATCATTGGATGGTCGCCGCAACCATCCTTGGATGGCTTCCAAGTTTCTTTTGATTGCTGATTCAATTTGTTAACTGATGTATTTGGTGTTAAGGGATTCCCCATTATTCTACCCCAATCCCTTAATCCACACATTCATGGATTTGATTGGATTAAGAAATTCCCACAAATTTACACTCAACTAATCTGATAAATAAATTCTCCATTCTCAATCAAAGATACAAAATAAAAATTCCTAATATCTGCTAACTATCATGTAATGGGTGTCGGGTTCTGATTGTTGAATGTATTTATNGTTTGGTAATGGCAGCAGAGAACTTCATGATCGTGTTGATTTAAAACGAATGTACTAGTCGTACCTAAGATTTGGTGTGAAACAACAATGAAGGAATGAGAAGAAAAAAAAAAAAAAAAAAAAAAAGAATACTTCTTTATAATTTAGAAGGAGAAAATTTATAAAATGAAATTCGGAATTAAATTGTTAGGATTTTGTAAACAAAATTACGCAAAAGTTTTATAAAAGGTTCACAAAAGGTTTTGGCATGAAACTCTGCCAGTCGTCCGATTGAAATACTTTTGTACTTTGGCCCCTCTGATCTGATGATGTCCCCTAACATCTAGAATCCTAGATAATTGTGCATGGCAAATGGTGCAGACCCCTGTCTGCCACCTTAATCAGGATTTAACTGTTTGAATTAAATTATTATCTTGGTGCCCAATCTCCACCGTACACAGCCCTATTACTAGTAAGCCAGGCAGGCCGCAGGGGGGCATTACTAAAAAATTTAAAAAAATCCCTCTCCTCAACGGTCGATTTTTATTTGAACGTCTTCTTTTCTTGTTTACCACCACCGTTCCCTCCCTCCTTTCATTTTCTGAACTCCGAAGTCTGGTCTGTGAGTGTGTTAGAGAGAGAGAGAGAAAGAGAGAGGTTCTGGGTTTGATTTCTTACTGAAAAGCAATAATGGTGATGAGTAAGAGAACCTATGAGGAGTTACGATTGCAGAGATTGGAAGAAAACAAAAAGAGGATGGAAGATCTCAAGCTCAATCACCTTGCTCTCAATCTCAAAAGCTCCTCTCCCAAGCCCTCACCTGTACCCCCCTTCTCTTTCTCTTTCTCTCTCTACCTCTTATTAGAGACAAAAATACTCTGTTCTCAGATACTTTGGAAACTCCCATGCTCTGTTTTTTTCTAATATCTCTTGTGTCTATGTGGGTTTTCCTTTCTTTCTTTTTTTTTTTTGATCGAAAAAAGGTAATATGTGGGTTTGCCTTGAATGTTTTTTTTATCTTCTAAAAACCCTTGTTCTGTTTTGGTCCAATGTTTCAGGTTAAGCAAGCAAAGCCACGCATGATTCAGCGAAAACTGGAGTTCGTCGAAGTAAGAAGATCTAGTCGCTTCTCAAACAAGCCTACTCCAGTTTACAGAGAAGTAAGTCATTTTTCTGCTCTCATTTTAGCTCCTTCATGTTTAACTGATCTACACAAATCAATCATCAAAACCCCTTTTGGTTTCAGATTGCTGTTGCTCGGTTCGAAAGGTCTAAAAGGTTAGATATTTGCTCTGAGAGTAATCTTTACTTGTTTTTAGGGTTTAATTAAGATATATATAATAATGGCAACTATTTACAGTATTTCTCTGTTGGGTTCTTCTTGAAAGGTCCTTTAAACCTAGAAACTTAACCTTTGCGGTAGCAAGCGAAGAAGACAGGGAAAACGCAAGAGAGAAAGCAGAAGAATTAGAATCCACTCTTGGAAATGAATTTCCTAGCTTTGTAAAGCCAATGCTCCATTCTCACGTCTATCGTGGCTTTTGGTTGGTAAGCACAATTTCTTGGCTGATCTTCAAGAATTTAGTGGTATATATTCAGCTTTTATAAATTGATGAAACATAGATTTCAAATGAAGTAAATTTGATTAATTAGGAATAATAGAGATAAATCTCTCTTACAATTGTCAATGTAAACAGGGCCTTCCTGTTCAATTTTGCAAGAAGAACCTACCAAAACGTGATGAGACGATTACTCTGGTTGATGAAATGGGGGAAGAGTACGCAACTAATTTTCTTGCCCAGAAGACAGGACTAAGTGGTGGCTGGAAAGGGTTCTCTGTGGCTCATGGTCTAGTTGATGGGGATGCTTTAGTTTTCCAGCTAATCAAACCAACAAAATTTAAGGTGCTATTTGAGCTTCAATATGTCATCATAATACTTCTTTTCTTCTATTCTTTAAGCAATTCATCTTGTTTCTGCTTTGGATTCTTTAAATGGTTTCATCTGTTTACTTTACATCTAGTTGCTTGAAAGTTTTATCATGGCTGCAACGCAAATAGAACTTCATTTTATTCATGATTACCATGAATTACAAGTCCCTTCCTTTGCAGGTTTACATAATAAGGGTGAATGGTTCAGAATGAGATGATGAGGCACTCGGTTTTCATAATTTGGTTTTTGGTGCCAAAGGAATATATGCAGGTAACTTGTTCTCCTTCTAGCAATTTTAGAGAAGAAAATTTTAATTCTTTTGAAGTCTGGGATTTTTTTTGTGCTTTCAAGTATCTCTGGCCATTTAAATCAGATTTTCATTGTTTCCTCCTTGGTAATGTAGCGTGGTTCTAGTAGTATTAGAAGGATTATGTCATGTATTTATCCTCCAAAGTTGTGTATCTTGAACTATTTGATGGTTCATTTATGCTGTTATCGAAGCATCTAATGAATCCATGCATATAACTTGATAGTTGATACAGTATTGTAAGATTCAATGCTTCAAAGCTTCGTGTTTTTTTATCCCTGCTTACATTAGCTTTATAACCTTGTTTTGTGTTGTTAACAACCACTTGCTCTAAAAGCTTGAACTATTAGAGAGAGACACCATAAAAGTATAATTGTGCACCGCAGGTCTAATGAGGGTGGACCACATTCATTAGAGTACCATTAGAAGTCCTATGTTGGAATCTTAGTTGATCTAAGATCACATTCTCCAAACTTGTATGGAGATGGAGCAATAACTCTGATAACAACAATCATCTTTCCAACTATCCAAACCTCATCGGATTTGTTTGGTATATTTGGTTGTGTTATGGATGAGGAACATAAAACTCCATCTCATTACTCGCAACAAGTAAAATGATTAGTTTTATTATGATTTGTCGTGTTTGATACCATGTCCATTATGTTGTTTTTTAAAAGTCCATTTCTTCCAGCTTGTATCCATCATTGGCACTGGAACCTGTCTGTCCATGTGTTTAAATAGTTCTTAAGGGAGATGGGTTCATTCACATTGTTAGAATGTGTCTTCCATCGGATGGAAAGCCTGGATGGGCACATCGGTTTTGTATTTGTTAAGAAACACTAATAACAGGGTATGATGTTTTGTTTCAGCTTACATTTCACTGTACAATAGTTAAAAAGATAGTCTCTTCCTTTCACCAGACAATTGTTATAACTAACAAGATAATTTCTCTTTTATTGTTTAGCTGTAAATATGGGTATCTTTCTCATGTCATGTTTTATCTCTTGAGCTATATCAGGGGGCATTGGGATTTCTGTTGTGCTTAATTCTTACCTTTTGTTTGTGTTACCAGGTAAAATGTAGCATAACTTTTGGTTCATCTTGCCATAAGTTTAGCTTGGACGATGTTTCTTCATGGCAATGACGGTGAAATTATATAGTAAAGTATGGAAGAATTTTGGGTGTTGTTGTGAGTCAATTGTTTTATTTTGCTCACGTTTTGTCTATAGAGTTCAACCAAAATGTAGGTCTTAGTGTGATGATAGTCATGGCTTTAGTAAGATGTTCAGTTGTGAACCATTCAATTAATAGACAAGTTATCAGAAAATTAAAGTTGGCAAATTGAGTTTTGTTTTACAATCTAACTCTTTATCTTTAGCTATATCTTCTGTCAAGGCATGTATCCTGCCGATAGCATATCTTTCTCGTCATGTGTAATCTTTTCCTGTTCATAATCTGTCTCATACTCTTAACATAATTCTCTATCCTTTTTATTTTCTTTGCCCTATTCTAGTACATATAAACAAATGAAAAACAGGACTTTATGCCCAATTCTCTGATAATTCAAAATCCTTTTGCATTCAAAAGTATTGTAATTTAGTAAACAAGATAATTGATTTTACCTAATTAAAGGCAAACAACCTACAACCATGACTGTATAGTTCAGTAATATCTCTTTTACATTATAAGTCCCAAACCAAAAATCTATCAAAACAAGCTCTCCAACTCAAAAAAAAAAATACAATCCAGTTGAAACGAAAAAGAAAAAAGGCTGTCCAACTCAAGAATAGCAGTTATACCTCATCTCTCCACCCAACAAGCTCGTACAGCAACGCGAAGATGAACCAACATCGTCCACCACCTTGGGCTTACTATTCTTTGTCAAGTGTGACCACAATCTATCGTCGTAACTCAATTCTCTACAAATAGCTTCCTTCTCCTTGGCCTTTACGATTTTGAGTATACGTTCGAACAACTCAACTGAACAAGAAACTGTAATGGGACCTTGTGAAAACGTTTCCAACTCTTGTCCTGATCGCTCAACTAGTACTCGGAACGAGGGAGAAGAAAGATATTTTAAAGGAACTTCATATCTTATTCGTTGATCATCCTCCTCGCCTACATAGATAACTAATACGCCTTTTTGGACTGTAGCAGATTCTGATGTTGATGTTGATGGCAATGATATCTCTCTTTTTTCAACTTCTTCGACAATTGATAACGTTGTATTAGTACGGTCAAAATATTTTCTGGTTGTGGTGTTTGGATGGAAACACAAACCCATCTTTTTCTTGAGGGTTTTTAGTTGTTTGGTAATGGCAGCAGAGAACTTCATGATCGTGTTGATTTAAAACGAATGTACTAGTCGTACCTAAGATTTGGTGTGAAACAACAATGAAGGAATGAGAAGAAAAAAAAAAAAAAAAACAAAAGCAAAGAAGGAATGAAGGGCAGCCAAGATCGAGGTACCTTTATAGATTATGACTCTACAAATGTGTTTGAGAACTAATCAATTCCTTTTTAAAATTCGATCTTACTAATTCTCAAAATCTTAAATCCATTACAATTAGCACGTCGTAATCCTAATTAAATAAGGAGACTATTTTTTCTTTTTGTTTTTGGATTCCGTTTTCTTTTTAGAAATAGTCCAATAAGGACTTGTAGTTATAGTTCTTTTAGATTTTAAATTTCTAATAGATTTTTCTTTTAGGCCAAGTCTTGTTGCACTCCTATTTTTTAAAACGACCCCCACTTACAAGGGGTCCAAAAAAAATGAAATTTTAGTTACCCCCTATTTTTTTCTTATGAATATCTCACATTATTATTTCCTTCCATTTACACTAATTTATGAGGCCCACATAGAAAAATCTAAGGGTTTATATTTTGTGAGGATGATCTCCTCACCACGTAGATCATCATAACAATAATTTAAATCGTTGTAAAATTTTATCCCCATTTAAATTTAATCTAAATCGCTATTTTAATTGTTAGGTTTTAATTGTCTTGTAATGTGGTCAAAGGTTTTATAGTAATGTGATCTGTTGTCAGTAGATCATCCTCAGAAAAAAAAATGAATCTTTGGATCATCTCATTGTGGGGTCCATAGACCGATGTAAACAAAGTGTAAAAATAAGTGAGATTAATTAAGAAAAAAATAGGTTGGAACTAAAATGTCCCATCAAGACCCTCTTTTAAGTGGTGGACGTTTTGAGAAAGAAGTGTGCAACGAGGCTTGGCCTTCTTTTATTTTGAAAAAAATAAACCCTTGGATCTCCAGTCAATTAGGTTGGATTTCCAGTAAAGTGATTCACTCAGATTTAGGCTTTAAACCCACTCCCCTCGATGTCCCTAATAATTCTATAGTGAAGGAGGGAAATGCACAATCATACAAGATAATTTACTAGAGATTAATTCACACAAAATTTAATAGGAATAACACTATTTGAGAGCATTAATTCCACCTTAGTAGAATGTACTTTCTAACTCATTTGGTTGCTTACTTGCTTAACCTTTATGTAGCAAATTCTAAGTTGTAGCGGATTTAGAGTGCTAGTTCTTCAAATGTTTCCACAATATAACTCCATTTTCATACCAAATTATATAACTTCTCCTTATAAAACAAGGAAAAGTACGTCTCAAGAGACTATCACTTGATGATTAAATAATGTTTGCTCACTAGATATTAGGTCAGTCATCCTAATAGCACTCACTACGTTTTCCATTATTAAGTCGACTTACTTTCTCACTCTATAATCTTTTGACATGCACATGTCTACTATGATTTCTAACCAGATACATTTTTTTATGCTCCTCAACGAGAAACTTAGGCAAGAATAAAAATAGGCACCATATTCTCAAATAATATGAACCCCACAATGAGATGTTGTCATCCACTATCCCCACTTTGAGGAATGAGGATACACTCATTCACGTACTGGAATGGTCCATAGTATTTGTACTGTCAACTAAAATTAATTTAGCATTTTAACTCATGCCAAATATTTGAGAAATCAAATTAAGATGAAAGGTTTTGATGAGGTCCATTATAGTTGATCATTAAATCGAGGGCTTTAAAATTTTATACGCACAGTGACTTTAGTAAGATGTTCAGTTGTGAACCATTCAATTAATTGATCACCAAATTGGTTCGAAGTGCACGACCCTCGGCTAAAGCACCTCACTGGATGGCTCCCGTTAACTAGAATAACTTCGAAAGCAATTAATTAGAGGAAGCTTATATGTACATGCTCATGTGGAGCCCACATGAAGTTGATCTAAAAGCTAATTTTTTGTGAGGATATTCTCTTCATCATGTAGATCATCTTTACCAAATTTCAGTCTATTCTAAAATTTCTAGCCCCCATTAAATGTTGGTTTAAAATTTAAAATATTTATAGACAATCCTTATGAAAATTATTACTTGATTTTTCTTAATGAACTTACATTATTTTTAAGTTTTCTCCAACATCTCAAAGCTTCTTCTCAATATGGAGATCTGAAAATATAGATAAAAAAATTAATTAAGTAACACAAGATGTTATACATGGCGAAAAATAAAGTTTAATATCAACGATTTATAATTTATACAATAACTAAAGAAAAATTAGTTAATTTATAGACGAGAATGTGATAAATTTACACACGCGCACCATGTTTTAACTATACACAACACAAATGAGAGAGAGTAAGAAAACTTGAGAACTCTTATTGCTTACAACTTGAGGATAGCTATAAATGAATTATAAGGTCCTCCAATTTATAGGCATGAACGGGTATAATTGATGGCTAAGATTACGTAAGCGTATAGTATACCAAGCTAACAACGAAGGAGAGATTATTAAAACCCTCTCAAAAAAAATATCTTAGTTATAGCTACCATCTTCCAAAGAATTCCACTATCATTTCAAAACATACTACACACTTTCTAGAAATATTTAGGAGATTCATCGAACCTCGACGATTACTTTGGGAATTATCGAATTGATTATTCGGAATACGAAAGTAAGCTCATGGCCTAACCTATTGAACTTACAACCTAGCTAGGCCAGGCTTTGGTTTAATAAGTCTTTATATTATGACCATGGATCAAATGTTGTGGTTAGAATTGTGGTTGTATTACTGTGCTTATATGGCGGGAATTTTTTTTTTTTTTAAAAAAAAGTGAGCCTGTTTTTATATGAGATTGGTAACTAATGCTAATAGAAGTTGGATATAAAAAACAGTAGACATTACCAATTGTGTTTGTTTAGTTGGCACATGAATTTTATTGTATTTTATTATTTATTTCAAAATACCTACATGGGTGTGTTCCATTTAGCATTCTAAAATACCCATCACATGGGACATACCTTATTATATTCTATTGTCCCATTCAACTAGATTAGTTGTCTACACTATTGTGTTACAACTAGAGACCCTTTAGTCCCACATTACTTGAGAAACTTTTTGACACCTTGTTAATAAGTTATGGGTGAATCTTTTAGTGGTAAGCAAGTATTAGAGGTGGGCATCGCGCCCTGCTCTCATCTTCTCCTACACACCAGAGGAAAACTTAGTTGTTCATCAGAGTTCTACATTGGAGTGCATCCTTGCAAAGCTAGATCGTTGTACCCTGGAGAGAGACGATCGATGATCGTCTACATAACCTGTTTGCACCCAGGTCACTTCCGAGAGGGGGCGAATATTCTCTTAAGGGCAGTGTTTACACGCCTCGATCTTCATACTGTTCTTACGCTATTTAAGGGTATGGATTTTGCTCTCTCGACACCACAAGGTTCAAAGTAATAGCTTCTGTCCACAATTTCAAGGCATTATTACTATCAAGATTAACTGATTAAGTATTCAGACAGGAGTTTAGTTATAGGGTGATGGAAGTGTGGAACCACTTAATTTGAGAGCCAATTATAAGGAACCGTTTGCATATGATTGGTTCCGATTATGGGGTACATACCTTATTGAGCAGAGCTTCCTGAAATGTTATCCATGAAGAAGAAGAAGAAGAAGAAGAAGAAGAAAACCAGAGTGATTCCCTTTTATAGCTAATTAGCTCATTCATTCCAGCTAAGAGGGGACAACAAAACATATACACAGTTCAAACATATTTTTCTTAGATAATAGAAAAAAGAGTCATTGAATATGCACCCCCAAAATGTTATTAGCAGGTCTTGTTCTGGGGTACCCTTGAATTTGTATGTTATTGTTGGCAAGCTCCAATATGTTACGAAATATGTGAAATACTTAAAAAGAAACTGATTAATGGTCTGCAGGAGGATTTGAAGACCCAATTTCTTCTTCTATCAAATGGAGAAGATTGTTTTATATAATGAAATAATTTGACCGAAATAGACACTGCCACCAATAATTATGGAGTCTAGCTAAATTGATCAAATCCAACTTAAGGGAGCTTGCCAATAATATTAGACGTTGCCTTTAAAATTTCTCTGCAGAAAATTACGGTTTTAGGCACAGGTGGCCTGGGGACTTAGGTTACCGTTACTCATGTTACAACAGTTTAAAGTTCAAAAATTGTACTACGATAGGCTGCAGCATCTTAGCGAGGAAAGGTTTCATTAATTATGAAAATTATATTTATGTGTTTTTCACGCGCCTCTTGAAGTGTATCTAAGCCTTATTATAATTTGGGTATTAATCCCTTGTCAAAAATATATATATTATATTTGATGTACAACATCTAGCCACCTGTCGTCATATATCTCGAGGCACAAGACAAATCAATGCACAATAATTTGGTAGCAAGCCTCGAATTTAGGCAAGGTCAAATCAATTGGTGTCTGCCATTGAACATTAGCGGTGGACTTTTAAATTGTGTCGTTTTATAGGCGCCCTCCAAAATTTTATTGGCAAGCATCCGTTACTTGTACCCTGAATTTGCATATGTTGTTGTTGACAGTCCCCAATCTTATTGGGAAAATGCTAGAATGCACGCACTTTCTAGGGGATCTACATCCCACCCTACAATCGTAATGGGGATTTACATCCCGCCCTTAGGTGGACAGTGGTTCATGCCTTGAAGTTTGGGAAAGACAAAACTCGAGAGCGTGATTCAAATCACGAGGTGAAAATAGCCTTATGATTGTAGGGCAGGATGCAAATCCCCCAGAAAGTGCGGGCATTCTAACATCACTCATCTTATTGGCACCTCAAAAAAAAAAAAATCTTATTGGCACCTCCTAATCTTTTTGTTTCAAAACTATAAAAATAAAACATGTCGGAATATCTTAAAAAGAACTGATTGATAGTCTTTTAGAGAATTGGAAGACCCAATGTCTTCTTCCATTAAATGTGGAAGAAAATTTTATAAGATGAAATAGTTTGATCAAAATAGAGACTGCCAATAATAATTACAAAGTCAAATTAAATTAACCACGTCCAACCTAATGAGAAATGTCCATAACATTTTCAGAGTGACTTTAAAATTATACAAAGATATTATGATCTAACATTAAAAGAGTCTTACTTAGGAAGTGGGGATACCCACCAATCCTTAAGGTGGTCCACCAAAGTGACATCACAGGCCCAATTGAAGTGGGCCACTTTGTATTTTTATTGGTGAACATAAAAAACATCCCTAGTCAAGAGGAGTAGCAAAGTCTACAATCCTTTGGTATTCCACTGCTTAAGTTTTAGCTTGAGGGTAAAGTAATTAATAATACCGGCTTTCCGAAAAAAAAAAGAAAAAAGAGACTTCCAATTTAATAACAGTTTGTAATTTTGCATTGGAAAACTACAATTTCTTTTAAAATTCATGGATATCTCCATTTTAGATTCTTAAGAAATAACCTTGGATAAAGTACAGGTGAGAGCACAACTAAAAAAAACTGTTAGTTTCTCAAACTAGAGTCCTATCTGAATTATTGTTTTCATTTTTTTTTTAAGAACAATTTTAGAACTAGTTTAGTAAATACCAAGTACATCTATAAATAAGGTAAGAGTCCTCTTTCGTTTTTGCTTATCAGTTTTTAGTTTTTACCAACTTTTAGAGTTTGCCTTTTCTTCTTTTTTCTTGCGCTTTATCGCACCATTCTTTTCGAGAAACCATCAAGTTTCAAATACATTAGTTATAATGAAACAACTTATCAATAATCTCAAGGCGAAAATGGAGTCATCTCTAGATAAACCAATGATTTTATTCTAATAATTCTAGTACCACCAGTTTTGAAGATCGAAGACGGTGAAAAAGAAGAACCGTTGACATCGTCATTATTATCAATACTTGTTAGAGAAGGTTATTTTGTGATACACGTGGGGGGTAGGGGTAGGCAAAGCTGGCCCCGAAAACTTATTTGCCCAAAACAATGTGTCCTGTATATCTTCACAACAAAAAATCACAAGTATCAAAAACAAATTCATTAAATTGCAATAAGAACCATTTTAATATATGATAAACAAAAAAAAAATTGATCTTAAATTTTTAGTGCTATACCCAAGTCTAGATGAGGAGTAGACTAGATTGTTTAAGTTGGTTGGAGGGTAGATTTAATTTTACTTAAGAGAAGGTCATCTAAAAATAGGTTGATATTTTTTCAGTCAACCCCAAAAAAATCTCAACCCTAAAAAAATATCCAAACCCTAAAAAAAACTGGCTATCTCCACCTCCAGCCACTACCACTCCACTGCAGACCACCACCACCACCACTACCTCCAGCCACTACCACTACCATTATCACTACTTCTTTATTATTCTTCACAAGTCTATAATTTTTTTTTTAAGAAAAAATAAAATTCGACCATCACCTCAATTTCTAACCACGACTCATCAAAACCTATCCATAGAATACAAGAGATTGGATTCTTTTCTATTTTTTATTTTTGAAAAAAACCGAGGTGATCTCTCACCTTTTCTATGAACTTGCATAAATTGATTCCTCAAGAGGAAAGGAAGTCGATCCTATCTCCACCATGGTCGCCAATAACAAAATAAAAGCCTTTCTTTTTTGTTCCTTTCAACACCATTTTTGGTTTTGGTCATCTCCTGCTTCTTCTGCAGCAATATCATCAATGGCCATGGTTTCTCCATAAGAGAAGCCTGTATCAATGACATCCAACAGGCTTTCACAGAAAATAACCTCAAATAATTTGAGGAACTCCTTTAACAATACCCTAAATTTAAGGTAGACCTAACAACCCCTAAGTCAATTAAGCAGTTACTAGTCCCACCATAGCAGGGGTCTCCAAATTAAGTAATTAATTTTTATAATTAATAAGAGGACGGATACGTGGACATGCATATATATATATATATATATATATATATATATATATGTCCGAAGGGTTATTGATCACAAAATTTTGTTGGTTCCAGTGCATAGCCCTCGGCTAAAGCACCTTACTGGATGGCTCCCATTGAACTAGAATAACTTTGAAAGCAATTAGAGGAAGCTTATATGTACATGCTCATGTGGGTCCACATGATATTGATATAATGGTTGATTTTTTGTGAGGATATTCTTTTCTATTATGTAGATCATCTTCAGTCCATTCTAAAATTTCTAGCCCCCAACAAATGTTGGTTTAAAATTTACAATATTTATAGTCAATCCATATGAAAAATTATTACATGATTCTTCTTAATGTACTTACATTATTTTTAGTTTTCTCCAATATCTCAAAGTTTTTTCTCATTGGAGATCTGAAAATATTAAAAAAAAAAAAAATTAATTACGTTACACAAGATGTATACATGGCAAAAAATAAAGTTTAATATCAACGATTTACAATTCATACAATAACTAAAGAAAAATTAGTTAATTAATAGACGAGAATGTGAGAAAGTTACACACATGCACCATATTTTAACTATGCACCACACAAATAAAAGAGAGTAAGAGAACTTGAAAACTCTTATTGCTTACAATTTGAGGATGGCTACAAATGAATTATAAGGTCCTCCAATTTATAGGCATGAAGGGGTATAATTGATGGCTAGGATTATGTACGCGTAACTATACCGATCTAACAACTAAGGAGAGTTTATTAAAACCCTCTCAAAAAAAAAAAAAAAATCTTAGTAATAGCTACCATCTTCCAAAAAATTCCACTATCATTTTAAAATATTCTACACACTTTCAAGAAATATCTAAAAGATTCATCCAACTTCCAAGTGCCACATGACTACATAATATATGTTAGAGCAAGTTTAGTGGAGGGAGTTAAATTTGAAAACTCAAAATGCATGGTTTGAGGGTTGTTGTTGCTGCTAGTGGGTTTGTGTTTAAAATGAGGGTCCATTCTATTGGGTTTATATTCAAAAAATAAAAAATAAATAAAATTATAAATCTCATGGTTGTTATTGCTAGTAGGTTTTTATTCAAAATTGTGGCCGTTGATGGAAAGATGCGACATGTCGAAACAGTCGAAGGAATGACCATGTCATTCCTTTGGCCCATTTAAATTCCGTCCTGTTAACTGATCACCAACCACGGGAGAGAGAAAAGGATCTGAGGAGTTGAGGGGTGCACTAGACCTTCTCAATCCTCATAGTGGATCAGATGAACCACCTGAACTTGCTTTTAGAAAACTCTCGTGGTATGCAACTTGGGTTTGATTGTTAGGGATCTACGAAGCACGAACACGACGAGGGGACACGGCACGACACGAGTTGTATTTTTTTAAATTTTCAACTTAAATTAGGACACGATTCGCGAACACGATATAGACACGATACAAACACGCGCGTTTGCCTTAGAGAAGTGTCCGTGCTTCACACTTAGAGATCAATGTGTATATAGATGTTGAGTTAACTTTCTTAAATTTATGAAAAAGTCACATTCAGAATAACTTAATTGGATGACACATTTTTTGCTTATTATATACAAATTTTGTAATGACCAAAACTCGTTGCACCCCTCTTTTTTAAAATGCTCCCACTTATAAAGTGTCCAATACAAATAAGGGATGTTGGCAAGTGGTAAGATACTCACCTCACAAAAATGGAGGTCAAGAATTCAATTCTTCATGATGGCCACTCCCACAATAAGATTTCACCCAGGTTGTTTGTAGATACTAGATAGGGAGGTCTGCCCCCACCCCAATGACTAGTCGGGTACTCTAAGAGGCCCGGATACCCTAGATGTAGGGATAACAAAAATTCCCACGGATCAGGGTCCCCGCGGGGATCCGCCCCTAATGGGGCGGGGATGGGGAGAAAATTCCATCCCCGCTCGGGGANTCATATAAATATATATGTATGTCAATTATTTTTACATTATTTATTATATTTTATTAATTTTAACCTTTAAAAATATTATTTTAAATATAAATTTTGTTGAAATTTTTTGTTAGGGATGTGATTTGAAGTGGAAATGGGGACCCGCGGGGAACCCGACCCCTATAGGGGATTCACAATCCCCGCCCCGCCCTGCCTCGAATAGTGATGGGGATGGGGATGGGGGAGGCAAATCTGACCCCGCCCCGCCCCGTTGCCATCCCTACCTATATGTCAAAAAAAAGGAAGTTCTAATTCCCCTACTTTGGTACTGCTTTGGTGCCTTTTTTTTCTCAAGCAATAAACCTTACCCTTTTCCCCTCAAAAAAAATTTTCCACCCTACTTTCTTTATATTAAATCCCTTTCATTTTACACTTTGTTTACACCGATATATAGGGCTAACATACAAATGACCTAAAAGGTAAATTTTTGTGAGGATGATCTTCTCACAGTGTAAATCATCCTTACATCCATCACATCATTATAAAAATTTTAGTCCGACTAAAAGTTGGTTAAAATTGAACGATAAAATAGATTATTCAGATTAAAATTTGGATCAACTTTAAATGGGGATAAAATTAAATTTTAGAACAATGTAAATTATTGGGACAAACTAGGTTCACAACATAGCTACCATATGGTCAGTTGGAAGATCATTTGTACCCCCTTAGAGGTCGGAGAACTTGGTATCCGAAACTTACAAGTTATGAATGAGGCTTTCCTATCTAAATGGTCTTGGCGATTTTACCTCGAAAAAGTTCAGTTGTGGTTTCATATAATGGAAGAAAAATTTGGATCACATCCGTCGGATTGGAGCCATAAAGAGATTAGATCAACACAAGCGCATAGTTGCTAGATCACTATTGTTAACACCGGTCTTAAAGTCTCCAGAATATTACAAATACAGATCAATTCTGGCTCCTCTTCAGAATTGTGGGATCCCTGGCTAAATCATACTCCCCTAGTCGAAGCTTTCGCCCCCTCTTCAGAATTGTGGGCAACAAATCCGGCAGCATCCTAGAGCATATCATTACTACCCCACATGAACCAACATGGAACCTACCCTTCAATCGCGAGCTTGACAACACCGAAGTCAACCTTTTGGATTTTTTCTGCACCACATAGGTGATAGACTTGAAAAATACTATTTAATTATAACTGCAAGTGCACAGTATCTATGGTGTAGATATCGGCAAATACAGGTCGATCCCACGAGGAGGAGTGGAACGGAAACACACTAATTAATATTACGAATTAACTAATCAAGAAAGAACTAACTACTTTTTTTAAGAAAAAGAAATTTTAAAAATAATAAAAGCAAACCTAAAGTATGAAGATTAACCAATTAATTAAAGTGTTAAGGATCCAGGAATCCCTTGTAAAATTTATTTTATTTATATTCTATCACAAAATATTTGATTTTTGCGGGTAGTATGATAGTACCTTTGTCTACTACTTTCCCGATGATTTTACGATAAAGACCCAAAAAGTTACGATCCCAAAAATAATAAGTTTGTTCTCGGCAAAATATTTATTTTCTAAGTACTAGACATGCATGACATATTTAGTCAAAGAATAATAATTAATACAATTAAAATAGGCCATTGAAACAATCATCTAACAATCTAACTATGTAGTATGCATGACATAAAACATGAAAGAAAGAATTAGAAGATAAATCAATTAATTATAAAACTTAACTTCAATTAAACCATGATCCAAATATTTTGTTCAAGAACTTAAATAAAATTAAACCCTACAATTTCATCCCTTCACCTTAACAATAAAGTTAGAACCCCATGGGTTCAAGTAGTTCCATTAAAATAAAGAAGAAAAAGAAATATTTGTTGTACCGTAAATATTTTCTGCCTCGGAAATTTTTGAGAACTCCAACAACACAAATATTCAAAGCCACGATCACCTCTTTCTTCGCCAACAACACTTTTCTGTTCTTACCGATCTCCCCCCACGTTGCTGCTGGTTTTTTTTTTCTTCTTTTTTTTTTCTGCTGTTCACGTTTTTTTCCCACTGATCTCTACGTGCTGCCCTTTTTATCACCAAACAGCCGACTTCCTTTTGTTCCCAAGTTCAATAAGTTAAGGGATTACTAATTTAATAAGATGGGCCCACTGTTTGAAAGACTAGACTTTTAGAGAATTAGAATGTCTTGGAGAGAAAGAATAGGTGTTGGTCGTGGGACCCATGAAAGCTATACGTACCAGTAATGCCAATTCAAGAGTATGCATGTGATGACATCATGTTGATGTCATCAATGCTAATTAATTAATTTTTTCCTTTTCTTTTGGTTGGGTCCCATTCAACTTAATTTCCTGAGGTGCATACTGTGGTCATTCCACCTTTAATAACCGCATAAATTTTAAGAATAATATCATCCATCCAGTTTGATCTCTTCTTGACAAGAATTCACATTTGCACATACAAAACAAAGAATATTTTATAAGTGGGTCATCTGGTCTCATATAAAAACATGTGAATATACTATTTTTATCAGTAAAATGTGTACTACACCATAGTGAAGAGAGAACTATGCACTTTACGTCTAAAAATGAAGATATCAGTGGGAAAATGCAATAATGCATAAATAATAACAATAATAATTGCATATTTATAGCAATTATCAATAGGCTCTCCACCAACTCTAACCTAACACATATACTCCATCAAATGGCCATACTCACCATCTGGGTTCTCAGTGAAATCTATATACACACAACTATCGACAGTACCACCACAACAAGATTTGCCCTCCTCATTCATCTGGAACTCCAAGGTGCCACCCAAAATCTATTTCTTCTTCTGGCATGCCTCCCTCTCTAAAATCCTAACCATTAACAACCTCAAAAAAAGAGGGCACCAAATCCCAAATTGCTGCTACTTGTGTCTCCGAGATAAAGAAACTCTAAATCATCTCTTACTTCACTGTGAAATCGCTCAGAGAATTTGGAAGCAAATCCTACCTTCGTCAGGATGGTGTTGGGTGTTCCCAGAAACAATTCTGAATCTTGCTTATTGTTGGCCTAACCAGGCGCTCTCATCATCAGGCAAACACGTATGGCAATTCATCCCAGCGGCGATCTTTTGGACCATCTGGAATGAGCGCAATCGACGCAATTTCGAAAAAAAGGCAAGGAGTGCTTTCGATCTGGGAGTACAAGCGAAATTACTGACCTTTCTTTGGGCATCCTCTGTTAGGATTTTTAGGTCCTAGCCTAGCGATCGATTATGTAGAACGATGAAACAAGAACGAAAAATAAAACAAAAAATAGAACCAAACACACAAGGCACAAGATTTACGAGAAAAACTCCAAACTCGGGTAAAAACCTCAGATGAAAGCACGATCAATTCAATTAATAAATAATAAAAAGGAATACATAGATTTCTCACCTCAAAATGTCACCCTTATTCCACACAAGAAGACCAAAACCTTAGTTTACCTCTTCTTGACCTCCAGGAACTCTAAACTTGATTTGGATTCTCTCCTCCTCAATAACAAGAGTTACCTACATTTTTCTACTCTCTTAGGGACGACCTAGGACCCCCTATTTATAGATTTCATCAAACACGCGCACAAATAGAAGTTTCTCAAACCCATTAGGACTCTAAAACCGCCTAAAACAAAACGCCACAAACCAGAGGGTATCGATACCCACTTTCTGTGTATCTATACTTGAAACATCTGATGTCTTTTAACAACCATGCTATCGATACCTCCTGGGATTTGGCCAAAAAACCTTACAATCTTCACCTGTTTGGCAAACATCACCCATCGAGCCAGTTACTTGCTTGCTCCGCGATTACTTAGGTACCGTTCTCACTTCTTTAAAACAATCAAATCATCGTGTTCCTGTCACCGCCCTTTCGGGCTGCCAATCATCAATTATGATGACCCACCAAGTCCAATTCACCTTTAGACTTAACAGCTATCTTCAGAACCCACTTCTTGATCATCCGAGCTTTTGGAACTCCACCCGCTGCCAAACTCCCATGAGACATCACAGCTCCAACTGAAGACATATGTCCATCCATCGCTCAACCCACCTCTAACTTTACTAGAATGTACAAACCCCTGCTAAGGCTTCCTTTTATGATTACAGTAGCTCCTCGATAAACTTTTAGTACTCCATCGAAACAGGAATATTTCAAACCATCAGAATCTAATTGGAAAAGAGTAATTAGATTCTGACTCAACCCCGTCACGTGTTGAACTCCTTGGAGTGTTCGAAATTTACCATCAAATATCCTAATGCGAATTTCACCGACTTCCCTCATCAATAGTTCCAATCCATCGCCAGTCAACGCAACACCACCACCACACCCCACATACCTATCAAAATATGACCGGTGTGCGCACAAATGCCTCGTGGCACCGTTATCCAAAATCCAATCCTTTTCATGACCAAAATCAGCAGCAGTCAAAAGAACTTCACCGTCATCACTACCAACGGTCTCAACATGGTTAGCGAACTGATTGGGACTATTTGCCGAGCCAGCCCTATTACCTTTCCCTTTGCAATCCCGTCTCAAGTTTTCCGATTGCCCGCACTTCCAACAAACGTTTTTCTTTTTCTTCTCACCAACATATAAACCCAGGTCTACTCCACCATCCCCCTTATTCCTTTCTTTCTCTTCAGATAAGAGCGCTCCAGTAACCTCAGTAAGACTCAAAGCTTCTTTTCTTTGCTTAAAGCACGTTACTAAATGCTTATAAGATGGTGGAAGGGACAAGAGGAGGCGAAGTGCTTTGTCCTCATCTTCAACTTCCACTCCTAATGCTTCAAGTTCATAATAAATTGAATTCAAAACATTTTAGTGATTTGCAATAGACATACCTTCACTCATCTTCAACGTGTAAAACTGCTCCTTCAAGAATAGTCTATTAGAACGAGAGTTCATCAGATATAAGATTTCTAGTTTCTCCCAAAGCTCCTTAGCGTTACTGATTTGTGAAACGTTTGCTAAGACGTTCTTGGCGAGAAGCAACCGTATCTGACTTGCGGCCCTCATATCCAAATCATCCCAGCTATCGTTGTCCATATCAGCGAGTTTTCCTACATGACCCTTCAACGCCTTAACCAAATCGTGTTGGATCAACACATCCTTGACTTAAGTCCGCCACAAGCTAAAGTTGATCAGCCCATCAAACTTCTCTACATCAAACTTCGTGGAGTTCGAAACCCTTGTAGCCATCTTCTACTTTTTCAACTTCAACTTCAGCACAGCTCTGATACCAGTTTGTTAGGATTTTTAGGTCCTAGCCCAGTGATCGATTATGTAGAACGATGAAATAAGAACGAGAAATAAAACAAAAAATATAACCAAACACGCAAGGCACAAGATTTACGAGGAAAACCCCAAACTCGGGTAAAAACCTCAGACGAAAGCACGATAAATTCAATTAATAAACAATAAAAATGATTTCAGAGATTTCTCATCTCAAAATGTCACCCTTATTCCACACAAAAAGCACACAAGAAGACCAAAACCCTAGTTTACCTCTTCTTGACCTCTAGGAATTCCAAACTTGATTTGGATTCTCTCATCCTCAATAACAAGAGTTACCTACATTTTTCTAATCTCTTAGGGATGACCTAGGACCCTCTATTTATATATTTCATCAAACCTACACACAAATTAAAGTTTCTCAAACCCATTAGGACTCTAAAATCGCCTAAAAAAATGCCACAAACCCAGATAGTATTGATACCCACTTTTCAGGTATCGATACTCAAAGCATCTGATGTCTTTTAACAACATGGTACCGATACCAATTTTCATGGTATCGATACCTCCTGGGATTTGGCCAAAAAACCTTACATCCTCCTCTTCCAGAGACTTCAACTACTCTTTTAATCAATGTGTTTTTAATTAGTACTACCTTTTTCAATAACAGTAGTAGTCATTCAGAAGCATGTAGGTAGATCGGCATCTAAGCTTTCACCTTTTTATATTTGTTGTTCCATATTTGTATATTTTGTATCCTTTATTCTTTTATTTAATATATTCTTTTCTTCAGCTTCAAAAAAAATTTCATCCTTGCAAAATATCACCCCTTAGATCAATATGAACCCCGTGGAACGATGTAAAATGAATAGTAACAGTAAGTGGAATATTTAAAGAAAAGTGGGCTAGAATTATAATTTTCTTTATTTTTTATGCCCACTTTTAAGTGGGAAGTTCTGAGATTGCCCCAAGTAATTACTTATTACTCAAATGAATAAAGAAGTATTTTATTTATTTACGAGGATGACTACGTGATGAGGAGATCATCCTCACAAAATTTAGACCTTGGATCTTATCTATGGAAACAATATAGGCGAGATGTAAGAAGAGTGTACATAAGAATGTATTCAATGTATAAGAAAAAAATAAATAGCAAAAAGTAAAGAGTATTTTTTGTGAGCCTATTATTAATTAGCGGGAAAAAAAACAATCATTCTTTAAGAAGGTTTAAATATTGTGGTTAAAATTGCAGTTGTGGTGCGGTACTCATATGTTAAACCCATACGAAAATGATCTAAGGATTTGGATCTACTTACATAGTTATTCTTACATCATTTGATTACAATGACTTGGTGGATTCACTTAAAGATAAACCAAGCTATACCTACTATTGATTTTCTGTAAAGATAATTTACATGAATCGGTTCTAAAATTTGTAACCTTAATGATCTTAGTTATAAAACATCAATAGAGTTATGGGGGGTTGAAGTGTGGAAGTGGAACCACTTAATTTGGGAGCCAATAAAGAACCGCGCGTTTGCATATGATAGGTTCCCCTAATGGGGTACATATATATACCTTATTGTATTGAGAGAGAGAAGCCTGAAATGATATAAATCCGATCCAGTCATTCAGAAGGAAACCAGGGGTCCCAGGGTGGTTCCCTTTATTAAGCCTCATGCATTCCAGCTAAGAGGGGACGACCCAAACATAATAGTCAAACATAATTTTTTTCTCATAGCTAGCTCCATTGGTCAATTTTATCTGCAACAGAATTACAATATCTTTTGACAAATTTTATTTCTTACCGAAATATATAAATAAAGAGTGATGCTAGAATGCCCGCACTGTTGGTTTGCTTCCCACAAATCAGAGATTATTTTTACGCAGCGGAAAACATAATAGGGTTTAAAAAATTAATCTCTGATTCATGTAGGATCTATCAACTGTTAATAGGGATCTTTAAAATAGATTAGTTGCTTACCTTCAACGCTTAATCCAACAAACTTGAATTAGAAGGCTTCAATTAGTTGCTCCAATCCTCCTACTGTAGATCACCAAGCTTTCTTCTTCTTCTTGCAACCTGAAGATTAGAAAACCTAGAACTAGAATGGAGGCTAGGGTTTTCTCCACCAGTTATTAATTAGAACTAGGAGAAGAGAGAGAAGGAGAGGAGAGAGAAAGTGGCGGCACACAATAGGGGTGTTCCTTGTGTGTGCCGCCCCTCCCTATTAGTATATATAGGGAGGTCTCCTACTCTATCTAGAATCCTAGTCTAATTAGGTCTTGGGGTCCCACAACTTTCAGCTAATATTTTATTTAATATTTAGTCCTTATGTCTCACATAATTAAATACTAAATAAAATAATCACAAATTAGTCCACCACACTTTTGTGACTGAATACTCTGATAGTTGTAGTATTTATAAATAAACCCTTCCTCCATTGTACCTGCATTCAAACCCTCCACTGTAAACCGATATTCATAATAATCCTTAGGTTAGTATTTTACTACCAGTCACACCCTTTAAGAATTATTATTTCTTAATCCTTGTGCCTCATTCTGTGAAGACTAATTATTATTCTAATAATCTCAGAAGAGATCACTGGCCAGTTTAGAATAATAATTCCCACAGATGAACAAGGGAATATCAAACTGAATGTGGATTTCATATTGAACTAAAATATTCTCACTCTGCAATTATGTCCATCCATCTTGTCCAGAATATTGGATCACGTTTACGTTTCTGACCTCACTGATTGACAAAACAAAATGGACATAATATACACGCAAGGTATATATTAATTCTCAGAATTAAGGTTTAATGCAACAATGGTCTCCATGGAATTTTAGTTATTCAGTGACATGAAATAACATAATTCCATGCTGACCAGTTCGATGTAAACTTGTTACATCAATGCATTGGACTTAGGAGTCAACACTTCGGTGACGGAGATATATCACACGATTAATCAATGCATTATAGTTTATCGTCAACAGAACCATGATCTAATAAACTACGAACGAAGTATTAATGAACTTTATCTCCCACATGCAACACTTGCATGCAACTAGTTCATCTACGTAAACTCATTATTATTATCATGCATGCAAAATTAATAAACTATTTATTAACACATAAAATGTCGTTTTAATTGTTTTAGGGTATAAACCCAACACGCACAAAGTAGGAGATTTACGTATTGCCCTAAGATAGAAATTACGAAATTCGAAGAGGTGATTCAAATCACGAAAGGATTCTAACTTGGAGTGCGAGGTTAGAACACTGCAGCGAGCATTCTAGCATTATTTATAAATAAATTATAGTAGTAGTTTTATCAAAATAAAAAATACTATGAGAACCACCCTCATTTCGCACGCCGTTGGATGACTGAGTTTCGTGTAATGTAATGATCTTTCCACACGAATCTGTCATTTAGGCCCTGCTTGGTATCACAGTAAATGTTTGTGGCTAGCAAATGTTTCCTATTGCAAGTGTTTACCATAGCAGATGTTCACGATGTAAACATTTGGTGCTGCTTGGAATAGACATTGCAAATGGACTGGAAACATATCCCGTTGCTTGGTATGCCCTGTTAATGCAAAAGGAATTACATCGTTCTCTTTTTACTTTCTCGGCTTCTGTAATTATTAATCAAAATTAATGAAAAACAATAGTTCAATTAAAACCCTCTTTATCATAAAATTATAATTAAAAAAGAGGGCTTTAACAAACTAAGAATGCATCCTAAAAAAAAATTTAATTCATAATAATTTCATTAAATACAGTAAAAAGAAACCCAAAAATCTGATAGCTATACCCAGAAAAAAAAAACCCCAAAATTTAATTGATAGTAATTTAATGTCTTAAAATCCAATCGACAATTATAACTTTAAGAACATGAAGAAAAACCTCATGTTGAATCTAGATTCTTCCTCTTCTTCTTCATAGATCTTTTGTAGAAATTAGGGTTTCTATGTTTCTTTCTTTTCATAACTTAAAAATTGTTGAAATAAGACTTCTCCTTCTTCAGATCTTAAGAGTCAAATATCAGAATTTGAGGGCAAAATTCTAGGATTTGGTTTCCATTTTTGAAAATCTAAGTTTTTTCTCTGCCATTAATGGCAGCTAGGTTCTTGCGTTGAAGGAAAGAGGAAGGAGATATGGGTTTTCTCTGCCATTAATGGCTGCTGAGAACGTGAGATCAGAGAGATGTGAGAGAGAAATCGATCAAGAGATAGAGATGAGAGAGAGAGATAGGAGAAAGAGGAAGATCTGACAGAGAGATCGAGGAGAGAGAGGTAGGCAACTTACACTTTGGAGTAGAGGGGAGAGATGGGAGAGTTGTTGGAGAAGATTTTGTCTTGACGATGGGTATTTTGACTTTTGGTAGAGTGTTGCATTCGTTCCCGGCTCTTTTAGAGCCGGAAACGATTGTTGAACATTTTGCCTAAAAACCTTCGACCGCGGTAAACAATTACCATAAGTAATATTTGCAATATGTGTACCAAGCACGCATAATTCGCCCAAACACCTGTAAACGTTTGCACTGCAAACGTTTCCACCGTACCAAGCAGGGCCTTAGACTCCTCCAATTGATAACCTTTCCTTAAAGTGTAGCTTGAGTGATTTTTTTTGCTGTGGATGTAAATTGAAGATTAGACCGTTAAATTTTTTATTTTATTCTTCTTTATTTTATTTCTTGGATTTTTCTAAATCTGATAAATTTCAAATTAAGAGATGTAGAAAAGGAAAATGATTTTACGGCGGTTAAAGCCATGTACTAACTATAAGTGACATTTATTCTTTTTAATTTTTTATTAGAACTAGCTGAACATCTTTTCGCATGCTCAAATTGTTTTTCGGTGATGCTACACTTACTGCAAAGTATATTAAAGTTATACTGCAAAGACTATTTAGAAAGATATTTAGGTTAATTAAAAATTGATACAAATTACGAGGGGTGTGAGATTATTTGAAAATCGTGAGATGACGTTTGTAGTAAAGTTTGTAATAGAAACGCAATAAATTTAGCATTTTCCATTGTTTTTTTTTTGTAAGCTCGGGCTCCTAAAATGAGAACTCTACAGAAAATCCAACCACCAGAAAACATAAGAGAAATTAAAAACTACAAACAAATACTGTCGAACACTGAACAACAAAAATAAGGATGCATGAGTGTATGAGAACAATTAGTTTTGGTTACCAATCCAATGGTGGGACGATGGTTTTTGGATAGCAATCCGACGGTGGAGGTTGTACTATAAAAATAAATGCAACAATCAAATTATCAAAGACAGCTACTTAATTTTGGTTCTATGAGAAGACAAACAATCGGCGCCGAGAATTTCGGGGAGCTGTCCGCGGCGTCCAAATGGAAGTCAAAGTATTAGGTAGAGTTTAATTTCATTTTTCTGTGAATAAACAGAAGAAGAGAATTGGGGTCCACTTTTTCCAGATTTTGATAGTAACTAAAACTTCCCCATCCAACGGTTGTGACGTCTTAAGTTGTAATAACCGGTGGTGGAATCCCATAATGTCAGCTCAGGTGGACCTTCATCCCATAAGCCAGAAGGTAGATGTAGCCGCATGAACCGATCAATTTTAATTTTGACTTGGTGAAGGATTAAGATTGAACATTTTTGTCGTGCTACGGTGTTACCTTCCAACAATATTAGGATTATGATCGATGTTGATTTTTTTGTGGTAAACAACCATATCAGGATTAGGATGGATGTGATTTGTTGCCTTGTTTTTATATAAAACAAGGTCAATTTAATCGAGGGTTGAGAAAGCTGTGAGCATTCGACCCTCCAACCTTACTCGAGGTCTCGAACCAAAAATAAATAAAAGTCTTGTGTCGCCCGCCCGTCTATCACCGCTCCAAATTTTGGAGGCTAATCCTTATTATTTGAACCTCCCTCTAAGTGCTATTAGAGGCTTAAAAAAATCAAATTTTGGGAAACTATAGTACTCTAACTCATTGCCAAGTCTACTCTCTTGCGTTTTGATTCTTTGAGATTTGTACTTGTTCTTCATAGTGATCAACGGTAGAGAAGGTATGGCGGACGGTGCATCCCAGCTGATGGTAAAAAGAGTTAACGGCTTGACGCGGTCTCATTAATAATGGAATTAAATATAAAAAACTAACGGAGACGTTTATTGTTGCTAAAATGCGCCTTTCATTATGTAGTCAAATCAAACCAAGTTTAATTAATTATACAAATCCGTTTTAATTAATAAATTAATCTCATGATCCAAGGGGATTAAATATTTATTAAATGACCGACGACCCAAATTCTCCGCAACTAAAAAATCAACAATCGCTGGTTTTCCACGTGGCATCCGATGTTAATCGGGTGGGCCCATCAACGTCGGGTACCAGTTGGCGCATTTTAGAAGGAGCTAGTTAACATTCGGCCTTCGGCTTGAAATCGGGGGGTGCACTGTTTGACATGTCACGTCAGCCCACCCATGAAAACATAAACCAAAAGGAAGAAGAAGAGTCTCTTTCTCTCTCTTCTTGTAATAGAATCCAAAAATCTTGTTTTTTTTTTAATCCTTTCAGATTTAAATCTAGTTTTATTTTTATTTTTTTGGGTTCTCGATTTTGGAAGCTCTGTCGATCTTGAATCTTGTTTTGTCAGCAAGAGATAATCCACAGCTCTTAAATTAGACCAAAATTATGATTAATTACTGCTTACTTTTGAGTTATCTGGAATTTCTTTGTTCAATGATGCAAATGTCTTTTGTTCTCCGTTTCTTCTATTCAAATTCAATTCCAGAAACCTCTGAAAATTGAAATCTCCTCATTTCTTCTTCTTTAATCTTCTTTATACATTCATTTTCTTCTTTGATTTCTTCAAGTATCGTTCATTCTCTTGATGATTCTGTTTTTCCTTCATTTTTCCTCTTGAAATGTGAGAATTGAGAGAATTGTGTACCGAATTGATGAGAATTCGGATGAATTATTGGAGAAAAAGGGGTATTTTCTTACTTTGATTGAATTATAGGGCTAGAGGCGGATTTTTGTTTTTTTTTTCCCCCGAACGAGGAAGTTTTGGTTGGGATTTAAGGGGGAAAACGATGTCCACGAGAAACGAACATCATATGGTCCCACTTTCGGTGTTGCTCAAGCGAGAGGTGACGAGTGAGAAGATCGAGAAACCGGATATTGTTCATGGACAGGCCAGCCAGAGCAAGAAAGGTGAGGACTTTACGTTGTTGAAAACAGAATGCCAAAGGATTCCTGGAGATGGGAATAGCACATTTTCGGTTTTTGGGGTATGTGATCGTCTATACTTGTATTTTTATCGGCAATTTTTGGTCATTTCTTACTAAAAATGAATGGGATTTTGTTAAATTCTGAGATTTATTAGGTGGGTTTGAATGGGTTGCCTTCTATTATTTGTGTATTTGCTCTGTTCCTTTTTAATTCATTGAATTGCACCTACTCTTTTGAACTTGTTTTTGATGGAGTGTAGGATTTATGTGTTGGTTTCTGAGAAGTTTGCAACTTTAAGAAGGAAAATATAAGATTTTATATGATTGGTATTTTGGGTAAAGGGGGTGGTAGAGAATGTAAGTGGAGAATATGCAAGAGATTAACTGAGGAACTCTGGAATTTTTTTTTTCTAATGCCCTTTATGGTGTGGGTCTTCGTATAGTGATCATCTCATTCTGGTGGGTGCTTAATGAGTTGATGATTGTTAATGTATCTTGTGAATTTATATATTCAGAAAATTATTTGATAGACCTGATAGAGAGTAGAAATTTCTTACTTAAATTAGGGTTATGAATCAGAAGATGTTGGTGATTGGTTGATGAGGCAGCACTCTTAAGGTTTGTCAATTTCAAGGGGGTATTGAAGTGTTATAGATATTCGGATGAGATATTTAACATCTCATTCTGGTACTGTAGCTACTAAAAATTGTTAAAGTCTTTTATTTGAGTATCAGGCATGAATTTATTTTGGGTTTTCTAAAATAATTATGATTGCAGTTCCCTGTGGCCTCCTTTTTTTAATCTAGAACAAGCTCTTTTTATGTAAATTGTCGGTAATAGGGAAGGATTAGATGTTCCCATCTCACCCTAACATACAATCCTAGTAGGTAAGGAAGAGCGCCACCTGGGTGCCTCTTTTATAACTTGCCCATGCCAGGAATGTTCTAACCTCTTATGTGGAGCAATCACCCAATGAGGAATTCCTTTTTCTTCCGGGAACGATAGCATCGCCGCAAGTTATTTCTAGCTAGCTAGCACACTATACTCTGGCTTGCTGCTCACTTCTTGTTTACTAAACAACGCGCCCCCTATCATAGTTATTTAAGGCTTGCTGATAAGTTTCAAAAGAAAAATAGGAAAGTTCTGTTTTATTCTTAAGCTGTACCTTGGAGTTTCCTAAGATGATAACACTACCGGAGAGTTCCTGTTTGCATGGTTGCACCCTTGTAGAGACACCAATTTCTTGGCATCACTTCAGGTGTACTCTGGACAATTCCCATGCATGATCTAAAGATCTACCTTCTCTTTTATCCATCTCAAAATGTTTTGAGTTTCAATCCTTGTTCTTTAAGTAATGAGTTCATCTACTCTAATACATACAACATGCTGCATATCCATTCTTCTGTTTTCTGAAGCAAGCTGGTGATAATTCTGTTGGGAATAGGTCATCTGTGGATAGATATCAGCTTTTGAGCATTTTTCTCGTGACAGGAAATATTTCCAAGTGTAGTACCTTGTTGATGGAACAGTTGAAGGAAAGAGAAAATTATTCCGATAGAACTTTCCCGAGATGAAAGTATTCGTAGGGAAGCTAATTTGACAGTTTCAAAGTTAATACTTGTGAAAGGTTGTTGCAAAAGTATGACCTCTTATCTTCAAAGAGAAAGAAGCTTTCTTGGAAGTAGATGCTTGCGATGCTGTCTTTACGAAGCTTTATCCTGCTGTTCTGTCCCTATAGAAAAACCTTGTCTCCCAAAATGAGTTAATGAAACTTTTAGGATTTAATCAGACATTAGGTATTCAAGAAAGTAGTATTGCTTACTGTATTTACTTTAATTAGTTCTGCCATATTGCAATGTTTGTCATTCTTTCGAGTTATTGCTGTTTAGATGTATCACTTGTTGATGTATTAACTTTCGTTTTGTGTGAAAGGTTGTGTTTTAGTCAATTCTTATTCAAGCCCCGCGATAAGTACTTGCGAAAATCCAGAAGTGGTTTTATACTTTTATTTTGAAAATATGGCGACGTATACATTTGTTTTCTTGGATGATATTCAAGCTTCTATTTGGAATTACAATGATTTGAAAATCAATTCATATTGTTAATTGTTTTTACTAAGCATTAGTGTTGTCAGTTATTTGTACTTAATACTTGGTTACTGGATTTTCTATGCACCTTCTTGTTTTCATCTTTTATTCCATTATGCTCTTATTCAAATTCCTTAGTATGTGGTGGCGCCCATCTTGAATGTTTTGTTCATCTTGCAGCTTCCTATTTGACTAATATCATCACTTTCCTGTATTTTTGCTGGATTAACAAAATTTCTGCATCACATGTTCTGCAGATATTTGATGGACACAATGGATCTGCGGCTGCTATATACACTAAGGAGAATCTCCTTAACAATATTGTGGGTGCTATCCCTACAGAACTTAGCAGAGATGAATGGTTGGCAGCATTGCCGAGGGCCTTGGTTGCAGGGTTTGTAAAAACAGATAAAGATTTACAAGAGAAAGGTAGAAGTAGAACACTTATTAGAGTTTTACAGTGGTGTGTTCACTTTTGTCGGGGATCAGATATCTTTTATTTACATTACGACCTCGGTGATACGTGTAAATTGATAACTTGGTTAATTTTTCAGCAAAAACGTCTGGAACAACTGTCACCTTTGTGATAATAGATGGATGGGTGGTTACTGTAGCATCAGTTGGTGATTCTCGTTGCATACTTGAATCTGCTGAAGGCGCTGTATATTCTTTATCAGCAGATCATAGGTTGGAATGCAATGAAGAGGAGTAAGTATCAGATTTGATACCTTGGTTGCTTAACTTGAGACATGCTTCTACTATAATTAGGACTGAATCTTGATACTTCAACAGGAGGGACCGTGTAACGGCAAGTGGTGGTGAGGTTGGTCGGCTTAATATCGTTGGTGGTGCACAGGTGCCTGTTAATTTCTTGAAGTCGTTGAATACATATTTACCGTGCACTTTCTGGTATTAATGGGTATATAACATGCTCCAGTTGCTACAACTTCTTGCATTATATTGAGGAGATTTATTTATTTATTTTTTCCGGAAAAAAATTAAATAAAATTGAACCTATACTCTAAATGATATCCTTGTGTAAACCTGAAATTGGCTTGGGTTAAGAGCAAAGTTTTGGAAAAGATAAGGAAAGGAGTCAATTTTAAGTATCAAGTTAATTCACAAGGCAAGTCCTAATATATGATTGTCAACGTTGTCGTAAATCTTAATTAAAGTGATCAAAGATAAGGAATCTGATGACAACTTGAAAATAACCATGAAGATTGCACCTCCCTGTCTGAAACCAATTAAATAATATATAGAGCATTTCTTGTCACCACAAATCAAGCTTAACAAAATTGTTTGCCATGTGATACTTTGTTTGTTCAACAGTACAGGTTACAGGTTGGGTCCAGTCTAAATGTTCTGATAACATGTTGCCCTATATAAGTAGAGATTAAATTTGTGGACAAGCAACACAGGGCCTAATATTTGAATGTCCAAATTTATAACAATAAATACAAGATTTTTGGTACCTATATTTAGTCAAGACCTTTGCTCAGATGTCTAATAAATGTTGGTATTATTCATAATAATAAGATATATGCAAGATATTGTCAAGCAAATCTTTTTCTCTGCCTCCTCCAGCAAAAGAGCAGATCAAACAGGGGGCACAAATAAATTAGGGCCTTAGGGGATTAGTTTTTGTACCTGCAATTTCATTATGCGCCACTCCCCAATCACCTCAAAATAGCTGCATAAGTGCACAAACAAAAATGAGAATGGTTTCTTTGGGGTTTTAGTGTATGTTTTGTAATCTCTGAAACACTTCAAGGCTTCAGACAAAATAAACTGTTGTACGAAAACATGCATAAGACAATGAAAACCCAACAGTAGCGTGAGCAGTGGAGAGCCTTCTTTGGTTCTTCCACGGGAAAAAGAAGAGTGCAAGACAACTTTTTGTCCCTGTGTAAGTGTAAGTCTCTGCAGTTCAAGCATTTGATTTCGTTTTCAATCAAAAGGAATACTGCATTTGCTTTATTTCTAATAGTGGCCAAAATTTGAGAACATACAAGTTCTTCTGGTCATGGAGAACTAGTGTCACATGAGCATTATTTCGTAATAAGTAATATATAGGGGGTAGTGGGGTACAGTACAGAATCAAATATAATTGATATCATTTTTATTTTTATTTTGGTGGGATTGAACTCAGATCCTGATGGTTGTAGTGAATTAGCATTAACTGCTTGATCTTTTAACCAAAGCCCAAGCCCAAATATGTTATCAAGCATGAACAAATAATGCAGTGGAAAATGGTCCTTAGCCTTGCACCGCCATGCTGGCTGCTGGATACATGCAGTCCTAGATTCTTCATAAATTATTTCTCAAAGCTATTTTCTTCCATTCTCTTTTTCTGAAGTTCTCTATATTGGATGAATGTACCTTTTACCTTAATTTGGCAATTTCTGAATAATTCAGTAATTGTTGAGCAAAACTAACGACTTTATCCTGTTGCCCAACTCTGATTTTCAGATTGGCCCTCTCAGATGTTGGCCAGGTGGCTTGTGTCTTTCAAGATCTATTGGAGATATGGACGTCGGCGAGTTTATTGTTCCTGTTCCCTATGTAAAGCAAGTGAAGGTTGCCACTAGCCTATTTCTGCTGTCACATTGACATTAAGTTGTTTATGTCATAATAATTCTTTTTATCTCTACATTCTTGTTATTGTTCCTGTTTTTGCGATCTTTACGTTAACTGTGTTATTGTGTTGCTTTAGCTGTCTACTGCTGGAGGGAGGCTCATCATATCAAGTGATGGTGTTTGGGATGCTTTGTCCTCGGAAACAGCCCTGAATTGTTGTCGGGGGATGCCAGCAGATGCTGCAGCTGAGCAAATTGTTAAGGTACAGTTTAATCCAGATGAAGCTTCTCTATTCTCTGATTATCTTGTTCTACTGATTGCTCAATCTAGTTAGATCCCTTTTATTATATGTGCAGGAGGCTTTACACTTGAAGGGGCTTCGAGATGATACAACTTGCATTGTGGTAGATATTTTACCGGTGGAGAAGCTAATCCCTTCTGTGCCACCACCAAAAAAGCAGGGAAAGGGAGTGTTCAAGGCCATGTTCAAAAAAAAGTCATCTGAATCATCTTCTCATGCGGAGTACTCCGAACCAGATGTGGTGGAGGAGATATTTGAGGAAGGATCTGCTATGCTTGCAGAAAGGTTTGTCCTTGGCAGACCCCATTTTTTTCTCCTTTAAGCAGAATTTTAACGAAAAATAGTACCCGAAGGCAAAGAAGATTACCAGACCCCACTCTACTTAGGAAGTGAATCAAGTGATGGCCATGAAAATACAAACTCTTCAAATTTTACTCCCCAAAAATGTCTATAATTGACACCCAATAAAATACTTCACTTTCACACCAAGCACCATTGATTCAAAGCTTCCTCGTTTCCCTAAAAAATCCTCCAGTGTTCATTTTTATTCCAGATCTCCCATTCATCTGCAAAAATCTCAAATTTCCATAAGACTCTAGCTTTATTGGAAGAGAGCGGGTAGTACAAAGTTACCAACATTCTAAAGTTTCCTGAGCGGTTCCCGTAAAGACCCAAGAAACACTAAGAGCTGCAGGAAGTAACCCCAAGTTTACCTGAGCAAGTAGTACTAGGCAGACTGTCATCATCAACTATATTGAACTTTTGTCTTTAAATCAGGTGTATCAGAGACTAGGTCTTTTTCTTTTTGGTTTTTGTTTCTTCGCTCTTTCCCATTGAGATGTCAAAAACTGCTTGTGTAGGGAAGCAAAAATAGCTTTTTGACAAAAAACACATTTATGTGCATTGCAGGTTGGATACGGAGTATCCCCTGTGCAACATGTTCAAGTTGTTCATGTGTGCAGTTTGTCAGGTAGATATGAAACCCAAAGAAGGAATTTCAGTACACTCTGGTTCATCAAATATTGGTAAGTTACGTTCTTGGGATGGTCCTTTCCTGTGCTCTAGCTGTCAAGCGAAAAAAGAAGCGATGGAAGGGAAAAAACTTCCAAGAGGTACATGTACTCTCATTTCCATCCTATTATTATTTCAAACTCTTACATTGCTATTCTTGATCATTCTCTCTCTTCTTTTTTTTTTTTCCAGATGGTCGATCTAGAAACAGTAGTGGGAGTGACTAGTCAATCCCTCTCAGAATCGGTTTCACGATTTAAAAATTATGGTTGGCACTAACCAATGTTTCGAAGCTGATCAGATGTGAGAAGCCCTAGATCTATCGTTATTAATTTCGTTCTTTCATTCAACAATGATGGGTTTTAAACTCTTGGCTCCACTCTGACATCTACTTGAGGACTCACTGTGAAGATTTCTGTTAGTTTTGCTGCTTCAAGTTGAGAGTTCAGAGCTTGAGTTTCTTCGTTTATTCAAAAGCCGCATTCAAAATGTGGAGTCTTCCTTCGGATCATTTGTGAGAGGCATTGATGAATTCAGCAGTGCCTTACAAGTGTCTGTTCTGTAGTAAGTAACTGCTCAATTTTTTGGGTTCACTTCCACTGTATACGAGTTCATCCTATAGAGTTTCAATAGAACAAAGCTGCATTAACTGTAATTTTTGTCATGTAGGAAAATGAGTGAAAACCTACTGTAAGTTGTCAATGAAACAAAATTATGTTCAACCTTGTGAACTATTCCTTCATGAAAAACTAAAAATTGATTCTTCCTCTTGCATAGTTAATGAGGTAAAAAGTGATTCATCCAACAACAAAGTCCAAATTACTCTTATAGTCTATTTGGACAAGGGATTTGGAGGAGGGATTTTGTGGGGACCTGGGATTTGGTGGAAAAATTATGTTATATTTTTTCTTAAAATCTTTGGTCCCCACAAAATCCCTCCCTAAAATCCCTTGTTCAAACAGACTATTAATTTTTTTTTTTGTGAACCATCTGGATTTTAGGACTGAATCCGGAGTTCTGATACAGTGTTGGGCGCAGATCCATGGGTTCACCCAGACCCGGTTCAACAGCAAACACACCATGTAGTGTGGGAATATTGTATTCTTCCTAGATAAGCCAAACAGACCGAAATTTTGTATTTACTGGTAGTTAGTTAATGAAGTGGCATCTACTCATCAAAGTAATCTGTTTTTTTAGGACCAACCCTTCTTTTTTGTCCTAGTTTGGGATCTTGCTTTTGTCGTCATTTGTGATGCTCTTACAACACTCCACCATTAAAAAGCTTGAAAGATACCCAACTTTGACCTTCCACAAAAGGTAATGAAAATACTCTTTTAAAAACACCCTTTTCTTGTACAGGAAGCTAACTTCATCCCCCTTAATACTTCTATTAAACTATTTTTCCAATGATTAATTATTTGTCCATATAAACACATATTTGTCCAAAAAGGAGAACAAAAGGCGTGCAAACATTGCCAAAGAGGCCATAAAGACAAAGAAAAAGGAAAAAATTGAAGATTTCCTTCGCCGGAGACTCATAGCTTTATTTTCTCTCTTCTCTGTTTCTCTCTGACACCTTGGCCAGAGATAATAAAAAAAAAAAAATAGTATGAAGGTAAAAGTAAAACATTTGAATGAGTGTTGAGCCAAAATATGGTTTAGGAGTAAAGAGAAGATTTACATGCGCCAGCTTCTTATACTTCAATTTTCTAAATTTAAAGATGCCAATTTTTTTTTTAACAGATAATCTTTTTTCAGCACTACTATGGAGACCGAACCTTACATATATCTCGCAGGACAGATTGAGGTGGCGTTCATCATCCACCATCCTCTGTGTATGTGTGGGACCCACATATGCACAAAGGATAGTGAATGTGAGGTGCCACCTCAATCTGTCTACCAAGACAAATTATGAGTCTGGTCCCAAAATCAGTTTCCATCTTTTTTTTTTTATAAAGTATTCATAAAGATATTCAAAGTAAGATTAATCATGGATAACGATATGGGTGGCTATTCTATCATACGATATGGGTGGCTATTCTATCATGGATTTAACTTCTCATAACTTGAGTTAATGTACAAGATCCCTTGTCTATACCCACGATTTCCTTATTTCTATTAACAGAGTGACTCAAGAACCACTCAAATTCTTCAAAGGTACTCAATAAAAGAACATAGTGGTTCAAAAAGAATGATAAGGATAGCTCTACTACTAAAGTTCGAAATAGTGAGGGTAAAGAATGATTGGATTCGTGTCAAATGAAAAACGACCCAACATGCACTGATGGAATTGAAATACTTAAAAATAGGGTTCTTACCATACTTCAAATCACCTTTAAACTCTGATGAATTCTCTGAACTTCTCAATATGTTATAGGGCATCTTTTACCTCTTCAGCATTTAATTATGAACCATCCTAGAACCCACAACCTGCATATGATTTTCAACCTATTATCCCATGTTATTTAGAGCATATATATTGGGGTCAAATTCCTGTTATTTATAGTATACATTAAGCCAACGCTTCTAACGGGGTGAATGAATATCTAATCATGCAATACATCATTTTCACACAAATGTGGGATTGGCTGAGAATGATTAATTGAATCATAATTTGGAGTATAATTAAAGCGCAATTAGATTGAGTGGTGTTAGAAGAAATTATTGTGTGCTTAATGGTGAAAAAGAGAAGAGAAATTTTACTTGCCCAACATTTCTTTTTGTTTTAACATTCAATTTATTTTTACATCCCGTTTACATTATGCATGTGGGGTATGTTCAAGATCTGATTTTTGTGAGAATGATCTTTTCATCAGGTAAATCATCCTCACATAAAAATAATAATAATAATAAAAAAATCATGTCGTCCTAAATCTTAAACTGAATAAAATTTAGTTAAAAAGTAACAGTAAAATAGTAAAACAAATGTTTCAAAAAGTTAAAATTTAAAAATTTTAAAGAAGTAAAAATTTAGATCATCTTAGTGCGGGCTCTACAAATAGGGTGTAAAGTGAGCGTAAGAATAAACGAGGGGTTAAAAAAAAGTGAGGTGGAACTTGCAACTTTGCAAGTAAAAACCAAAAGGAAAAAGGAATACAATAATAATTAGATAAGGAGATGAAATTAAGACAAGGAGAGGAATCATTAACGGTACAAATTACAATTACCTTCTGGAAACATCAAAGGTGTTCAATCAGAATCAAATACTTAAGCCGCCACGTAAGCGAAAAAAACCCTTTAAATAGATAGATATTATATTATCTAACGGTGTTAAAATATTGAGGGACTATTCCCCTGCGCTGCGAGGGCACGTTTTTGTTCTGTTTTTATTTTGGGCTCAATCATCCTCCAACTGAAAACCCCTCTTCTTTCTTTCTCTCTCTCTGTTGGATGGAAGTTAAAGTTTCCAGAGCGAGCAAGTCTTACCCTAGTCCGGAAGTAATTCGAAAACCCTAACCCTAACTAGCCCTACAAAACGAAAAAACACAATGTTTCCATGGTACATCGCCAAATCTGCAGAGGCGATGTTCCCTCGATGGGCTATCAAACACGTCTGCAAATTTCTATTCAAGAAGAAATTAGGGAAATTCATCATCGGAGACCTAGATTTAGATCAACTGGATGTACAGTTCGGTGCTGGAACCATTCAGCTCAGCGACCTTGCTCTTAACGTTGATTATATTAACCAGAAGGTAATCCTTGTGTTTTTCCTAAGGTTTTTATGCTCTGATTATCTTCAATTCTTATACCTTTTTTCTTTGTCTTTTGGTTTTCAATTGCAAAGTATTTTTTGGGAAGTTGAAAGAATTGAGAATTCTGCTACTGGAATTTTGATGAACATATGTATCCATATTGAATGATTTGAAGTTTCTAGGAAATTATTTAGTGGGAAGGAGAATTTTGGCTTTACAACATAAAATTGTACCGAGAATTGACGGAACGAACAAAAGATAAGGTGTGGCGTTAGAGAGATGAATGAAAGCTGTTGTTTGAATAACAAGTTACACTTGAAGAGTAGGATTTATGCGGGACATTGTTTAATGAATAAGTGTTTGAAGCTTTCCTGTAGTTTATTGGAGGTGGGCAGTCCACTTCTTATCTTGATTAAAATCAGCTGCATCATTGTAAACCTGCTCTGACTCATGTAGAACATGCAAAGGAATTTTGACAGTATAGTTGCTGAAATATCAAATATCCTCTTTCACGGCGACCACATAGGTCAATCTCATGTTAAATAATTCATCTAACTATCGAAGAAAACAAAATCTGCAATATCCGTTACCATTGATCAACTTTTTGGACTTGTTGTCTTCACTAACATAAAGTTTTAGAGGTTTGAAGGACTTTGTGATTTGAATTATCTCCTCCAAATCCAAATTTGATTATATAGGAAGAAGATCGATAACAGCTCTAGTGATAAGGAATGGCAGGTGAACGTTTCTAAAGACATAGAGAAAGGCCAAATAGGACATGTGTTGAGTATATTGTCCAATTTGCATATCTTGTAGCAATTGGTCTTAGAGTCTATCATGTTCTTGTTTTCTACTTACCAGTGTCGATGTAATTATGCAATACGTATCACAATTAATTCCATAATTGTTTTTTGTTATCACATATTTTGAAAACGAGAAGCTCATACCTATTTTATGTTATCCAGTTGGGTGCCACACCATTCATTGTAAAGGAAGGTTCAATTGGCTCTTTATTAGTTAAATTTCCTTGGAAGTTTAGAAGTTGTCAGATTGAAGTGGAAGAACTTGAGCTGATCCTTGCTCCACGTGTGGGGGTTGGTGTACAAGCTGCAGCTGAAACTTGTAATTCTACTCCAGATTGTAAACAGTCTGTTCGCAATTCCTCTGAAAAGCTCGAGCATGAAATGAGGAACAATGTTGCGGAATCTATTTCACTAGATGTTCATGAAGGAGTTAAGACAATTGCCAAAATGGTCAAATGGTTACTTACAAGCTTCCATGTAAAAGTAAAAAAACTAATTGTGGCGTATGATCCCTGTTCAGAGAATGACAAGAGAAGATCAGGATCTCATAGAGCTTTGGTTCTTCGTATTACTGAGACAGAATATGGAACATGCGTTTCTGAAGATGCCAATGCAAATTCAGATGCAGGAGTTGATAGTATTCTAGGGATTTCTAGATTAACAAACTTTGTGAAGTTTGAAGGAGCAGTAGTTGAACTTCTTCATATGGATGATATTGACAACCAGACACATCTTCCATGTGCTTCTGGAACAACCTTCAGTGAGTGGTATATGGGAAGATCCCCTTCGGATGCAAGCACTCCAATTTTGACTGGGGAAGGTGGTGGATTCTCAGGGAATATGAAGTTAAGTATACCCTGGAAAAATGGTACTCTAGATATCCAGAAATTGGATGCAGACATTTCTATTGATCCCATGAAATTAAGACTTCAACCCAGCACCATAATGTGGATCATATGTCTATGGCAATCTCTGAATAATTTGGACAAGGATGATGTGGTTCTTACAAACTACAAGGGTACAGATTCTGTCTACCATAATTCGGCGTCTCAGTTCCATCCGTCTACCCTTAGTTCTACTGTAACAGCTACAGATCAGGTGATGCCAAGG
The DNA here is from genome assembly GCA_002174775.1 of Macleaya cordata. NCBI lineage: Eukaryota > Viridiplantae > Streptophyta > Magnoliopsida > Ranunculales > Papaveraceae > Macleaya > Macleaya cordata. The sequence continues at coordinate 233,418 of MVGT01000732.1, forward strand.
AGTGAAAGTTTCCCAACGGACTTCTTCTCTTTAACAAGTCATGAAACAGCAATTGATGCTTTGCTACAAGGGTCACATGTTATACAGGATTGGGTACCATTATCCACCAACAAAAACCAAAATGACAGAGCAGAAGCAGGACCAGATTTTGGAGCAAGGTTTGTCTCTCGATTTATACTTTGATAACTCCACTTCATTGTCATGTTCAAGAAGAAATATTTGTACTGGCTTTTAAACTCCTTGTTACTTTACTAGACTACCAGTTACCCCTCCTTGTTAATTAGGGTCAGGAGTAGTTAAGTTTCACTACCCCGTTTTAATTGAGTGCAATAATTAGTAACCACATTGACTTTATGCCATTCTCAAATGTGCATTTTCCTCCTCTATTGTATTTTTCCATGCTTACCTATTCTTGTATTAACATGCTTACCCACCTGTTCTTAACACACCCCATTTTAAACTGAGTGCAATAACTCGTAACCTTCTATGCCATTCTCAAATGTGCATTTTCCCAGTCTATTCTATTTTTTCATGTTTACCTTTTTTAATATTAGCATGCTTACCCACTTTTGATGTATTGTAGAAATACCTTTACAGATCTCATGACATTTCCCTCTTCCAGTCTCTGCCAAACATGAAGTCAATAAGTTCAGTTTCTCATGTTTGGGCTTTCTGAGATTCTAGGATGCCAAATTAGAATTAAGTAGTGCTTTACTACTGCAAATAGGAAACCACATTTGTACTTTAACGAGTGCCAAAGAGTTGTTTGTGCAAATGGTTCTTAGATGATATTTTTTTCTTTTGGATAAGCAGATGATAATTTTAGTTATGCTTATATTTGGAATTTATCATACTTTGAGTTCTCTGCAGCATAGATCAGTTTTTTGAATGTTTTGATGGACTGCGGACTTCCCAATCAGCTTTAGGCAGCAGCGGCATGTGGAACTGGACTTGTTCTGTTTTCAGTGCAATTACTGCTGCATCCTCCCTTGCTTCTGGATCATTGAATGTTCCTTCTGGTATGTTCTTTATCACCAATGTCGTATCTTGTAATTTCTATTGTACCACTCTCTCTTGTGATAAATATATACTTATGTTTTCAGATCTTTTTGTAGAACGTGCACTTGGCTCAGTATTTATCTATCAAATTTACATCAGTTTTTTAATATTTCTTTGTCTTTTTGGTTGTTCCTTTATTTTCCCCAACATATAAATGATAATTTTTGTTGGTCTTGTTTGAGAGTTATTCATCGAGTTTATTCCTCCCATACTTTGCAGAACAGCAGTCTGTTAAAACAAATCTTAAGGCAACCGTTGCTGGGGTTTCTGTTGTACTTTCGTTGTATGATGAAGACCAGAGGTATTCAGGTGATAAGGTTGGCAATCTCGATAGTGTTGGTCGAAATGTACATTATCTCAGTGCAAAGTGTCGCGACCTACTTCTTAATTTGCAGGTAATAATTGTGTTTTGAGATGTATGTTTTGTTTTACTTTCCTGTCAAGTTGGATAACCCTGTAAGTATTGATTTTTTTTTATTAGACTAATTTTGAAATTTTGACAAGGTCAACAGATTTGTTCTCGTGAAATGAAGTTTGAAGCAACTGTAAAGCATATTGAGCTTGACGATCACTTCTGTTATGGAAATGATGCTGGTGATTTCGACTTAAGTTGTGAGAATAGTATGCAGAGCCAGGGTCTTTCAATCCAACATTTGCAGGCAGAAATTGAAGGTGCTCTCCCTCCATTCACTTTGTCTCAAGATCCTGATTCAGAAAAAACAACAAACGTAAGAGGTGTTAGTCATGGAACCATACCGAAGGACGATTTAGTCAAAATGAAATTGCTGAGAACCTCAAGTGTCAGTCATTGCCAATTTACCATGACTTCAACTTATGTGGATGGAAGTTTAGTGTCTTCAACATCTTTTTCTTTGAAGCTGCCACCATTCATTTTCTGGGTGAACTTCAATTTAATAAACATGCTGTTGGATCTTTTAAAGCAAGTTGGAAATTCTTTTGAAACAAAGAACAACAAAGATTCTGGGTTAGAGGTTCTCAATGAGATGCTTGACTCTTCATGTCATGGGGAGGGGGAAAGAAGTCCTCACCCTGGTATCAAGACCTTGTCAACGAAAGGAAGTTTGCAGGGAAATATAATTCTCCCTAATGCGAGGTTCATTTTATGTTTCCCTTTGCATAAGGGAGATGTTAGTCGCTATTCTTCTTGGGATCAATTCATTGGTCTGGATATATCCCAACCATTGAGCAAAGAAAAAGTTCCAGATGCTTATCGAATAGATGCAAATGTGCAACGGGGATATACTTGTAAATCATCCAGCTCCATCCATCTGAATATTGGAAATCTCAACATTTACTTAATCAGTACTTCTCATAAAGATGCTATCAGATGTAACTCCTCTGTGCCTTTTGACCGCACCTATTCTGCTCAGGAGATTCTTACTGTCGCCAGCAGAAGGAATTGTTTATCTGGCATTAGTATGATTTGGCAGGATGGTCCTGTAACTGGTCCTTGGATAGCAAATAGGGCTCGATGCTTAGCTACTTCACAGGATTTCAGGAGGAGTGGAAATAAAGAGAGAGGTAAAGGTTCTGAGTTTGCATCTGTGACGACTGTGGGAGATCTCGATGATATAAATTCTCGTATCCGGCAAGAGATAATATTCAGCTCTTCAGTTTTCCTGCACATCCATCTCTCTACTGTTTTAGTTAAGCTTGGTAGTTTGCAATATCAACTTTTAAATCAACTTCTAAATCAAGTCGTGGATGGATTGTCATGTGTGGCTAGTTCAAATACAACACCAAGTGATAGCATTAAAAAGGAAGTAGCTTCTGTATCTCAACTATCAGTCCTTGTGGAATCTGATTCTTTAGAAATTTTAGTTAACCTGGACCAGGTGGAAGATATAAAATTATCGATACAGAAGGAACTTTCAGGTTCTTGGAAAAATGCTAAACTGCAAATTCAAAAGTTTGAGTTGCTATCTGTGTCAAATATTGGAGGGATTAGTGGTTCCGGATTCACTTGGCTAGGTCATGGTGAAGGTGAATTGTGGGGATCCATCGATGGGGTTCCAGGTCAAGAGCTTCTCCTGATCTCTTGTAGCAACTCTACAATGCGACGTGGTGATGGAGAAGGTGCCAATGCATTGTCTATAGGTTCTGCTGGCACTGCTATTTTTCATCTGCAGGAACCACATATCTTCCATAGCTTCACATCTGTAACAGTCAGATGCAGCACAATAGTTGCACCTGGCGGTCGTGTGGATTGGTTGAATGCAATATGCAACTTTTTCAGTTTGCCTTCTTGTGAGAATGAACTAGGGAAGGCTAATAGTTCTCAAGAGGGTTATTCTGAAGGTTCTGCTGCTTATGGAGCATCTTTTGTTCTTAACCTGGTGGATGTTGGATTAGTTTATGAACCTCACATCAATAATTTGGTAGTCAGTGGCAGAGTTTCGGAGTCTAAGTCGAATACTTCTACTAGTTTCAGTGAAGAGCCAGGGGAACAATATGTAGGATGTCTCTTGGCTGCAGCTTCTTTGAATCTTTCCAATCAGGCACTAGCAAGTTCTTTGGAAAATGACTACAAAATTAGAGTACAAGATCTTGGGCTTCTTCTTTGTGCAGTGTCTGCTCCACGGAATTCTACACGCATGTATGATGTAGAGTATCTTCGCAAGGCGGGCTACGTTAAAGTTGCAGGGGAGGCACTTGTGGAGGCAGTTTTGAGAACTGACTGTAAGAATGGCCTCTTATGGGAACTAGAATGCTCTGATTCTCACATCAACTTGGACACATGCCATGACACCACTTCTGGTCTAATCCGTTTGGCTGCTCAACTTCAGCAGCTTTTCGCCCCTGACATGGAAGAGTCTGTAGTGCATTTGCAGACCAGGTGGAATACTGTTCAGCAGGCATTAAACAGGCATGTTATCACCTCTGAAACAAAGGACTTTACTGGTGGCTCTGCCTCGTCATCTTATACACATCCATTGAGTCAAGATGCAGTGTGTAGTGAGAGATATGGGGTGGTTGGGCTAATGGATGAGATATGTGAGGATGCTTTTCATTTGCATGGAAATGGGACCAGTCCGTCTGATCCATGTGACTTGGAATATCAGAATTTACTTGATGGAGGTCTTCCTGGAGAGATGTGTGAGTTTTTCTCTCAAAATGTTTCTGTCAATGGGTCAATGCCTGCAACAGGATTGGAAAGTGCTCAGACATCATCTCTTCAGAAAGATTGCTTTCCTGAACTAATAGAAGGCTATTACATCGCGGGGTTATGTCCTCTACCCGAGTTATCTGCCAGAAACCATTCACTGAATATAGATCTTAACCATCTATCAAGGAATGAGGGTCATGGAAAAGTTGGACCTGGAAATAGTGGATGGTATCAAGACACCTCTCTGAGAATTGTAGAAGATCATATCCCAAAAGTAAGTGACAATCGAGGACGGGAACCATTTTTGGGAGTAGATGAGCTTTCTTCTATCAGCTGTGGAAGTCCTGATGAGTTCTGTAATGCAAGAGGACGACTAGTTCTGAAGAAAATTGATGTCAGATGGAGAATGTATGCAGGGTCTGACTGGCATGGCTCAAAGAAGGAAGTTCAGCTTACTGCAAAAACTGGTGGAAGAGACACAACCGTATGCCTAGAGCTTACATTATCCGGATTGGACCTTCAGTATGACATGTTTCCTGATGGTGACATATGTGTGTCCAAGCTTTCTTTATCGGTCCAGGACTTTAATCTTTATGACAGAAGCAGGGATGCACCTTGGAAGTTGGTATACCCCAACTTTTAGTTGACTGCCTTGCATGTGTATGCAAATCCCTATTGTATAAGATGAATTAATCTCTAAGTTACTGACAAGTATCTGGTTGTTTTTGAAGGTGCTAGGATATTATCATTCAAAAGATCATCCTAGGGAATCCTCTGCAAAAGCATTCAAGTTGGACTTAGAAGCTGTTAGGCCAGATCCTTTGACCCCTCTTGAGGAGTACCGGTAAGTTTTGGGTTGTGCACTTCTAGTTAATGGTTTGTTCCAATAAATATCCTTCTGGTGGTATTTATTTCTAATTCTGTAATAATAGATTGTGTGGAAAATTGTTTCTAGATCTGTCATCTGTTTACAATTTCTGAATTGTCTTAACCAAGGGTTTGGAAACCCCAATAATATTCTAAAATGAATGGAATAGTATTCCTTGACTAATTTTGTTTAAAAGCTGATTCTTTTTTCCTCTCTTTTTTTTTTTTGGCAATTAAAAGAAGTGTTCAATAATGAATTGGGGAAAGGCATTAAAATGCCACATTTGGCCTTTGAACTTTACAGCATCGGTTTCACTTGCATTTCATATTTTCTCTTCCACCTGCAACATTTCTGAAGTACTTGAAACTAACCCAATGTTGTTAGGTCTACTCCCTGGATTTCATCATCTTTAAACTATAAACAAACAGTTAGCACTCCTGTTACTGAAGTTCTAACCCCTATTTTATATACATCTTTTTAATCTTTTTTCCTTTTCTTTTCAGGTTGCGCCTTGCTTTCCTTCCTATGCTCTTACATCTTGATCAAGACCAGCTTGATTTTCTCATCAGCTTCTTTGGGAATAAGGGATCGTCAGTCGACCAGCTTCAGAGTCTTCCTCATGATTTGCATGGGTCAAGAACGCTGCCTATGGACAATAATGATTTTGAGGGGAATATGGTTGCAGAGGAAGCATTGCTTCCTTATTTCCAGGCAAGTGATACGTATTACACATCTAGTTCATCTTTAGCATACCACCTTTGGCCTTTTTTGAGCTTTAATGCGCATCTGGAGTTGCAGTGAACATCTCTTCAATTTCTAGATTTACAAGTCTTTCAATTACTTCAACTTTTCATGCTCAACATGTGCCTTTCTTCTCTCTATCTTTCTTTTTCTTTTCCATGTTGGGTGTATAGACATTTTTATATAGGAACAATTGTTCCAATTCCATCGGCACTCCTTGCACCTTTGCTGCTTGTCTATTGCCCGTAGTAATTTTATCACTTCTTCTTTATGGGTTACTTTTTCTTCCAGAAGTAAACCATGAAAATAAATTTGTGCTTTAGGGTAATCAATCAAAATCGATTCTTTGCTTGAGTAGCTAGGTTTTTAATTTTGCCTGCACTGATAGTAACTATTTTTGTTTCAGAAATTTGACATATGGCCTGTTGTTTTCCGGGTCGACTATAATCCTCGACGTGTTGATTTAGCAGCTTTACGAGGAGGGAATTATGTACATCTGGTTAACCTGGTTCCCTGGAAGGTAAAATACTTATCCATGGTTATGACATTTAGCTTGTGACATTTGATAGTTGGAAATATGGATGCATAACAGAAAAAAGCTAAGGGTGATGCTCCATAGATTGCATTAAATTATGGTAGTATTTCAACTTTACATTGCTAAAATGGAGGCCACTAGCTGTAGTTTGCACTGGCTAGACTTCTATTCATGCAGTTGAAGTCTTATTGTTTGAGTTTGTTCTGCACTATGCTATGTGGTAGATGTGACCATATGAAATTAAATATTAGTACCTGGAAATAACAAATGCTAATTAACACATGTGATGAACACATTCCATTTGGTCCTGTCCTTGTGTAACATTCTTCTAAAACTTTTGCTAGCTACCATAAAAAGATTTTGTTGATACATCTATTTTCTGAGGCTTTCAGAGTGCACATGGTCATAATGATCCCTCAACATATTGAAGAACCTTTTCTTCATCACTCATCATCATAATCTTGCAATTAGAGAATTGTGTCCATTTAATAATATTGACCAAGGAAAGAAAAAGAAGAAAGAAAGGAAAGTCATATCTGTCTAGTGCCAGTCCTTACAACTTACAAGTCCATACTAATTTCAAAAGCATTGAATAGTTTCAAACAGGGGTTGAGACCATCTTTATAATACTCACTTGACCTTTGGCAATGGAGCTTTTTGCAGATATTCTTACTGCTTTCTCCCATTTTTCGAGTTACAATCCAGATTATGTACTTATATTTGTCAAGTGGCCATTTTAAGCACTCTTATGTGTGTGTTGCATATGTTTGCTGAATCCATCTGCTGCTTATATTAGCAGTGTAACTATTAGTTAGGCCTTTACACCCTCCCTCAGTAGGAGAGGGATGGATCTCACGCCAAATTCCCCCCATCTGGTAAGGTACCTATCTTATTATGAAGGCACATGACAAGGGATATTTTACACTTTAAACATTTGATGGGAAGCCCTTGACGAGCCTATTGATGGTCTTTTTTTGGGGCAAAAAACTACAAAATACATGAAAGTTTTCCGTGAAGCGAGAATGGTTACCCAGTGAGTCATGGTGACTTCGCTATATCTGACTACCTCTCCACCGTCACTAGTCTTTAAATATACATTTGTCTTTTCCTTTAAACACGATTATTTATATCATTTTGATATATGTCGCCTCAAGATTCTATTGTTTCCAATCGTCCAATGGGTGTCGCAACAATTTGACTTTCATTCACTCTTCCGAGATATTTTCTGTGGTTAATAAAATTTCTTTTTATAACTTCTCATCTCCTCTTTGTCAAAATCTTGATGCAGGGGATTGAGCTGCAGCTCAAACATGTACATGCCGTCGGTGTTTATGGCTGGAGCAGTGTCTGTGAGACAATTGTGGGGGAGTGGTTGGAAGATATTTCACATAATCAGGTTTTAGTCAGACTGTTTGTCTTTAATGCCAAAGATTCCATGGGCCTATTCTGTGGTAATATTTTTTTATTGTTATTAATGAACCATATGTTCTGTATGTAGGTCCATAAATTTTTGAAAGGCCTTCCTCCTATCCGGTCATTGTTCACTGTTGGTTCTGGTGCTGCAAAACTGGTTTCTCTACCAGTTAAGAACTATAAAAAGGATCATAGGTTACTCACCGGAATCCAAAGAGGTATTATTAGCACCTTACTGCATTTCCTCATTTAGTGTTTTACCTCTAAATTTTTTGGTATGCTCTATGCAACCTAGAAAATATTACCCTTTTGGGCCTTTTGAGCACTCATCGATATTTTTCTACCAGGTGCAATTGCGTTTCTGAGAAGTATTTCACTTGAAGCTGTTGGACTAGGGGTACATTTGGCAGCTGGAGCTCATGACATCCTACTCCAAACAGAATATATTCTTACAAGCATTCCACCTTCTGTTCCCTCTTCAGTGAGAAACAAAACAAAGACAAATGTGAGATCCAATCAGCCTAAAGATGCACAACAAGGAATCCAGCAGGTATTCATTTCTGATGGGCTTAAATGGTTATATCATGTCTTATCCGATATAACTTGGTTATTAAAGGCATCCTAATAATTATTTGTGTCCATTGTGACTCTTACCACATTAGTGTCTTGTATTCCTGTCCTCATGGATCACACGATTTATTGATCTTAATATCTAACCGACTCAGGTTTTGTTTGAGATTTCTTTCTAGAGCATAAATTGAACTGGAAGAGAGTCAGATTTGCTGTATAGAACCAGATTGCGATTTATTGATCTTAATATCTAACCGACTCAGGTTTTGTTTGAGATTTCTTTCTAGAGCATAAATTGAACTGGAAGAGAGTCCGATTGCTGTATAGAACCAGATTTGATGTACAAAATACACAGTGGTTAGGTCATTCTAATCAGGTAAAACTGTTCCTTCTCTTTTGATTGATAGGCTTACGAGAGTCTCAGTGATGGCCTGGGGAAAACTGCGTCTGCTCTGGTCGGAACACCATTGAAGACTTACCAGCGAGGTGGTGGTGCAGGATCTGCTTTGGCAAGTGCTGTCTGTGCAGCTCCTGCTGCTGCCATAGCTCCTGCCTCTGCTGCCATGCGTGCCGTACATTGTGCTCTTCTTGGATTCAGAAATAGGTTAGTCCTCTTCTTCTGACACCACTAGGTCAAATTCTTGGTTTATTTAAGTCAATTCTGCAGAGGAACTCTTATTAACGGTTGCGTTTGCATTTGTAGCCTTGATCCTGAACATAAGAAAGAATCCTTGGAGAAATATTTAGGTCCTAATCAACCTAAGGGGAACAGTTGATGGTAGGATCCTTGAAGAACTCCTCACGATTATTTGAGTCAACATCTTGTATAATGTAAGATTTTGACTCTTTGCATATTCCCACTTAATACTAACTCATGTTTATTGCTTATTAGTCGAAAATGCAAAAGTGCATATGGCAACTCTTATTCTTCCACTCGGTTGTTGGGGGATGGTACCAACGACCTGGGTTCAAGTCCTCTTACATATCCACTGATAAAAAAATAAAAAAAACTCTTATTTCTTCTACTGTCAGACAGTAGTCTACGGCAAATGGCAAACTGATTGATCTTTTGAGTTTATTTTGTTTGATGCAGGTGTACAGTAGAATTTGAACAGATTCTTTTCATAGTCAAATATAAGGTGTACAAAATGTAAATAGGAAAAATGGTTATTAGCTTTTTGATTACTACGTTGCAGAGTGAGCCTTTTGTAAATTTGATGGTTTTGAGAGGGTTTTGTATAAAAATCCATATGTATTATGTTAGAAGTTATGATTGCATTCTTTTTACATTCTAAGGTTCAGACATTCAAACTATAACCCACCATTCTTAATCCCAATATTGGGAGGGTGGATTCACAAAAATGAATCCAATTTCACCATTCAATGTCATTTGTGTTTGTCAGCCAAGGATTTGTCAGAAAAGTTCTTCAAAATCAGAAATAAATAAACAATAAATGAGAGATTTAAAGATCCGAGTATAATTCGGAATTACGGACGGTAGTTAAAAGCTACAGAAGCTAAGAAATACAGACAGATATTTGATTAACAAGTTGAAAGTTTGCATCAAATCTAACAGCCCGGGTTTCATAATTTCGTGGATGATTTGGTTCTGGTAGTAGATTTTTCTTCCATTGTTTACTCTTCTGGAGTCAAATTGTTTAAAAAATGTTAAAGGGTTGATGATCTTAAGTTTCAAAACTCTTAAGCCTTTCGGTATTTATTATGTTCAATTGCATTTCTATTTGCCATCAAATTCCAAAGAAAACATCTCAAGACACACGTAATGACACTGATAGATGAAGAGATAGAGATAGATTTGTCTGTGCTTGTTTGTATGTTTCATGTGTGAAGTCCTTTTCTTATGATTCTTTACGAGATAGAATAAGAAGTCGAGTGGTTAGACTTGGAAGTGAAAAAAGAGAGGTAGGGAAGAGTTTTTGTCACCAAAGCAATCGTGTGGTTGTCTCGAGGGTGAAAGTTTTGTTGTATCCCATGTTTGTTTTCTTTGTTGAATACTCTTCACTTTCTTTCTTCATATACGACCCCACCACCCACACGTGTGATGCACGTGTGAGTTGGGGACCAAACAATGGAAGAAAGTGTCCTTAGAAATTACTTTATATATATATATATATATATATATGTTAAATATCCATAATAACCATGTTGGATTTCTTTCAATCTTGTTTCTTTTCATTTAAGGAGGTAAAAAAAAAAAAAAAAGTTATATTCAGACCATCTTTAAGACTAAGATCACTTCTCTTTAAATAGTAGAATAGATATTAGTGCATAACATATTTAGTTATCTCCTCAAAACGAAAAATTAAGTGATGATTCTAAAAAAGTCGTTTCCTTTTTATAATAGTATTATGTGTTGTTCACTTGTTGTCGTATTTTAGTACGTAAAAATATATTAATGGTTTTTATTATAAATTTTCTTTTTTCATTTATGTAATTGGTTAAAGAAGTGTGAGGAGTGTATTTAGTTTCTTTAAAAATATAAACTAAAATAATTTATGAAATTAAAAAAAAAAACTAAAAAATATTTCATTTTTTTTATAAAATGCATGGTAGTTAGGTAAATTAGGCAGAACTCGATCAGACTACCAAATAATGCATCTATGATTGAGATGTTGACCTTTAATGAACAGACAAATTAAACATCAGTCATGAAGACCATGGATATTTGGACCATCACGTGCATGTGGGACTTCCACATCACCTAACTTTGCTTATCTACTTTGTATGTTGCATACAATGAATGCTTCATGTATAAGCACATCTTAAGTCGTTCATCATGCATGGGCTCCCCCATTGACTACTGGATGGTCCTCAGTATTTTTTTTTTCTCTCTCTCTCTTCTTTTTCTCTAGATGGAACATGGTGGCAGTGGGACCTTGATCTATGGGTGGTACAACAAATCAGCCCACTTAAAAAATTCTTTATAAATCAGAATATAATATTTAATGTATTTTATGTCTATATCAATAAATATTTATTTTAAAAACTATCTCCTATACTACAAAGCATTAAATTCTCATGTTTGTGTTTAATCATATTGTAATGAAAATGGGCTGGAGAGACAGAGCAATAAGCTTTTTGGACGGACCTTTTTATAAAATTGGTGCCAGATGCATATGTAGTAGAATGGGACTCATTACTTTTTCTTCCCAAAAGTATTTTAAAAGGGTTTTTATGTGGCAGTGAAACCCACAATACCACATAAACGTCAGACATTTAGTTTGTATAAGGGTCGATCCAAAAAATATTGCTTGATATAAAGAGTAGATCTAGAGAGAGGGATTTGGGTTGGAGTGGACAGCTTACAACTACAAAGACAGAAAGAGAGATCTTCTGGGAAGGTGAGTGTGTGTTTGGGTGTATTATCAATTATGAGCTAGCCCTAATTCTCTCTCTCTCTCTCTCTCTCTCTCTCTACCTTATCAGTTTTGTAATCTTCTTTTCAGCAGTGACATCATCATCAACTCTCTTTTGTTTGTTTGGTTCATCCTCCTTCCTTTTCCATTCCCCCAATATCCACATGCATGATAGTAAAATATGAACATATATCCACACCACATTTGCATGGAAATCGAAATCATTGAAAACGGTAAAGGGTATTTTTGTCATTTTTAAGATTCCTCTCGTAAATTGTGATTTATGTTGAATATGACTCCCCTTTTCCACAAATGTACCATTCAATTACTCAAATGTTACTTCGCTGCCACAGTTGCATCAAGGTTATATATGCTCAGAAAGATATTTTACCAAGTTTATTTTGTCAAGACATTGCTATTTCTTGTAATAGGGCCTCATATGATTGATTCTTTATGGGAATGTTGTTTTTGCTAAGTAGATCTTCTTTATCGAAAATCACATTATTCTAAAATTTCTAATTCCTTTAATAGTTATACATTTTAATAACATTATTAAAGTGTGTGCATGCGCTTCGCATGTTTGTGTGTTAATTTTTCATAGTGGGTCTGTATCAATGAAGTGCACATATTAAAAGTGCACTATTTGTAGTTTTCTTTAGATATGAATACTTTTGTCATCAAACCCTATCAAAGATCCTGAAAAAAGTATCCCAATGGCAAAGGTAATAAGGTTTGCAACTCGTTTTTTTTCAAGCTTAGTTTTGAATTTTTCGTTTTCTTTAGATCAGTGTATCCGATTCGTTAATGTTTTTAAATGAATTAAGTAGCTGAACATAGTTAGAATTCTGACGCTATCATGGTTATAGTATAACTCTCTGGTTGTTCATCTAAATTTTGTTTTATAAAATTTTCTAGATTCGTAACATCTCTATCTGCTTGCAGTTAAAAATTTTTCAATATCGTTTGATATTCTAACTTTTAACCTAAAGTTAGTACTCTGTATCGAAAAAACTACATTTTCTACAGATCATCTGTGTTTGAATTTAAAGTTTGTCAAAACAAGTCTCTGAGTCTATTTTCTGCAGAGATTCTGTTTGCAAAATTTGGAGTTAAAATATTGCGATTGATGCAAAATAACCACGTCGGATAGACTTATATTTTTGTCAACTTTTCTTGTGCAAACTTGTTCAATAATTTTTTAACCTAGTTTTGTCTGAAAATAGACTTCCTTACCCTTGCAGAGAATATTGTAGTTTGTTCAATTCCTTTATTTGGATTAATCACAATAATTTTTTAAAGTCTAATCTAAGTTAAGGGCATCTTTTCGATCGGTTGTTAATTTGAGTTAAATGTGAGTTGTTTTTTTTTTCTAAACATGTCAAAGACATTTGACTTGGTCGTGATAGTCTTTTTTCTTTTTTTTTTTGGGACTAGTAAGGGGGTTAAGGAGACCCAATTAAACAACACAACCAAACAAAGAAAGAAACAACATAAATCAAAAAACTAATCTACTGTACATAACTAAGTAGCTCTTAAATTAAATGGACCTTATCGATTGTCTATGCGGTGAATTCTAAGTGCGCATAAGATTACCAACTTCTAACTAAGGTATTTAAATTTGCTTTTTATCTAAGGAAAGAAACATTTTTTTTTTTAAAGGCTGATATTTGGTGTGTAAGGTTAAGGCAATAAAGGTTCATGAATGCATGGGTGGGTCATTGAGTCCGACGGAATGCACCATGTGGTGTGTCATGGGTACTAATAAAAAGTCGGCAATTGCAATCCAACACCTTGGACTACACAGGATTCTTACATACTCAGATCTCTTAAAAAGCACTAACATTAAATAACTAAAGAAAAGAACACTAGGGATTTTGTCTCCATTCAGCCCTCTTTAAACCTAAACCTAAAACTGTGAAATTATTTTTACTAGGACCCACCACCACCCTCTTAGCTCTTATGTTTTCAAGTATTGAACTACAGCTTCATATACTCTCTCTCTCTCTCTCTCTCTCTCTCTCTCTCTCTTCTCATATCCACACCCTTCAGTGCTTCCTTATCTCTCTCTCTCTCTTTCTCACAATAATATTCATAGAATTAGAGAGTAGGGAAACAGAGGGAGAAACCCAAGTATTCACAGAAGTCATCTCATCATAGTCACTCTCTAACAGTATTTTGAGCAATGAACAACAACATCCCAAATCAGCAAAAGAAGAGAGAGAGTACTGAAGGAGGAGGAGGAGAAAGATCATCATCAAAACAACAAGGAAAAGAAAGCCAATCAACAACAACAACAAAGCAACAATTACCCACCATCACTTCTTCACCACCTTCATCTACTACCTCTCCTTCTCATGAATTCTCCTTCACAATTTCTCTCCACTCTTCCTCAGCTGTGCCTGAAAAAACCAAAACTCCAACCCCACCTTCATTTGCAATTGACTTATCCCCTGCTGATGATATCTTCTTTCATGGGCACCTTCTACCTCTCCATCTTCTCTCTCATCTTCCCATCTCTCCTCGCTCCTCCACCAATTCCTTAGATAGTTTCACTCTTCCCATCAGAGAATTAGTAGATGATGATCAAAAACCCAACAATACCACCACAACCAACACCACCACCACCACCCACAACAACAACATCCATAATAGTTATACAAGAGAGAACAGAGGAAGAATCAAAGCCAAGTCTTTCTCCTTTTTAAAGTTTCCGAGATGGCGAAAGGGTTCTGAAATTGGAGAAAGAGAGAAAGAAATGGAGAGAGAGGAGGAGGAGAGAAAGAAGAAGGTGGGTTCTAGTATTAGTCAAATTTTAAGAAGGTATGCGAAAATGGTTCGACCCCTTTTGTTTTACAAAGGTGGAAGGAAGGAAACAGGGAACCTGCACAGGCAGCCGTATTCATTTTCTGGTAATTTAAGTTTGAAAGGGAACAATAAGCAAGAATTAAGAGGAAGAAGAGGAGAATTTTCAGCACCGGCGTCGATGTGGACGTCTCCGACGAATAGTGGACTTCTTCTTACAACACCATCAGCTATTCATTCTTCTACAAGTGAGAGTAGTATGGAAGAGTTACAGAGTGCAATCCAAGCTGCCATTGCACACTGTAAGAACTCCATTGCAATGAAGGAGGAGAAACTTCAATGCTGATATTAGAATTGGAAGAAAAAACTTCATTTTCTTCAGTCTCTTACTTCTCTGTAAATTAAATACAATATTATGATTTATGAATGCAAAATGAGTCTGGGTTTTTGAAAGATTATTATATCACAATGAGACAATATTTGTATCTTCTTGGGTTTGCTTTTCATTTCAGAAATTTGAATTTGTTGGAGGGTCTTCCAAGAAACTCTTTTCAATTTTCCATGGAGAAAAGAAATGGACCCAGGCTTTAGAGAACTTCAGCAAAACAGAGACAGATTACTGGTGTGCAACAGTGCAGGTACTTTATAGAAGATCATTTTGAGCAAAAAAAGAAGTTTGAGCAAATTGAAGATGCTGGGCTTTGATTGTCAGATTTTCCACTGTAGTTATTTGCTGGGGACATGTTAAATTTAGACCTGACCCAGGACCTTTACATAACATTCTGATATACCATATTAAATGAAAATCTAAGGCAGTGAAAGATGGCAAGGATCACATTAGCTTGTACCCAATTAGATCCTCACATCAGACACTCCAAAACTAGAAATTTTCTTTCCAAGAACATCAAATGGTGCATAGATTTTTGTTTTCCTTTTGTGAGTTGTGACTAGACTTTACCTGCAGTTATAGAAAAGAAACAGTTTAATGCCTAAATATTTTGCTACAATAAATTGAGGGGGTGGGGGTGGGGGCAAGAAGTTTAGGGTTGAACAGAATTATGGGTGGCCCTCAGTTCCTATTGAAGAAAAAGGTAACAGAGACTGATTCTGGTGTTGTGGGGTCAGTGGTAGGGCGGTTGAAAGAGGTATATCCTTGAGGATTTGATGGTTGTGGGGTCTCTGGATTTTGATGGTTATGGATTTTATAGAGGTGGGTACTAACTAAAACCACAATTACAAGAACAATAATGCAGGAGGTAATCTGTCTAATTTGAGTCACAACATGATGATGATGATGATGATTATGAGAATGATGAAGAGGACAAATCATACTGATGTGGAGAACGCGCGTTGGGTCGGCTATTGTTAGGATACAGGAACCGGAGCAACATCTGTGGTTCTTATCCTTCCAGTTCCTCAAATAGTTGGTGCTGAAACAGAATTACTTGGTTCTGAAGGTTCTGGTTCCAAAGGATTATCAGGTTTAGGATACCCCCATTGACACCCCATATGAGAAGGGAGTAGAGGAGGGTCATCTATATAATATAGTTTTATGATTACCCAAAAGCTAAATCAAAACCCATCTCTGTCATGGAAGATTCTTACTGACATTAAAGAACCATTAATCAAAGTTTAATGGTGAAATCAACTGCATTGGAATTTACAACTAATAAACATATGTCTCACAAATCAAACTTAACCAGTTCAAAAAGCCACCACACGCGGAGGACTAACTGGTGGGCTCAAGGAAGAATCATACTTTTATGTTCAAACCCTAATCATGTTATCTCCAAAAAATAATTAAACATCAGGATAAGGCCTTCAAAAAGGTTTTAAAGTCTGTACTTTGGGCAAAACAAGTAGGAAAAGTGATCAATGTTGCATGAAGCACATTAAAAAAAGAAAGAAATAGCAACAAAAAGAAAAAAGTACTCATCAAAGATCATTTGTTTGTACAGAGTATCGGGCTCCTATTCCTTTTTGGGTTTTCAACTGTTTTGAGTTTCTATTCTTCTTCAGTTCCTGCACCCAAATCATCATAATTATCATCATGGGTAATAGTGCATTGGTTCCCAACTATCTAGGAGAATCCCATAACGAGGGTTCTCCTAGATTCCCTAGATGCGTACAATAATTTTGTCCTCTAGATTTTTTAGTAGTTAATATTTCATCCCAGGTTGGGACTACTCCAAGATTCCCTCAGTGTACTGAAGTGGAGAGAAAACCCTTCAACAGCAAGGCCAGAACTTCCTAGCTATATGAGGGACTCGCCTGGAACACCAGAAAACAAGAAAAGTATCTAGAGAGAGAGAGAGAGAGAGAGAGAGAGAGAGAGAGAGAGGCCAAATATGATTTTCTTTAGGATTACATTGATGGATAGTGTTGCTAAAATGTTCAAAAGAAATCAATAGAACATCAATGTGGACTAGTGTTAGAGCCTTGACGTATTACAGAATATTAAACAAAATCAGAAAACCCAGTTGTGGATTTTTTTTTTTTTTGCATTCATACCCATAAATTTTCATCCACAATCTGTGAAATACTGAAGGATACTTGATCTCCTTCCAGGACCGTAGTCGCTCGCCGCTGCTGAGATACTGCTCACTTTTAAGACTGATAATTAGATTGTTGCCTGCAGCTGCCGCAAGAGGTCAAATCTGTCACTGGGTGACTTCCATGATTCCATCACATTTGATGCTGCTGCATTTAACCCATGAACAATCTCAATTCAATGCTGCATTTATCATGAACTCTCCAAATTCTCTGAAAACTATAAAAAGTATCTAAAAGAACATTCTGTACGAAGTCATTAAAAAGAAAAAGATAAGGTTTTTGGAGCTCAGGGTCAGAAGAAGTTTATTATCTAGCTTGTCTCCCTATATTTAGAAATTAAGTTACATAGCATCAAATCATGCTTCTTTTAATGTCTTATCTTACTTTTACTTGTGATAGAATTAACTATTTGATTTTTCTTTTCAAGTTCTATTAAATACTCTATTTTTCTCTTTTTCTGGCAGGATGTATTGATGTATCTGCTCAAATTTATTTGTGAAACATAATCAGGTAAAGGAGGTGGATATTGCAACTTACCAATGAAACCATCAGTCTTGTTTTTGGCTGCAATTATGTCTGCTCTCTAAGCATATCAAGAATCTGCCTGAAACCATCCTCCCTCTTCGTGTCAATTGAACTATCTTTCGACTTGTGGTTACTCTCGAAGTCATTATACTTATTCAACTGTGCTCCTCTTGATTTTGCAAACGGAATACTCATCGAGTCTGAAATCCTTGAGTAGTTACTCGTTCTGGACCTCTCATAACCTCCGAAACGTTCTTCTGGCTGTCTGAATCCTTTAGAAGGTTGAGTTCTAGTTCCATAGGTGTTCCCTCGAGACCCGGAGTAACTTCCAAATTGACGTTCAGCGGAATGGTCGGGATACTGACGGCGGCTCATTCCTGAGTCACCATACCTTCCATAACTTCTCTCATCCACATCCATGCCTCCCATTTTGCTTCCAATACTACCTGTGATGCTTGGAAGCTGGCAATAAAAGTATTAGCACGTTCGAAATTATTGCTACCTCAAATATTTTACAGAAACTTATGGCTAATGACAAGGTTAAGCTTAACGAACTCTTTGAAAACTATTGCCCCAGTTATTAGGAAAAAAAGAGAGTAATGCCCCCCAAGTAGATATTAACCTTGCACTCCACCCAAAAAAAAAAACAGCAACCAGCAACCAGTGTTTAATCTTTGTTTTGTTTGTTTCATTCAGAACCTTTGCTTAAAATTTAAAAACTTCTGCTTTACTGTGTCTGGAACCTACATATTAGTCAAGGCTAGGTCTTGACCCTGAGGGCCAAGCCTGGAGCTCAATCATAACATTAACAAGCAAACACCTCAAAATGGTTATCTTATTACCCATATTTACATTACTCATACATAGGCAACTACTATCTTGAATCAGATGTGTCCAAGTGATTACATTCTGAAGTGGTAGAAAAACAATAATGCTAGATCACTGACTTGTAAAACCTGATCCTTATGTGAAAAGGATTAAGATTTTCTGACACTAAAGTCAATAGCTAATAAAGGCCTCCAAATGAACCTATTACCGATCAAAATATGACAATAGGAGAATAATAGATTTAAAGGATATCAGAATTTTATATCAATCATAAAAGAGAAGCTATTACGTTCTTCTTTAGTTCTTTATTTCTCCAGTTGATTCAACTCTTGAATTCTTTCATGATTTTTTTTTATTATGTTATTTAAGCTTACACCTTACTTTGGGAAGGAATAACCTCGAGATATCTTTAACTCCATGGAACTATCTAAATGAGAAACTTAGAAAGTACTTTTAGATATCCAGACCAGTGAAACAAGATGTGCTAGTTTCGTTATATAATAGGTTGTCTAAGGCGTGAGGCGAGGCGACCGCCCATAAACAGTGCCCTCCTGTATCTTTTAGATACCCCTTCTCAATGTTCCCATATGATTTATTAAACTCATTTCAACATATAAGCATATTTTTTAGTCTTTTTATTACTTGCATGCATAAATGGTAATAAAACTTAGGAGGTTAGAGAGAGCTTGGACTGTAGAAGATGAAAAAATAAAAAGAAGCAAAAAAGTGAGTTTTGTCGTGGGCGTCCGTAGTACATTTCCTCGGGACGAGGCGAGGCGACCCCCTAGGCGCCCATTGCCTAAACCTGGGGAAATTGGTCTCAGGCGAGGCAAGTAGAATTTTACCTGCTCGCCTAAGTGTCGCCTTTGACAACATATTAATAGCACAGGACATAAGGTCGGTCACACTCAAGTATTAAAGAGGAAAATAGTTAAGCGAAAAAATAGGTCTTCTCCATATCTATTTTGCTTCTCCACCTTAGTTACCTAGGGACACCAGAATTCCATATAAGCTTTGAAGGCTTCAATAATCCTAATACAAAGAGAATGAAGCTAAATGTAGAATATTCAAAATTAACCAAGGGAAGAGACATCACAAAAGAAAAGCATACCTCTTTAAACTTGCAGCCAAGGTCACGCTCTATAGTGGTGACGGCACGGCGCTGGGCCTTCGTATACATAAGAACTGCAGTGCCCTTCTTTCCTGCACGACCCGTCCGGCCAGATCTATGAACAAAAATTTCAGAAGTGTTCGGTATTTCAAAGTGTATGACCTGCACGGATTTGTTTCAAAAGAATAAGCTCAAGCAACAACCAGAAAAAGATGGGGGAGGTGGGTAGGGTAAAGAGTGGCTAGTGTGATAGTCTCCATATTGCATTACCAGGTCAACATTTGGGATATCAAGTCCACGAGCAGCAACATCCGTAGCAACCAGCACACTAAACCGTCCATCACGGAAAGCAGCAAGAGTTTTGTCCCTCTGGAACTGCTGCATGTTCCCATGTAAAGCTTTGCTTGAAAGAGTCCCCCCCATGGATCTCGAAAGTTCTTCAGCATCCTTTTTAGTCCTTGTGAAGATTATGCTCTTACCTCCTTGCCCATATTTCTGCACAAAGGAAATTTGAAATGATATTATTGAATAAATGTAGAAAATAAACTAAAGTTGACATGAAGTAAGCAACCACGTTAGTTAAGTTCGGAAAATAGATGCAATGCAAACATGGGTGTTAACAGAGTTCGGGTTTATAACAACACTGATGAGTATTTGATGTGAGTCATACTCTGTAATTGCGTGTGCAAGACGCACATGGATGCAGGGCGATTCAATAGTCCCAAATCGCTTAGAAGAGCGTTTAAATCTTGGTCTAGAGGGGTCACAACTTGTCTCATATAGTGGTGAGGCCTTTTGGGTGGGCTTGGCGCCTAGATCAGTCAAGTCCGAAAGCCTGGGGTGGCCTAGGGAAGGCCTATGCCAGGATAAAACCCTGTACCATGTGAACTGAGCTGGAGATTGTCCGGGTGGTGCCTAAACAGGGACAATGTGGCTGTTGTGTGTGACAGGGCATGACATCATGTGATATCAGAGCCGAGGATGTCTCCTTCTAAGTGGTGGTGGATGATGTGAGTCACACTCTGTAATTGCGTGTGCGAGACGCACATGGATGCAGGGCGATTCATTAGTTCCACATCGTTTAGGAGACCATTCAAATCCTGGGCTATAGGGGTCACAACTTGTCTCATATAGTGGGAGGCCTTTTGGGTGGGCTTGGCGCCTAGATCAGTCAGGCCCGGAAGCCTGGGGTGGTCTAGGGCAGGCCCATGCCAGGAGAAAACCCTGTAACATGTGAACTGGGCTGGCGATTGTTCGGGTGGTGCCTAAACAGGGACAATGTGGCTGTTGTGTGTGACAGGGCATGACATCAGTATTTCAGAAGCTAAGAGCACTAAAGGGAGCTAACAATAAATAAATAAGAAAAATGAGAGAAAGGAATGCTTAATTGAAGTTCAGGCTGAGAATACCGAAAGAATGAAAGAAAGTAAATAAAACGCGGAGCTATGATGAGTAATGCTAACAACGGTGTAAAAAAAGTTCAGGTTAACAATACTGATTAGTTTTATTATTTTTATTTATTTTATTAATAGCAGTACTGATTAAATATGAAGCCTTGAGCCCCCAGGATCTCTAATAGAAGTACTAATAAAGAGAAAAAAGACAAAAAGAAAGAAATGAATGTTTAATCTTATCAAAGAGCATCCATCATTGAATTCTTCTTGATGAATAGCTGTATCACAAGTATTTGGGATAGGACAAGCTATTCCTTTCCCTCCATTAAGTTCTGTTTAATCTCTAAATCCATGTCTTCCATGGAATGACCAATTAAGATCATTGGTAGAATGAAATGAAAACTCTAAGCAGGCAACTGTAGAGGTCCGATATTACAGATGATGCATTTGTGTATTTGGAACAAAACAATAAGAGGACCATGCATGATATGTACACAAGAAATACATGGAAACCCAAGCCTTCAGAATACAACGTCATACCCCAGAGACCGGAAAGACAAGACCTATTATCTCCTCAGTAATGCCTTCTAATGGAAGCAATTAACTTACAGATATGAGTGAAGGGAGAATATTTTCCTTTCCAGAACTGGTTGACACAACTGAGTACAGGGAGATACCATCAGCCAACTTTTGATCGGAATCACCCACCTGCGTGGAGAGAATTTGCAAGTCATACCACTGATCCAAAAAAAAATGTTACTAAAACTCAAACGTTCAACTAAAGTTTACAAGGATATCACATAAGGAAATGCACATAGGACCTTACGTAGAATCAACATATAAAGTAATTGCAACCAACTTACAAGGTCAATCACTAAAGGATTCCTGAGATATTTCCTTGAAAGCTCATTCACCCATGAAGGCATTGTTGCTGAAAATAACATGCATTGTCTCTTCTCAGGTAAATAATTTAATATGCATTCAACATCCTCCTGGAAACCAACAGCCAACATCTGATCAGCTTCATCCAGCACAACAAACTTCACTTCAGACAGATTTAGTGCACCCCTTTCAACAAGGTCAATAATTCGGCCAGGTGTGCCAACAGCAATGTCTATACCGAACCCAAGTGCACGAACTTGGCTTGAGATTGGTACCCCACCATAGAGACAAGCGCTACCCAAATTTGGTGCAGATTCTTTGAACTCTTTCTGCACTTGCCGAGCAAGTTCCCGAGTAGGAGCCAAGACAAGTGCAGTAGGAGCTCTATTTTGCCTACAACACAGAAAGCATAACAGATATGATGTGAAAACAAGTTAACCATGCCTCCACACTGCTCCACCCAAATCATCATGCTTATTCTCCTCAAATATAAATAGCATGAGAAATAAAACATAAGAAACAAGGGAAACAACACATAGTTTGAAAAACAAAGCAAAAGGATGAGTCAAAACTAAGTTAAAAGTTTAATTAAGCCATAGTCATAACTGTTCACTGACAGCATAATAGAAAATTTATATAGGAGACGATCAGGAACTAAAAAAGATTAAGAATCAATGGCAGATGTATCTGTTTTGCTATAAGAGAAAAAGGATGTAGAGCTCAAACGAACCTGCGAGGAGAACGATTTTGAATAATTTTATCCAAAATGGGAATACCAAAGGCAAGAGTTTTTCCAGATCCAGTAATAGCCCTTCCAATCATATCGCGCCCTTCCATGGCTGGTTCCAGCACTGCTCTCTGCACACACACACAAAAAAAAGGGGTAGTGTTTGAACAAGTAGTATATAAGCCACCAGATTAAATCAAATAACCATTTCCGTTCACAATCACACCAAAGCTAAAAAGAGTGCCAAATGCAGGTGCAGTGACCAACATTTCTCTTTTGTTTTTGACAAGAACACAAAATTAATTAAGATGGAAAGAAGTTTCTTTGTATACAAAAGTTGCATGTTTACGCTATGGGACCATAACTCTTATATCTCAGTTTTGGTATCAAGACAAGATTCTCTGGATTTTGTGTAAGAAACAACCATAATTGTTACACAGGTTTAAAACAGAACCAACATATTATGCTACACAATTTCAATCACACAAAAAATGAAAAGAAAAGAAATCAGTATGCTACACAAACCCTCCAAAGTCCTTGACATCATAGGTTAAGTACCAAACTTAAAGAAATATTAACAGTTCATTGCCCCTCTTCTAACCCATTCTGATGAAACCAACCTTCGCAGTTCATAAAACAAAAAGCGAACTACTTTGAGACCCAAATGAACAAATTTCAATACTTTAGGTTAGTTATAATATTTTCTGCTAAACGAAAAAAACAGAGAGAAGTTGTATTGAAAAGAGGCCAATACCTGAATGGGGAAGAGTTGGGTAATTCCCCGACGAGAGAGAGCGGAGACAATCTCTTCAGAGATGCCAAGCTCGGCGATATCGAGATTCCTACTACTATTACTATTACTACTACTACTACTACTTCTTCTGGAAGCACCATCCGACGGTGCAATGGTTTCGGCGGCAATGGAGAATCCAACAGTGGAGGCGGAGGAAACAAAGAAGGCGGTTCTACGTTTGTTGTTGGTGGTGGTGTTGATGGAGATAGAGATTGAAATTGGGGAGAAATTGCAGAGAAGAAGAGAAGAAGATGAAGAAGAATTAGGTATTTTATGAAGGAAAGCTGTTGAAGGGAGAGGAGAGAAGAGGAGTGTAGTACTACTCGACGCCATTATTTGCAAGGAAGGAGGAGAACTAACAAAGGATAGGAGCAGGAGGACTGGAGGTGGAGGAGGCCAAAGTGTGAAGATTACTGGCCTGAAAACCAAATGCCCAAAAGGGATTTGGTTTTTATGGACGAAATGAAGTGCAATGAATTGAAATATCTATCTACCGTAATATCTAACTAACGTCTCTCCCGTGTCCCTACTCCCGCCAATGATATTAAAATATATTTTTTTCTTTGTGCTATTAAAGGAGTTCCTCAAAATGTGCGGGAATAGACATATGGTTTGTCGGATCGGCCGATCCTGCGCGGGATCGACCGGATCAGACCGGGATCGGTTTGAACCGTTCCGTCCAACCACATCCTAACCCAACTCTTTATGGATTAGTTTGACTCGGACGATCCTTCTCTGGATCAGTGTAGGATCGGTAGTATCGGCCGGATCAGCAAGTCGACTCGGACGATTCATAACAATATCATCCAAAAAATTAATTAAAAAAAAAAATTAGACTCGGTTAGGATCGGCTAGGATGGTGGGATCGGCTTCACTCGTCCAGTACGACTCAGTAGGATCGGATCTTTTCGATCTTTTTTCTGGTTCGTGTTGGGATCGGGTGGGACCGGCTGATCCAGCTGGATCAACTCTGGGTCGATCACTGCCGATTTGGCTACCAATCTTGAGTTGGCGAATGACAAGTTAAATGAACTTTTCCATGGGAAGCAGACACTTCAATTTGAGTGGAGTGTTTGTGTCAGACACGTGTCAGACATGGACATGCGTGGAATACATGTCCGACACGGTATATACGTATCCCACGTGACATATGACTTGGACATGCGACGGACACGTTGTGGATATGACATGGACACGTCAAGACACACCACATGGCTTATTTTTACTTTTTAATTCCTTTTAAACATAAAATTTGAAGCATTGTAGTACAACTAAAGATATCATTCTTATGATTTTGATATTGTAGCAACTTAATATCAGTATTGATACACCAACTCTACAACAAAATTTCTTTTTATTATGCTACTTATTAGTTGTTAAGAAATAAAAATATATAATTATATTTAAATTATATATAGACGTCGTGTCCGTGTTCTATTTTTTAAGATTAGGCGTGTCGATGTGTCAAGTCTGTGTCCCGCGTCCATGTTCGTGCTACCTAGTATTTTCTTCATCCAAATTATTACTCATTTTTACTAGGGGGTGGTGTGAGGGCAAACTAACCTAACACCTATTTTCTCTCTTCACCCCTACTAAAATTAAATAGTTCATCCCTACCAACATCACCATCATCTTCATCTTCTCCACTCCTCCACCGAGGCCACCTCTACATCCTGCCACCACTACCACCGCTGCCAGCCACTTGAAAAGGAAAAAAAATTTCTATGTCTGAATTTTTTTTAGATCCGGAAAGGTAAAGGTGAGAGAGAGGGAGAGAGAAGGGGGGAGGGGGAAGACCATGATGAAGAAGAAGAAAAAGAAGAAGAAGAAAGAAAGAAGAAAGAAGTGGCAGTAGTTGCCGAAGGTGGCGGTAGTGGCCGGAATGGTGGGTGTATTTTTTGTTGGGGTGTTTTTTTGAGTTGGAATATTTTTAAGGGTTGGGATATTGTTTGAGTTTGGGTTAAAAAATATCAACCCATTTTTAGATGACCATCCCCTTAGTAAAACTAATAGCTTGTTTATTTTTTTACCACTAATTAGTAGCATGTCCACACAAAATAGCTTTTGCTTTTAAACCATTAACTAATGGTAGTAACAGGCAAACCCTTAATTTTGGGCCTTAAACTCATTAAGTGGTAGTAAGTGATTGGAAACAACTTACTACCACTTAATGGGTTTGAAGCCCAAATATAAAAGTTTGCCTCCAACTACCATTAGTTAGTGGTAAAAAATAAAGAATATTTTGGGTGGGCCTGCCACTAATTAGTGGCAAAAAAACAAACACGCGGGAAGTCCATCCCCCAACTAACCAATCTAGTCCACCCCCTCATCTTGTCCATCCCTTAACATTTTGAGGAACTCCTTTACCAACACCATTTTTTATTACTTGATCTTTCTTTCTTTCTTTTTACTTTTTCATCTATAAAAACCCTAACACTTTGTACATGTATAACTCCACCATCATCTACCGTTGTGTGTTATACGGTCAACCTCACCATCCTTGACCGCAAAACAACCCTACAGATCCAACGGGTCGATGATGGAGGGTGTTGTACACATACTTGTAAAGTGGGTGTAGTGGTGTACAAGTAAGGTTTAAAATCGATACATTCATCTAAACGATACGATGTCGCAACATTAAACTTTACCAACACTTTGAAGTATTACGAAACATTTCGATACAAATTTGATTCATTCTATTTTTTTTATATTTTTTTTGAAAAAAAAAATTTAGTAGAATAAATATCAAAATGTACCATAATATATAGGTTTGTATGGAAATATTTCAAAAAGTATCGTTTCTAGTATTATCTGATGCATTACGAAATGATACGATACTTTGATGGTGTACAAGTACATAAGCATTCCGCTCGGGAGGCTTCCCCAAGTAAACACAAAATGGACCGTTGTTAAAGGGGCTCCCAGTTTGGTTGGGAGGATGCTCAAAATTTGGGCTTAAATCGAAATGTGAACCATCCCTCTCATTTGTGTGACCGAATGACCAAATTGGCCCAGCCGATATATTTGAATGGTAGACTAGGGTTGAGGACGCGCGTCTAAATAAGTTTCGACCTAGAGCCCAACCCTAAGCACCGAACCAAGACTTGGTGGACTGTGGACTAAAGCAATGTCATCCCAAGCTCATCTCCAAATTTTAGGGATGCCTAACATTGCTCGATTAGATTTAGGATATATGTTTGTTTACTCATCCTTAATTTGCAGTAGAGTAGAATTATGTGCAAGATTTCAAGACCACGTGATTAAAAAAAATATAGGAACCGTTGGATTTGGAAATGATAGTTCGAATTTGAGCAGAAAATTTATCTTTCTTCCTCATCAGAATGGATGAAAACACCTGAATCCAATTGTTCCCCCAATTCTTTTCTTATGACAATGCGGTTTTAAAATCCCACACATAGTTCTCTCCCCACTCTGCTGCCTGGAGTAGCAGGAGTATTCCTTCCCACTCAACAATATTTTAGTTGCAACGTGGAAGACCACTTATTAAAGGGGTTAGAAGCATTGATTTCTATAGTTTAAGTGTTAGTATGGAATCTCACAAATAAAATTCCTCTTTAAATAGCAATCTAATAAAAAAAGGGAACAGTTCTGGTGCCATCACTATATTGTCATCGCTGTGATATTTTTGGGTTACCATAGCTTGTGGAGCCCACATACAGATACACCAAGAATTAATTTTTTTGTGAGGATGATCTACATGGTGAGGAGAACATCCTCACAAAAAATTAGCTCATTCTCTAACAGGAAATCCACCCATCCAATTTTTTTAAATTAACGGTGATTGAATCATTCATTTTATCATTAAATTACATCAATGGATGATGGGGTTACAAGTTTTAGAACTAGCTGATTTTTTGGAGAATGATGGATACAATGAGAAGAACATCCTCACAAAAAATTAGCCCTTGATTCATCTGTAAGTAGATCCCACAGGCCATGATAACAGTGATGTCACCGAAACCGCTCTCATAAAAAAATATATATTCTAGTGCCAACATATACACAAAAGTTTCTTCATCAGTTTATAAGCTTTCTACAACACTGCCAAATTAAGCTGCATCAACTCCATGTTATGTGAACAACTATTCAACTCTTAAATATTCCCTTAATTTACTACTTAATTATTAGAGCAAATTGTTTTTACCCCCTCAATTGCTAATTGGAAAATCACTTACCCCCCCAAATCTTTTAAAAAATTACTTATCCCCCCACTGTTAAAGTTTCCGTCACTTGACCATCCAAATGGTCAACTTCGTGTCACGTGTACGACATGTGATGCAAAAAAAGTCTAAAATACCCTCTTATGTTAGTAACCCAACCCAAGTGAATACCTTAGGTTAACTGAACACGTGGTTTCATCTTAGCGGTCATATTTTTAACGGCTAAGATTATAATAAAAATCTTGATGGGATATCGGAGTGAGAAAAATGGGATATCATTTTCTTCCTCATCTCTGCAACTCGTAGCCCTAATTAGTAACCCACTCACCATATTGTCACTGCGAATCTCCATTGGAATCGGGCTCAAAACAGATTTAGATGAATTCTCGCCCCCTGATTTCCCACAAATCTCATCACAACTCGCCAATAATGCAACAAAAGCAACTAGTGCTGATTCTTGATCTTTATTTTACAAAACAGAGCTTGCTCTTACTTTAAAATTGGATGGATTTTTTACAAACACAGTTGAAGATTTGGAAAGGATGAGAGAGAAATACAGGGGATTATTGGTACGAAAATGACTACCATAATTGAAAATTTTGTCACGTAAATCTACTTGTGTTTTTGAGCCATTGTGGATGGAATTCAATTTTGGAGAGTTTGAGTTTTGGGTTCCGATAATTGGGTGGCCAAGTGCAGCTAATCAGTTTAATAATGTGAGTTGTTGGAAGAGGAAATTAGGATTTGTGTTGAAGTTGCTAGAGGGAATCAGAGTGAGATTAAACATGAAGATGTAATGAGAGTGATTAAATTGGTGATGAATAAGAAGGGGAAATGTACCACCCTATTAAAAACCCCATGTTCCTTTTTTCCTTTTATAAATCCCCTTATTTCTTTACCACCACCAAACCTTAGAATTTCTAAAAAAAAATTAGTTATTGAAGATATCAGAGATCTGAACTAGAAATTCAATTGATGGAAGATCAAAGAGAGGTATGTACTGAACTAACCAGCATCATCATCATCTCCTCTTCCTCCTGTTCTTAGCTTTAGATTTTGCCTGGTTAACTCCTGAGCTGAATTAATCTTCTTTTCCTTTTTTTTTTCCTTTTTCATTACTGAGTTAAATTTCCTATATTATGAGGGGGTTTTATCTCAATTTTCTTACTTTAATTCTTCTCGATTTAAGGCTTGTGAAGTTAGAGAGATGATTAAGGACGCCATTAAAGAAGATATTTTGTTGATGGATGAAGTTTCCATTAGCTCATTTAAATGTAGATTATCACTTACCCCCACTGTTAATTATCGTATATCACTTATTTGAATAAAACTTGTTCCTCTACCATACTTTAATTTCAACAAAGGAGACCTTTAAAGAGCATTAATGGTGGTGATCTAGAAATGGAGAAATAAAGAAGAAGAAGAAGATAGTTTTAATCACAGTCGTTCGCTAAGTGGGTTGTTAGGATGATGGCACGTGTTCAGTTAACCTAAGGTATTCACTTGGGTTGGGTTACTAACATAAAAGGGTATTTTAGACTTTTTTTGCGGCACATGTCATGCACGTGACACGAAATTGACCATTTGGACGGTCAAATGACGGAAACTTTAACAGTGGGGAGATAAGTGATTTTTTAAAAGATTTGGAGGGTAAGTGATTTTCTAATTAGCAATTGAGGGGGTAAAGACAATTTGCTCTAATTATTATTAATTTTATGATTATGGCCCCCTTTGGATATATTTGTTAGTTCTGCTTTGTCTTTTCTTTGACCATCAGTAATCTACAATGTTAAAGCATCATCTTTTTGTATGGGCCAAGTTGCCCTCAAAGTCAGCATCTTTGAAGGCTAGATCCACAATCAATCTCTCTCTCTCTCTCTAGAGATGCACAGAAACACATAATAGCTATCTCATCCACACAAAGAAAATAAAGAAAAAGGAGCTAGCTAGCAAGGATTTCACAAATGAATGAACATATCAATCAAGTCAGATCAATATGCAACATTAGCAGACAAATAGATCATAGGTACTACTACATGAATATGCTTAATAATACATCACACAGAACAGTAAGTTATTCCAAATTTCCAACTGCAAACATTTTAATTTGTACAGACTACAGAGAAAAGAAAACAGCCAAAACACCAACAACTTCTACAAAGTCATCAAAAACACAAAAACAATGATGAAGAAGAAGAGTTATTGTTACAATCAACTCATCACAAGCACACAGCTTCATAAACCCTAATTTTGTAATCCAGAACCCCCTCTACAAATTAGCAGAAATTAAATTACCAATTCCCTCTCAAATAATATACCAATTTTAACTCTACAAGTCACCCCCTTCATGATCAACAATAGTTTTAATTATATCCCCATTTCCACATTATCTCTGCAACTAGATCCTCCATCAGTTAACACTAGTTCCTGCATTAGTTAACAAAAAAAAAATACCAAAATCAGGCAAAAACTCTCTAGCTAAATAAAATTAATTATAAACCCAAGAAATAATTTATAAACTTAATCAACTACAATTAAAATTTAAATCCTTCTATATCGACTACTTACGTTTGAGATCTTGCTGATGTGCTCCTCCTCCTCCTCCTCCTGCTCCTCCTCTTGAATCAAAATTGACTCATTTCCTTCAACTACTCTTTCCATGAGCTTTGAACCATCACTGATCTTACTATTATGATCAGCTTTCTTATTAGACAAAATGTGGGTCCTTTTATTCAGACCCAGAAACTCCTTCCACCTGATCGGACTCTTCGACGGCTTCATCGAGAAAATATCGTCGTCGTCGCCGTCGTCATTAAGCAATTCATCTCTCAATGTAGTAATCTTATTGGTTCCAGTACTATTAATGTCCGGCTTGAAAGGCAACAATCTTCCTTTGGAGAAGAGTTCATCAGCACTCATCATGTTGAAGTTGGAAACAGAGAATTCAAAATTTGAAGAAACAGGGGATGAGTCTGATCTGGATGAGTTGCGTTGTTGTTGTTGTTGTTGTTGTTGTTGTTGTTGTTGTTGTTGTTCATTGAGCTGCTTGATTGCTTGTTGGGTATCTACAAAATCATTGGAGAAGGAAATTCTAGGGCTCATAGGAGGATGAGGAGCACATAAGTTGCTGTTTTGGTGCTGTTGATCTGTGTTGAACATTTCTAAGCATGCCATGGATAGATAGATGATGTTGAATTAAGTACTAATAGTACTAGTATCACAGAACCACCATACAAATTTAATCTGGCCCTGCTGTTTAAAACTTATCTCTACCTTGTCCCTGTATTTATATGTATAAGAGAAGTTGAGCTGCAGAATTGCAGTGCATGTTTATGTATGTATACATATTATATATTTAATCATGATCATGTTATGTCATGGTATCTCAATTTCTTTGTTGACCAACATCTAGATCTGTCATATGTGAGTCTCTCAACAAGATATGTACTACTGGCTTTTTATTTTTGTTTTTTTTCTTTTTAATTTCTTCATGTGCACCCAACATTTTTATTATTAAGCTTGAGGATACTGCCTGGATAGAATTCCATTTCAAAATTTGGATTAATGGTAGTGCATATATATATATATATTACGCATGGCTACATGAACATAACTCAATGCGTTCACACCATGGTTCGTCGACTCAGATTTGATGGCCAACTCAGTGGTAACCGAATTCAAGTCAGACTGGACTAAAAAAAAAATTTAAAAAGCACATACAAAAAAAAGAGTTGAACCATTTGAGTCAGGCAAGTTGAGCCGAGTTGAGAAAGTAATTTAAAAAATAATTAAAATGAGTTGAACTAGTTGAGTCGAGTCAAGGCTTACGCTCGTGCTCTCGCTCTGAATATATTTTTAAACTAAAGATGCTTTTTAATTGGTCTCTCTAAAGCTTCGGCTTCTGCTCTAAAGCTTCGGCTTCTGCTCTTGTTCCTACCTCGCTTAGAGATTGGTGTGATATACACTCTCCTAGTCCCTTTGAGAAGATTGAAGATTCACAAAATTAGGTTTCCTTCTCTTGTAGTGAGCACTAATGGGTACCATGCATGCATTTAAGAAACATGCATGAGGACTTCTCCTTTATTCATGCATGCGTGTCATGGATGTATGTGGTATGTATGTAACTATAGATGTTGAATGACATTGATTGTGGAGAGTAGCATTATTGATGACACTTGTCATGTAGAGCAGTCATAGAGGAAGGTGGGGGTCAGCGTGACAGTTTCCATTGCTGGCATGAGAAGCAAGGGAAGTTAATATTTAAGAGTTAGTGAAATTTTTAAAAAGTGTAAAAGAAGTGTAAACTACTGTAAAGAAGAACCATTGAATTAATGGGGTTCTTAATTAAATATCTGATTGACCAACCTTTGACTTGTATATTGTCTTTTAGTACATGAGCTGGCGATACCGACGGATCTAAATTGGACCACGTGATTAGGGTTTCCTTTTTAATAAAAACTTTTTTTAGAAACAAAATAAATGGGATTCGCATCCACTCATCATCAATTCAAAGTCCCATCAGTTGATTTAACGTTTGATCTTACCTTTCGTCTCTTTATGATGTAACCACGTGGTCACGTGGACGGCTCTTCTCCTTCTAAGGTCTTTGTTTTTTCTAAATTACGAACTTGCCATTTGAAATAGAGCATAACTACATTCTTAAAGGCATGATGGCGAGTGGGATACCCAAACCCACCAAAAAAATATGGATTTGGGAGCTTAAGAGGTAGGCAGGGCCAGTGGAGTTGCGTGAATTCGCGCAGAAGATTTTCGCGATCCTATTTTTTTAAAATTTTTTTAAGAATTTTTGCGCAACATTTTCACGATCCTTTCTTTTTAAAATTTTTATTTATTTTTTTTTCTGTGGAAGATTTTTACGATCCCTTTTTTTTAGGATTTTTTTAAAGATTTCTGAAGGATAACTTCAATGATTTCTCATAACTTCTGCAAAAACCCTTAACCCCTTATCCCACCTACAAATTACTGGATAACTTACAGGTTATGGTTTTTAAAAGTGTCCACTGGCCTTGCGTTTTCAATGGTTTTGATGGACAAGCATTTCCACTGGTCATGCCCTAAATAATCAGAGCAAGATTTTGAAGCGGAAGTGTCAACCTCATTCGAACTGTTCTAATTACTAAGCTACAATCCTTCATTACATTATATTGATAAAAATAAAATCTTTCATTACATTATTATTTCATCATGAATGACGATCTAAAGAAATACGATTTATTTTAGAGAAGGGATCAAATACCCCCATTTGGAATGCCTAGTTTGTGCCCTTATACATAGAGGAAGATGATCTAATTAAGGATTCACTTTAGGAAAGGAGGATCTCCCCACTATGGAGATCGATCATCATATCTAAAAATTAATCCGTCCTAAAACTTTTATACCTCTCAAATCAGCGGATGAAAATCTTTAAACTTAAAGCCTTTTAGGCCACACTTTTACCTCTAATTCGCAACCAACTTTTGAGCAGTCTATAAATTTTAAAATTCTATGATTTTCATTTTGGATCATGCTCAACCGATTCAATATAGGTTAGTTTTGATGAGTTGTCATCCAATCCAATCTTATCTTAGATCAAGGGTTGTGTTTTACTCTATAATTTTTTTTTCTAATCAAATTACATATTTTTAGATTTGGGTTTTTTTTTTAATCTTTACTAGTGTTTATTGTTGGGTAATACTTTTAAACTTTTACCTTTTAATTTTTTCAATAACAAATTAATCATAAATCAAACTAAATAATATCATATTTTTATAGAACAATATACAATGCAATCCAAACAATCAAATGAATTGGAGTTTAGTGGAGGAATTTTGAATGGGGACATTTGCTCTCCGTTAACACTTTCGTTTAGGATCGAAATATACGTTCTAGATTTATTGTCTTCCAGCACGAAAGCTTCTAAATGTACAGTATTTTTTCATTACATACATACAACATACAACTGTAAAGATTAGGGACGACCAAATCTTTGGGGGTACAACAAAGACACAGATTTGATGCAACTTGCAACCGATATTATTAGGTATTATTAGAGAATTTTTTACAAGAATAAGTACTAATATGTTAACAATCTCTACAGTTTTAAAAACAAACTCCACTTTAAAATGTTCAACAAAATAAAGAAAAATTTTACTTATCCACCAATTTTGTCTAAACACTCCATTATTCTCACACTTAGTTTACACTCACATACAGGCTCATGTAGAGATTACCAAAGGGTTAATTCTTGCAAGGATAAGTCCTAATTATGGAGATCAACCTCGCAATAAAATTGACATCATTTTAAAACTTTTAACCTCACAAAATGATTAAAATTTTACGCTTTTCAACATATCTATTTTTACGACCACTTTTTAACCAAATTTTGATTGGGTTTAAAATTTTAGGACGATGTAATATATTATGAGGATAATCTCATGGTAAGTGGCGGAGCCATGTTGAGACTTGAGGGGGCCATGGTACCCCGAGATCATTGCAGTAGACTCTGTTTTCTAATGTAAGCCTTATCAACAAGTACAAATTTTGCACTTGGCCCTCCCAAAAGGCCTATTTTTCTATAGTGATCCTTAAAAGTATTAGATGTTTTATATTTTGGCCCCTTTTACCTTATAATCCTTGCTCCACCCTTGCTTATGGTGAGGAGTCATCCATTCAAAGAATAATCCCTTTGATCATTTAGTGTAAGTGTAACTATATATACGGTGATAATATATATATAAGTCCCTAAAAAATTGAAGGTTTTGTGTGATCGCACCTCTGGCACATGCTCAGGACCATGACTGAATAAGCTAATGATTTCCACTCGAAAGAAGACCTGGCAACGAGTCAAAGTAATGGTCAATCCTAAACAGTTTTGGGTACTTCAGGAGAGCAGACCTGCCCATCAACGAAGACTAATGTACATTACCGCACTGGGGCGTGGGGGCATGTTGATCTCTCTGATCAGTGCCCGTAACGTACTTTATGTATTGTTTAATTAAAAATCTAATAAAAAATGTCAATAAGGAAAATAGAATTAGCAAACCTAACAGGGGAAGCAACTCAAAAACATCCACTAAATTTAACGAACATGGAAGATAATATGCTCAGGCTTAGAGGTTGGCAATGGTTTTTTCAAATTGCCAACCAGATTTGAATCCTTAAATGATCTAAAATTAATATTGTGTAAATCTCTCTCAACTCAAAATTTTTAGTTTTTTTTTAATACATCTCTACAGACTACAGTATTTATATTTCCAATAGAAGTAAGAATGCAGATGATTTCTTGGGGATGCTAATTTTCCATTAATATCATCTCTTGATTTTCTTGTAATTATTAATTTTTTTTTTATCAGAGAAACTTCACTTTAAGTGTAAGATAACACTTTTTTTTTTTATTCTACTGACGTTGGACTTAATGTAATGATCTAAAAATCATCATCATAAAAAATTAGCCTT
>MVGT01000732.1:276766-312784 GCA_002174775.1 Macleaya cordata
GACTTAAGAGTTTAAAATAACAATATATGTACATGGAATTGATTGGTAATACAAGAGTAGTCCAATTTTTTTTGTTACCAGTTCTTTTCATATATTATCTTGTTTTTGGGGGTTTTTTTTTTTGCCCAATTTATTTGATATATAATCCACTATCATGAATGTGCTATTATTTTTTCCAGTAATTTTATTTTTTTTAATAATATATAAATTCCACAATATTTAAACAACATTGTAAAATGGTCATTCCACAACGGTGCATTAATGTTAAGACATATTTTATACAACATTTAGTAAATGTTGTAAAACATATAAATGAACAGATTTGGCAATGTTTTGCAATCATTGTTAAAACCATTAGTTACAACGTTGTAAAATGGTTGTTAAAAGGTTAATTACAACATTGCAAAAATATTGTGACAAACTTCTTCCACAAGTATATAAC
Organism: Macleaya cordata; assembly: GCA_002174775.1. NCBI lineage: Eukaryota > Viridiplantae > Streptophyta > Magnoliopsida > Ranunculales > Papaveraceae > Macleaya > Macleaya cordata. Next base: position 277,209 of record MVGT01000732.1, read on the forward strand.
ACCTTTGACAACGTTGGTTACAACGTTAAAATAAAGTTGCGAAAAGTCCCCTACTTTTTACAACTCTCCCATATCACAATGTTTGCTAAAACGTTGTAAAATTATTTTAACAACGTTAATCCAGCGTTGTAATAGAGGTTTTTTCTTGTAGTGCAGCCTCCTTTGTTGAAGTATTTTTAATGTTTTCACCATTCAGTTCACTGATTTTGACATGATGGGCAGGTTTGGTCAGCGAAACAGGCTCGCCATTAATGTTGATCAGCTGATCAGGCTCCATCTCCATCTCCCTAGATGGGTTTTGACTCGGGCGAGTCGCTCTTCTTTCTTCCGGGTTTGCCAATCGGCCTTGTGGGTCATTTTCCGATGTGTTTGACCTGTTGTTTCTGGCCGGGAAACTTGAGATCCGACGGTCCTTCTCTGCTCTTTTCGATTCCGCACGAAGGAAAGGACCATAGACGTTGTGACTTGAAGGTGATTTTGCTTTTGGTGGGGCAGTACAATAGATATCTGTGTGTCCCAGCAGACCACAATTGTAACAGAATTTTGAGAGTCTCTCGTACCGGAAATCCACCCAGATCTGTTTATCCTTTGCTAGTTTCAGCCATGTTCCTGTCGGTAGACTCTTTGATATATCAAGAAGAACTCTGATCCGCATAAATTTTCTTTTATCCTTATTTGTATCAAGGTAATCCACATCCATAACTTCACCGAATCCTGCTCCAATACTCTTACCAGTTATGACTGACATCAGTTCATGAGGAAGATTGTGTGCTTGAATCCAGAATGGCTGGAAAGTAAATCGCAAATTCGATGGTTGGACAAAGGGTTCCCATTTGAGTAGGATTAAGGGGTATCCCATGACACTCCAGGGTCTTCTGTCCCAAATCCACTCTAGATTTTCTTTCCTTTCAAACTTTATACTTAAGCATTCATCATGAAGTTCCTGAATAATCACTGTAACTTTGTCAATCCATGACGTCTTTATGTTTCTAATTAACTTCTCTGGTTCAAAGAAGGTATCCGTGATTACTTTCCCAATGAGAGAATTTCTCCATTCTGCTTGAGCTTCAACTAAAACTTCTTGAGGAAGCTCAATAATTGGTTCTTCTTCACTATTAACCTCCATGTCGCTAATGGCTTCAGTTAGTTGGGATATTTCTTTCTCACTAACCCGATCTGAGTTATATTGGGAGTCACCTTTACTTAGGTTGGCTTCTTGCTGTGGAGGATCCATTATAATAAGTTTTGATGTATTGGGTTGGTAGGTAGGGTAGTTTCAAGTATTAAAGTGCAGCTTGGTTTGACTGGGCTCTTTAATACGGGAGATGAGATCATAGAATAAAAGGTCTTACAGGGAAGCGCAGGGGAATTAGTTAGGTTCAGGGAGAGAGAGGGCAACGGGTATTCGCCGGGGCTCGGCAGATCCAGGCAGGGATAGAGGCAGTGGACTGGGGGAAGCGAGGGGAATGGGTGTTATCAACTTGAAATATTATGACATATTTCGATACATTCCAATACAGTTCGATATACATTCTATTCTTTTTAAAATAAATTAATAAAATATATATTAAATTGTATGGATTTATATCGAAATGTATCAGAATATATCAAAAATGTTTTAGAAAAGTATCATTTACAGTAAAATATCAATTGCAATATTATACTAAACTACCTATAGAACCGATACATTTCAAAACGATACGATAGTTTGAACGATGGTCCTAGGCTTTGTTTGTACCAGTTAGTATTTTGAGGGATCGATGTCTTGGTTCTCTCTCTCTGATCACAATCCTGCCTCATATTTATGAAGTACGTACGATTTACGAGTACCATTACTACTCAGACTGCAGTAGTACTCTCTGATCAGATCAACGGATTTCAAACCCTAACTCCAATTTGGTTTGTTAAGCTGCCTGCATTATTTATGTACGTGTACCATTAATGAAGTAGTACTACTTCAAGACTCTTGCACCACGTACGTACTGATCTGATTAGTTGATTCCAAACAAAAATCCATTTTCGTTTCGAGTTTTGTTAGAATAACACAGGAATTTGACACCAGAATATTACATCTGTTTTTTAAAAGTGGTATAAGGGGTTGAAATAGAATTAATGTTTTTTCAACAACTGTTATGATTGGTTTCCAATCAATAAAGTAAGCAGATGTCTTTGATGTCAAAATCTAGTGTCCCTGTAGTAATACCCGTTCATCAGTTTCTGAAAAAAAAAAAAAAAAAATCATTAATTAGCTAGCTAGTAAAATTATATATATCGAGAGAGATATTGCATGCAGGTGGTCACAGATCAGCCGGAAAAAGCCATTGGAAGGAGCTAGAAATGGTGGTGAGGTCTTGTAGGAGGCCGGCCTCTGGTGAGTACTCACTTTCTCACGTCTGTAGGTTTCTGTAGCTAATAGGTTCATCTGATTAGATGCGCGGTATTTTCCATTGTCAAGTTACAAATCTATCAGAGTGAACACCATTTTGGTTGAGGATTATTAGGGTCTAAACTTGGTTTACAACATCCAATCAAAAAAAAAAACTTGGTTTACAACATCGGGCACATTAATAGCCCAACGGCCCCAACTCATTTAAGCATATGATGTGTCACGCCCCGTACCAATATTGTCAATTGTCACACCCCACTCATCCACCTCTGAGTAGAGAGTTTTGTTTTTTGTGAGCCAGAGAGCTCACCTAAAAGGCATGGGTATAATGTAAGACGATTCGTGACTTCATAATCCAAGCTCTAGACATTCTCCTAGATGATGTAGGATTAATACCTCCAAGAATAAAACCCTGTACCTAAAGGGTGGCTAAAACGGGAACAATATAATATGATATATTAGGCCTCATTTAAGTGGATCCTTAAAAAAAATGTGGGCTATGGTTAACGAAGTGCTTTTATATTAGAGTTGGGTGTGAATTTTCAGATCCAAATTTAAAATTCATTAGGTCTTGATTTTTTTGGAGACCAATTGTTTAAACTTTTTGTTGGTTTTTGAATTTTCTTGCTGCCCCCTTAAGTCATTTGGACTGGCTAAGGGGCGCCAGCCCCTAAAACATGAGGAGAGAGAAAGAGAAACCGAAGAAAAGGCGAAAATCGCGAAGAGCTTCTCCTGGGGCTGGTCTACGAATGTATATTTGAGAGAAGAAGAAGAAAAATGAGGGCTTCTCTTTCTCTCTCTAAAATCTGAAAATTCGGAGGAGAGAGAAAATAAAAGGCAAAGAAACAAAGACAGCGCACCTTTGAACGCTCAACGTTAAGACATTTTTTTTATTTTCTTTTTGTTGNAGAGAAAAGTGAGGAGAGAGGGAAAGAGAAGGGGGTGGCGGCGGCGGCGGCGGACAGCTTTGAGCTGTTACACCGTTGGTCCGTCCGTCCATCCCTAAATATATATATATTTTTTATTTTTTTAAAATTTTTTTTTAAAATACCAGCTATGTCCCTTAACAAAATTTATTTATTTACGCTTCGCTTACACTTGCCAATGGGGTGGCATTGAGTTGATCCAAGGGCTGATTTTTTGTAACGATGATCTATTCATCATCCAGATCAACATCAAGACATGTATCGTTCCCAAGTAGGCCACTTAATACTTATTTATTCTTACACTCTATTTACAAGTGTGTTGTGTGCCTATCTAGATACAATCCAAGGATTAATTTTTTGTGACGATAATCTATATATCATCTAGATCAATATTAGTGCACGTATCATCCTCGACTGAGCTACTTTTTACCCATAATAATGCACCGCATAATTTACTAACTCACACGCGGGGGGCAAAATGCGAGGATTGTGCGCGAAGCACGTGTGGGGACATCACGCGTAGCGCATTTGGATATCCAACCCACATGCACGTATGATGGACAGCCACACACGCATGAGGGCTCGTTTATATATGATATGTATGTATTCTTTAACCACATTTTTTTTCATCATTTAAAAGTTTATTTTATTTTATTTTTGTTTAGGAAATTGCCATAACGACTTACCCTCTTCCGTAAGGTACGTACATTTTCTAGTCTTCTTTTCATCGTTTATATGCAGTACATATATACATGCATACCTAGTGTTATTTTGGATTTTTAGTAGTAGATATTTAATAAAAAGTACAATTTTCATTTATATCATTTTTATTTTCAACGAAACAGGCTACTATAACTAGATGAGATATTGCCATTAAGGTTGTCTCATGTAATTTGATAATAAATATAAGTATATTGTTATTGGTGGTTTCTCTGTGCTTTCCTGCGTTCGTTGGTGACGAAATTTTTTGAGTTTTTTTGCGCTTCTCACGCCCACTGCGTGTATCTACGCTATAATGTAACCTGGGCAATAGTCTCGTTCAAAAAAAAAACTAGATGAGATATTTGCGGTCATGTCACACTGAGGGAAAATCTCACAACACGTTGTGGGTTCGTTAATGACGCAATGCAAAATCACCGATGGATCTACCCCTTGTAGTCATGGTGGACTTTGGTCACTATCGCTCACTGCGTGTATCTACGCCATAATATAACCTGAGCAATAGTCCCGTTCAAAAAAAAAAACTAGATGAGATATTTATGGTCGTGTCACACTGAGGGAAAATCTCACAACACGTTGTGGGTTCGTTAATAATGACGCAATGGGTGCANACTGCGTGTATCTACGCTATAATGTAACCTGGGCAATAGTCTCGTTCAAAAAAAAAACTAGATGAGATATTTGCGGTCATGTCACACTGAGGGAAAATCTCACAACACGTTGTGGGTTCGTTAATAATGACGCAATGGGTGCAAAATCACCGACGGATCTACCCCTTGTAGTCATGGTGGACTTTGATCACTATTTATTGAGGCACTAAATTTCTTCCAAAAGAAACTTAATGCCAATCACTTCCATAACATGTCACTGGAAATGCCTCATCTAGCCCTACATATCAACGAACTCAATTCCCATGTTTGTGCTGTTCAGCATTGGCTATAACAATATACAAAAGCCAAGGATTCACACTTGATGAGTGGTGGTAGATCTCGACGAGAAGGAAACCCTTGGGATTACTTTCGTACTAGAAAATTATGTGATCTAGATTTAACCTAGAGAAAGAACACTTGCAGATCATGTCAACTATGAGCATTTGAAGAATGAACTTGAATAATAATTGTTCTTATATATAGCCTCCATCCATATCAGTACGATGATCAGATATTACACTAATCTCAATTGTTTAATACATGCATTCTGCTCATGAAACCAAAAAAAAAAAGAAGATTCACACATTATTTAGTGAGAATCCTAAATCTTTATATATACTGAAGATACTTGGAACTGTTCATGGTGAAGATTTTTTACCAGTGAAACTACAAAAAATTCCCTTATAAAAGAGCTGTGCATAATTAAGAATTTTGGCATATTACGCCATTATATAAATTAACGAAGGGTAGAATAAACTTTTTGTACAAAACATAAACAAATATTTTCTCACTGTTGCTACAGTGATTATATAATAACGCACCGCATAATTTATCAACTCACACGCACGTAAGAGCAAATTAAATTTGTTGCGTAGAACATGTGTGTGGCGTGAGGGAGAAATGATTATCCAACTCAATTAAATAGCTTTAACCATCCTCTCTACCTTTTTTTTTGGATAGTCAGTGAAAGACAGAACAGTCCAAGAACTTACATGGATGGACAAGGAAATTGACTCCATCAAATGGTTTCTCCAAAGCCACCATCATATCTGCCATTTTGTACAGCTATCGGACCAGGGGCGGAATCAAGAATCCAAAATTGGTTGAAATATAATTGACAAAAGAAAATACTTTCCTATATAAAAATTCAATATCAAAATCTAATGTTTTAAAAAATTACCCCTAGCTTTAGCCAGGGAAAGCCCTCTCCTGGACTCTTAGCTGCAGTGTCTACTCTGTGTGTATCAGTTCTAAATATTGAATCCATCTACAATGATTTCATGATTGGCAGAGTCAAAAGTATGACTGAAGCCAAAACTCAGTTGAGCATATCATTTCATGATTGAAAAGAATGAAAGCATTTTAAACTGCTAAAAGGATTTACATAAAATCATCATCATGTTCATTGGAATCAGAAGATAATCTCTTCAAGGGTAATTGTTTCCCAATACAAGTCCTAGGCTTTGTTGGTACATGCATTGTACTTTTTAGGGATGTCTTTGTTAATTTAATAGACCCCTTTTGTGACTGCTGGAAAGAGGCAGGTGATGTCCTACTGATAGAATTAGAATCTACATTGGGTGAGAACATTGGAGTTGGTTGCGGGCGTTGCCGCAACAATAACAATGATTTCTGGTTTTGGGTTTTCCTTATAATGGAGTTGTCTTTGTATCCTTCAAATCCCCCAGGTTTTGAACGTGAAGTTGATTCAATGGGCACAAGCTTCCCATCTACTTGGTTTGTGAAAACAAATGTGACCTGCAACAATAATGTGAAATTCAAGCACTAAGCAAGTTAATTGGTGAATAATAGGTGAAGCAAATGCATAACATATCATGCTTTATGTTGCATATCAAAGGAAAATTAGACAAAATTAAAGTGATTGAAATCATTTTCTGAATTAATGCTGAACCATCACTTACTTCACAAGGATCAAGTGTGAGGAAAGCTAAATCAGGCTTCTAATGAACATTTTTGGAAGGCAAAACAATTTCAACAAAAGATACTCCTTCAGAAACTTTCCTGGTCAAGAACCTTGCAAACTAATGTTTTATGTAAACACTAACAGACAGAGTCATGGTTGAAAAGGAATTCGGCATTGGGTAGTTGCGTAATGCTAAGATAATTACCTCATCCATTATCCCTGAGTATGCAAGTCAAATGATAACCCAAGTACTAAACCTAAAGAGTTTTCAAATTTTCATAATAAGTTCAAGACATGAACAGTTTAAAATATTCCATAATCATTCTTTTGCATTTGGCAAGTGGGGAAGAAAGCAAAAGAAGGGGATACATAGTATAACTGACTTAAGAAAGTCAAGTTTTTGTTCTGGCCTAAGTATGTCAAGGTTTAGTATTTTAAGTGATACATTTTCAAGTTTAGATGCAGAATTTGTGTCACTTCAGGTCATGTTCTTTGCATATATGGGTAACATAGATTCAAGAGCTACCCTTCATAAGAGGAATGCAAAGGAGCAACACACTTGAGGAGTTTCTCCAGTGCCACTCCCAATAAAGACAAAAACAGTTGCTTGATGACCGCACTTCCTTTTTGTGTTTGCTTTAATTTTAGTTTTGGTTTGTATTTTTATTTTTCAAAAAAGATTAGTAAAGTTGGGATCCTCTTCCCTTTCTTTATGTCTCTCACGTGGTCTCTAACCCCAAAATGGAGGGTTTTTTAATCGGTAAAAATGGAGGTCTCATCCTTACCAGAACCAGAAGTCGATTCAGCGGAGAACTAGATTGGAGGGTAGGCGTATAGCTCTTTCAGCAAAAGGAATCAAGGAAGATCTAGGGCATCCAGACCCTAATGGAATTTTTAAAAGGAAAACAAACAATTGTAACCATTGGAAACCTAGAGTAGACCATCATGTGATTAATCACTCAAACAGAGGAAGTAAACCATGCATTGTGTGTATAGGCCTACTCAAATAGTAATGAAGCATTTATAGCAGTGTTCTTGAAAGTGGAAACTTATCATGCAATGATTAAGATTTTAATCAGAGAGTAAAAAAATGATAATTTTTTCCTCAAAATGATCAACCAAACACTGAGATCCTAACTTGAAGGAAGCTCACCTCGTCACCTGCCGAAGCTTGAAGAATTGCATCAGGTACTGATGTTGAGAAAAAATGATGCCCCCAACTTCCAAGATCCTCTTCTAGGGGAGTTCCCAGCTAGAAATGAGGTTTCAAACAGAAGGTACGGATCAAATTAAGGATCTAGCCAGAAAGTAGGCCCTAAATGTAGAATGGTGAATTGGGCCTTACCTGTTTCTCTGAGCTTTTTAACTTATGCAAGCAACCGGATATCTCTGCAAATCCACCTATATCACCTTGATTATCCTGACAACCTTCATTTGTTGCTCCATCTTCAACCTCCATTATATTTTCGGGAGCCTTATCCTCTAATTCACAAGCTTTGCAACGGAAGCAGTTCATATTTTCATGAATTTCAGACCTACATAAGAAATAATAAATAAAACAAGAATAAATAGGTTAGAGTGAGAGATATTAGCTTCAAATTACAAAGAGCTTGAGTGAAGCATCGTCAGGGCCAAGACCCTCACAATATTTGTATCAATTCCAAAAACAAAAGCGTTTAGATGGATGTGAATAATGCATTTATTCAAGGATAAGGGGAAGAACGTTGAATCTTGTGAGTTCATAATGGTTACCTAACACTTTTAGTGTGCACACTCGAGTGCAACGTAAGGACTAGGACTAAGTTGAGCCTGGTTTGGAAATTCAAGAACTGCGATAACAATTCCGTCAAAACCCTTGTGTTCACTTTTCACTCAGCACAGTTCATTAAGGATTGCTGATTTATCGGGAAATGTGAGTTATCTCAAGGCAGTAAGTCTTACAATTAGTAACCAAATCTTTTGATCGCAATAGTCCAATATTGGAGGTGATAACAAAGACTAATCAGGTCATACTGCTCAACAGCAAGAAGCTAGCATTCAGGTTGGCTGGAAAAATTAGTAGAATCAAGTGCAAAAAGTCTATTCCTGAAGGGGTAGCCAAGTGCATAGAGAAGAAGATGAGAAATTTTCTTTGGAGTGAAAACGACTCAACGAGTGACAGGAGACTCTACACCTCATTGGCTTTGGCTGGAAAAGAAAATTGGTCTCCTCTATGGCTCTTTCGAAAGGCGAGCTTGTAGTCAAATCGTTGGTCGTCATGTACAAGACATGTTTACAACAGATGCAAACTAGAAAGCTTCCTTGGACATCAAGGAATGTTTCCCTAACATTCCAAAAAGTTAGGACCATAGAGAATCTACCCGTCTGCCCAGAACTTTTTTGTTTTTTGGCAGAACACTCCAGGGAGGGAGGGAAAAATTTATTATTAAAGAAAAATGGAGAACATGCATATTAAACAGTCAGTTTAAATTTAGAAAAACTTTCTGTCTTTTTTTTAATAGAAAAGCGCAGACATTATTATATATCAGCAACTCCAAGTTATACTGATTGGCAGAATATATATATATAATCTCCAAGTTATTTACCATGCCGTAGTAATACGTATAGATGACAGCCCATTAATGCATGCGAATGAATTACAACTTCCAAAAGATAACCTTACCTGGAATTCTCATGGAATGTGAAAAGATCTCGTAGGTCTTCGGTCGAAAGTAAGTTCCCCTGCAATAAAAAATGCTGTTTTTAACCGCATTGAAGATTCAAAAAAGATAAATGCATGAAATGAAAAAGGAAGTCAGAACAAGAACCTGTGATTTAAGATTATCCACTTTCTCCTTCTGAATAACTTTTTGAAGCCCTTCTTTTGACATCTGACGCTGGAAAACCTACAAAATGATTTAAAATAGTCGATCAAACAAAACTAAGATTAACAACTACTTAAAAACTAAAATCAATTGTGTTCTCAGAGAAAGAGTAATTGAAAATACTGCTTAACATGTCTAAAACCTTTTCTTCAATAGTTCCAGTACTCAAAAATCGATAGATGTATACTCTCTTCTTTTGCCCATCCCTCCAGACTCTTGCAGCAGCCTATTTATTGGAACGACAAAGGGGCAACATAAAATATATCACGACCTTGTGCAAAGAAATAACAAGAGGGTTCCTTGTAACATAAACATAATAAAAAGCTACATCTAGATATAGTTACACACTTGCTTGTCATTTGCAGGATTCCAATCAGGATCAAACAAGACAAGGCGATTCCCACCAATCAAATTAAGCCCACAACCACCAGCCTTGCTACTTAAAAGAAACACAAACTCATCCTGCAAGGTATGAATTAAGACCGTTTTAACAACAAAATATCCCAATGAATCTTATGTGGGTAAAGCAGTGGAAAAATGCGTACCTTGGTAGGGTCGTTAAAACAGTTGACCAATTTTTGTCTTTTACTGATAGATGTTGTTCCATCAAGCCTCAAGTATGGATATCTTCTTTCACGACACAATTGCGCAAAGAGGTCCAAAGTCTGATAAATCAAACGAAAACAGAATTTAAAGAAATACTAACTGACGTGTACCAGCTCTCCAAGAAAAGTTACTTACAAGAGAAAAACTAGCAGAATGAGTTACAGAAAGAAAAACTAGATTATCAATAACGAAACACGTTTAATACTTAAATTCATATCAATGGCATCCAAAGCATCAATGCAAATTACATCTTATAAAAATATTTTAAAAAAAAAACTCACCCCATTCAAAAACTTCCTAACCCCATCAAAAGTTGGTTTAAAGTTAATGATAAAAATGGACAACTCATAAATCACGCAACTTTTGATGAGGTTAGAAGTTTTAGAATGATGTGATTTCCGGCGAGGATGATCTCATGGTGAGTAGATCATCCTCATCGGAAAAGATTCCCTGGATCATCTCAATGCAGGCCCCATATGAAGCTTGTATTGAAATTGTACAAAAAACCATTATACACTGATCCTGACTCCTCGATATAAATGAAAAAAAAGTACTAGCAGAAAACAAAAATATATTAAGAAAAATATTAGCGTGTGTTAAACGTGAGTGCAGCATGTTGTCCAACATGACAGATTCTTCAAAAATGGAGTTTCCTAGTTAAATAGGATCTATACATTTCTTTATTAAAAAAAAAAGGATCTATACATTCTATACTACTGAACTAGTTGGTCTAGTTAGAATCACTAACATACCTGAGTGTAGTTTGAAACAAGGACAATACGATCATCAGTTCTCTGACGCAGATGGGCCAGCAACCGAGCTAAAACATGCATTTTTCCAGACAGTTCAACCCAAACCCCATCACCACCAGTCCATGCTCCAGATCTTACAAAAACAGAAAATAGAATTCTATCAGAAATAATTCCAGCAAGAAATATACAAACACAAGATAACCAAAACTACCTAGTACCTACCTTCCAGAAAACATCTCTGGGGGGAAAAAGCGAATACAGTCCTCAAATCCTGATGTACCTGAACTCCCACTTTTGATCGTATCATAAATGAGCTGCAAATGAGATATGCACAGTGAACATAGCACTATTTCTGGAAGTAACGATGAAAGCTTAAAGAGGGTAACATATATACAAGATTATCTTGAGCAAGGTTACCCACAACTGTCACATCAAGGACCAATATCTCCGGACTGGGCAAAAGACGTAAAGCTAAAGAAATAAATAAATTAAGTTTTTCTGTACATGATAAAGGGGTGGAAACTCATTATATTCGAAGCACTGGTTCCTTCTTTAACTAACCATACCACAATTTTCTTCATTTCCTCGTTTGCTCAAGGCAAATCAGCTATGAGGTGGTCCATTCCAATAGATTTGACTTCACCATTTGAAACTGGCTTCCAGGTTTCTGAATATAGTTTCATGAAAGATGATACAAGACCTTATGTTAGTTCTGTGGTTCAAGGTATATCATTTGGCAAGTTGAATTGAAGATTTTGCTCTTCTTTTCACGGTTCCTTTTATCTTCCTCCATCCAATTAAAAAAGAATTTCTGATTGCTGAAGACATGAGTTATCCACGATGTGGAAGCAAGTTCAGGGTATTCATGACTTAGAATGGACTTGTTTCAAAGCATATAAAAGTTCAAATTTCACATTTCTAATATCATATATTGATATCTGTAAAGTGAAGAGAAAGATAAGTCTAAACCAGCATAGTCTTAATCACCAAACGAAGGCTCCGAGTGTTAAATGTTTCCCTCAGTGCCAAGCTTGGACCAGAATGACTTCTCTCTGTTAATACTACAGAGAACTAAAGCCATACTTCCTTAGAAAAGCAGAATAGGGAGAAGCCATTCAGAATTATATTGGTCAAGGAATCTGAGAGAGAAGTCTTGTAATTAAATAATACAATGGAAAATTTGATTTTTCTAACCTTATTTGAAAACGTATATGATATTATGAGGGCAACACTTCTTTCTAATTTACGCTTATTAGTGGTGAAAAGTTGGACATCTATGATTCTATGATAGGAAATGAATCAAATGATAAAGAGGTCATACCCAATAGAAGATTGCATGGCCTTATTTTGTAACCTGCTAAGATTTTCATTAAGTTTGCATCCAAAATAACTCCCTAATATTATACATATACAAGAGGTGCCAACTCTTAATGAAAAATCACCTCTACCGATATCCTACCTTGGGATGATTGCAAAGCTTTTTGAGAGCTGTAATATATGCCAAAATTTTTGACTGTTTCGTCTCTTCAGAAATCGCTCGCTTAACCTGTAATAGAGACCAATGAGAAGTGATCATGGGCACTCAATACTCCATAATTCTACCAAATGAGTACTATGAAACATTTCGAAAATGCACGAGGGAAAAGGTAAAAGAACCTACATTTTTGGAATGTATAAAATGGTTATATAACTCTGACTGTAGAGTAGTCAATTTGCAACAAACAACTTCAACTATCTGCAGGGGCAAATTCAATTCAATAAAAATGTAGTAGAAGTTAAGACCAAACATTCATTCATTAGGACTACTAGCATCAAGCATATTCTGGCCAGCATAAAACTGGAATGAATATGAAAATGTGATAATTTTTTTATCTTATCAATTAATTGCACTATTGAACACATGGCCTTCATGAGATGATTGAGATTTTCTAATCAATTGTGTGTTTGTCCATTAACATATGCACTTAAATAGTTTTCTAGTAAAATCTGGCCGATCCTATCATCATCGCTACAATACTGATATAAATACAGTCCAATAGTGTTGATCTTGAGATAGGTGCAGCTTAAGTAATGGAAAGATAGAATAGAAAAAGAGGATGAGAAATAAAACAAAATCTTCAGCTTTGAGAACACTATCAGTGAAAAAATCACAGAGAGGTCAAGTTGTCAAGAAAGCAATCTCTTTATTTTTTTTTAAAGCAATTGCTTTATCAAGTTACCCCTCTCTATCCTGAGCAATGAACAAATGCAACAGATTGGTTGGAAGTATCCACCAAGACAACACACGTTTGAAGCCCATAAACAAGGGTGAACCTACCTCTGTCTAAGGGTACAAGAACGCTCTCCTAACCACCTTATTACTCAAGTTTATGCCGTTCTCATGCAAAAGATGTTAATGTGATTGCAATATCTTTCTTCTACATAAGATTTATAAATTCAAACCCCACCTATTAGATTAAAGAATCCATGCTAGAAACTGATAAAGAAATCCAAAAATGCAAACTTTAATCTCATAATCTGGTCATTAGGGGTTGAAAGGAATTTTAGATCATTGTTTAGACAAATATCAATGATGAACATTTGATAAGCACTTCAGGATACGATTGCAGTATACCTAATCTAGGAGAATCATATAATGTGGGAACTTCGTAAAAGATTCTAATTAGTGTTTTATTTCCACAAATTATTAAGTGTTACTATACTAGTCCAAGAAGCATTATGATTTGAAAATCCTTTCCAGGTCCTTTCCGGGTCAAGGGAGATGCTTATATGGTGTTACCAAGTTGAATCAACCACTGACTTCACTTTCGTAATAACTGCTTAGAACTAAAGCCAAAGAACCATAGAGGTAAAGATGTGATACAAAGAATAGTTAACACAGAAAAGCATAACGAACCTTTTAAGAAAAAGAAGCAAATGATGATCAAGACCATTTGAAAAGGTGAATTTCGAAACTAAAGCACATTAAGTAGGACGGAATTACCTTTGGTGGTAAATGATTTGATAACAAAGCATTGGTCCTCCTCAAAATAAACTGAAATGCAAATCCACAATTGCGGAAAAGGAAATGTCAATTGCTGCTAATTGCAAAACGATAATAGTAACATAAAAGCGGATATACAAGAGCAGAATATAAGTAGCCTTGAAGCATGATTAGTCATATCACACACTGACAAAAGATTACCTGATTTACTTTTGCGCTTAGCTCCGCAGACCTCTCAACCCCAACGTTTCTCTCTTCTTCAGTTGCTGTAGGTTCTCTTCCACAAATGATTGGCGTCTTTATTCAATGAGGTTCGAAAGCAGAGTAGAAAAGTCATATCACCATTATTAATTAATTAAACACATTATGTTTGAACTACTTTTTTCCACGGAACATTACTAAACTTAGTATCTGCTGCTTCAAAATGCATTTGCAGCTATAGCAAGAACCTCCCACATGGCAGAAACGAAAGAAATATTGACTGCTACTATAGAAGTAGATATATTTGACTACAGATAACTATATTCTAAGAACAGTGAACAATATATAAAGACAATAAACTCACCTCGTAGTACCGACGAAAATATGCAGCATCCCCCAAGATTCCTGGATTGGTGAAGTTAACCATAGCGAAGAACTCTTCTAGATCATTCTGCCAGAAAGAATGACAATAAACTATGTTAGAAGTCTTAGATAAAATTGGTTTCTATTTTAGTTTCCTTGTTTCTTGTGGTTGAAGTTTCCTAGTTCCCTTCTCATTAGGTTTCCTAGTTTTTTCTATTTTGGGTTTCTTATGTTTGTCTATAAATAGATTGAATTAGGGACTATTCTATTATTGGAATAAGATTTTCTGAGTTTTAGTTTTTAACTAACTATAAATATAGAATTATACATACAATACTATTATTCAACAAGAATAAAAGGTGAATACTTAAGGCACATCAAGGAGCAAGAATAAATGCTCTCACACCTGCATTGGAGTTCCTGACAATAAAATGCGCCGATTGCATGAAAGACCAGCCAATGCCTGAATTCACAACATTCTTCTTAAAGTTAAAAAAGATGAACAACATCCTCAAAATACTAGGAAAAATAGAATAAAATTAGAAGATAAGTTTTATTTCCATACCCGGTTTGTTAGTGTCTGGTCATTCTTCAGTCGGTGAGCCTCGTCACAAATAAGAAGGTCACAGGATCCACTTTTGTCAAATTTTGATGAATGCATCCGGAATGTCTCATACGAAACAATTAGCACCTTGGAGAATCTTGAATTACTCAGTGTCCATGCTAACAACATAAACTTTTCAAGACATAAGCTCAGAGATTTACCTGAATTGGGCTACGAGGTCTTATGAAACTGTCTATTCCAGAAACAACATCATCTCGGGTGCTTTCACAAAGAGCAATAAGCTGAAGTCTTTCTCCAACCCATTTCTTAATTTCGGATTCCCAATTACTCACAAGGCTAGTAGGAGTGACAATGATTGCCTTTTTAACCATTGGATCCCCATCAAATCCCTGACGAAGAAGAGTATACAGCAACGTGATTGACTGTAAAGTCTTCCCCAAACTGCACAAATGAATCAGAGAACAACCACCCTGAAAACATGATTAGACAGTAAGAGTATGACGGACTACAAGTCTACAATGTCAATGTCCAATAAGATAATCTGCAACAGGTGAGATATGTACCCCATATCATCGGCTAGAATGCATCCAAAAATGCCAGAGGAACCAGATAAGCCAGAAACACATTCAAACATGAACTGGACTCCTTCCCTGCTTCAAAAGTTAAAGGGTATCCATAACCAAAGAATGGGTAGAATAACATTGGAATTAAGACATACGCAGACTAATTGATTCCAAAACTTCTAAAGAAAATATTAGTCAAATCATATTCTAGAGCTCCATCAAAGGCGTCTGAGAAATGATATGTGAGAAAATACCAAAAACCAAAAGTACGCTTAGTTATTTTAAACATGCAACTGAAAGGAAAAACAATTTGATGAACTCATAAAGATTAGATCTTTCAATAAAGAAATAATGTTTTATATGGTGTTGTTCAAAACCCTCCTTTCTACTATTTATTTGTCCACTTTATGCTCAAGTCCTACCATTTACAGTAATTTTCCCACAAACGATGTGGATGTGGTCATTAAATGGTTCAAATTGTTCAAGCAAAAAAAGAGGGAGCAAAAGGATGCCTCTATGTGCAACATGGCAAAGTGCTATTGTGCTAGAAGTTGCCAGATAAGGATTATGTAAGGTTCAGCTGCCATGTCCAGGAATACCCCATTGCTAAAGGGAGGTATTGGAGCTCATATCCTGAAAATACACTATCTGGATAAAACGTAAATACCAAAATTAGTTGGTAGGAATTCGATCGGTTTAAATAAGGTGCTTAGATTTGCTGATTTGTGCTTAACTCCTGAGAGTTCCATTGGCTTGTGTGTAACTTGAACAGCCCAATCATCTTGTTGAAATGTCCCTATTTGTGATAAGCCTTCTTTTCTTATTATATTCTCTTTACAGATCAAAAAAAAAATCAAATAACAGAAATAGATCCAGCAAGTATGATACCTTTGATGAGGTCGAAGGAAACGAACAAGCAACAGATCTACCACTATCGAGATAAAAGTCCCATCCTCTCCAGATTCTTCAGATTGCCACAATACCAGAGGCTCTACCCCTTCGGGCAGAGACACAATCTCCTCTGGATCATCTTTCTCGGCAACACTTGGGATATCCAAACGGTTGGTTATCCCAATCAGTGCTGGCCTCGATGAACCCCATGGAACAAACCTCTTGCGAGCCCAAAGGCGACGAACGAGCTCTTCTTTCTGATCACTGTACCCACTAGAACAAGGAGGTTTGAATGGTTTTCTAGCCACGGCAGCAGCTTCTGATACTGAAAGAACTCGAGGAATCAATGGTTGCCTACTAACAACAAGGTTACCCCTGATACACCAGTATAATAGATCACATCAATTTTTTTTTAAATTTAGGCGAAATTATTCTACATTTATATGATTTAGATATCCTAAACGATCAAAAGCCCTAATCATAAATTCATCGCAGTAAATTAAACACCAATTTCAGGAGCAGTAAGCAATTAAACCTACTAAATGAAAACCCTAATTGGAATTAAAAGGTAATCGGAACAATGGGATGGGTAAGAAAAAGGAAAATTTGATCGATTTTAGGATTGGATGTACCTTACGAGAGCAGCAACATTTTGAGATTTTCGATCTTCATCCGATGGAGGTGAATCGACCAGAGATTGATCTTCGTCGCTTTCTTCTTCAACATCTATTTTGTATTCGTCGCTGGAATCGCTAGGGTTAGACATTGAAGAGACCTCATCGTCTTCTTCTTCCATTACAGGCAGCCCTCTTTCACTTCTCTTCACTCGCTGCTTTCAGTCTTTCGCACCGTTGTTGCCTTTAAATTGTGCCAATTTGGCGGTAAAATGTTTTCAGCGGCTGCTTTCTTCCTACGCTTTCAAATTTAGTTTCCGAAAAATGTTCGTGTTAAGAAAGAAATGACGGATGTGTCCTGAGCTTGCATTCAAAGTCTTTCCAGCCTTTTAATACCAATGCACGTGCGCCACTCAATCCAAGTTGGACCTGGGCCGGGCCCATCAGGTATATCCACTCAGCCAGCCCGACCCAACCTAAATGATGTACTGTTATGTTAACCAAATAAGAGTAATGCTATTTGGACCGACCAAATGTTAAAATTGGTGCCAAAAGCATAGCTAGTATGGTCGGTCCTACTGCTACATCAGTTGAAAAAAACCTTGAAATTACTTTTGGGAGGAGAATGTCGGTGGATCCTACCTACCTTGGTATCAATTCTAGTATTTGGTCTGTCCAAAAATCATTTTCCACCGAATAAACACCGAGAGTTTAACCAAATGCAAAATCAAATGTGGATGCAGGTGATCTAAAAGATTGCAAAACACGAAAATTCATGCAATTCACCCATCATGCTTTCAAATTCGGTGTTAAAAGGAAGAATTCAGGATCGATCATGAATGAGAAAGCTACTCGTAATTGCTACATGCATGGATAGAACAAAAATTCAGAGTAATATTGTGGTCTGAATACATATTATAAGGCTGTGTTTGTTTTTAGCTGAGTCGGTGTCTGAAATCTGACTCGGCGTCTGACTCGGGTCGAGTCAGATTTCAGATCGTTTATTTTTTTCTTTTTGAATATCTGATTCAATTTTGAGTCAGCTAAAAGTTCTGACTTGGAGGCAAATGAATCAGCTCTAAAATATAGCTGACTAGGAGCATGGATGTCTAATTCAACTGAATTACAATTTTGTCTTCTGAAACTTTTCATAATGACAACAATACCCCCGTCAAATAAAAACTCAATTTTGTCCAAGAAAAAATAAAATTTTCTTTTCCATCTTTTCTTAACCGAAACCCTAGAAGATCTTCCTAAATCAAACCCTAGATGATTGATCTATTCCCATGGATGAAGATGAGATCGAAGCACTTTCTTCTCTTTCTCTCTTATCTTCTTTATCTCTGTTCTCTTTCTCTCTCGTTCCAGATCTAAAACTCTCTCCCTCTGACTTCTCTTTCTCTCTTGTTTTAAGTTCCAGATCTAAAACTTTTTTTTTTTCTGATCAGTTTATATTCGAGATTTTTTGTTTTTCTTTATTTTCTTTTATGTTTTGGAAGGAAAAGATTTAATTTTTTTTTCAGTTAGTCCAGATCTGCGATGTTCTCTTTTGTTTTTTTTGGGTTTTGAAAGAAACAAATCTGAGATTGATCTCTCTATGTGTGAGGTCTAAGATTTTTTTTTATCATTAGGAGGACGATTTAAAAAGAGAGAGATTTTCGATTTGAAAAAAAAAACAAATCTAACAAAAGAGTTCTTTTTTCTCCTCAGATTCAAATGATTTGAAGAGGCATGTGCTTGTTTGTTGATGATCCAATATTTGATATTTGCATTTTTTTTCTATGGTCTTACGATTTTTTTCTGTGATCTTCAATTTTTTAAAATGTTTTGTGTTTTTTTTTTTCAGATTTGTATTTTTTTGTAACGATCTGCAAGTTTTCTTTTTATGATCTCATGTTAGGTTGGTAAAATGGTTAAAAAAAAAATCTGGATGCTATTTTTATGATTATTCTTTTTCTCTTTTGTAATTGTTTTCCTCCAGTACAAAGAAAAAATAAAGAGATGCAAAGTGGGAGTTTAAATAAGGGTAAAAACGTCAACAAATTATTCAGCAAAATAATTCAGATTAAAGAAAATAAACATGTTTTATCTAAAAAGTTCAGATTACTCAGATTCAGATGAGTTAGATTCAGATGAGACAGACTCAGATGAGTCAAATTCAGATGCCTAAAAAAAACAAACACAGCCTAAGTCTCATTTTATCACTCAATTTATTATTTATAGGAATGTTGTACGCAACTTGTATTGTTTATTAAGTTTTTTATTTTTGCGAATGCAATCCACGTCCAATTAGTTAAAAATTCACATTGGTTACAACTATTGTGGACCCTAAAACTAAAATTCTAAAATACAAACTCATAAGTTTTCTTCAATATGACAACGACTGGGATATTTAATCGATTAGAGAGGAGGGATCATTGTATAAGTCTCACGTGAAGATAATCAAAGAGCTACGATTTGATGATTATGTTTTATTCATTATGTAGATTATAACTA
Source organism: Macleaya cordata (assembly GCA_002174775.1). Lineage (NCBI taxonomy): Eukaryota > Viridiplantae > Streptophyta > Magnoliopsida > Ranunculales > Papaveraceae > Macleaya > Macleaya cordata. The sequence goes on from MVGT01000732.1 coordinate 296,713, forward strand.
CAAAAAAATTGACCTAATATAAAACTTTAAATGCGTTAAAATTTAGTTTAAAATTAATGGTAAAATGAATTGACTCAATTATTATTAAATTTCAATTAAACTTTTATGGGTTACAAGTAAAAATAAAAAATAAAAAATCTTTGGTGGAAATGATTTACGTGGTGACAAAGACAACTTCACTGAAAAAGCCCATTTAGATCATTAAAGGATTGTACAAAGACTTGACTTATAAATACTAACAATAAATAGAATGTTCATAAGTCACCTAATAGTCTAATAGATTAAAAATTTTAAGATGATGTAATATCGGGTGAAGACGACCAAATTGTGAGTATCATACTCACAAGAACCAACATGAAATTTCCAATGTACAATTACATAGCATAGGATACACATTAATATGGGTGAGGTATGAGCGTAAAGATTGTTCCAAGCATACTAAGAGCATCTCCAATGCAATGTGGATGTGGTAAAATAAGACTGCCACATAGGAAAAATACACATTTCTCAAAAAAAAACTCCTCAAACATTAATGTGAAGATACACTTTTAAACTGAGTTGGCAGTGGAATGGAATACTATTGGTGGAATGGATGTGAAAAACGAGGACATTGTGAAGTTGAATGTCTAAAATTTGAAAGAATTAGACATTCAACTTCACAATGTCCTCGTTTTTCACACTAGTATCTTTCTATTCCACCAATAGCATTCCATTTCATTGCCAACTCAACTTAAAATTATATGTTCATATTAGTATTTGAAGAGTTTTTTATGGAAAGATGTGTATTTTTCCTATGTGGCAGTCTTATTTTACCACATCCACATTGCATTGGAGATGCTCTAAAGTCGTCTTCGTAAACAAAGAGAGAAGTCGTCACTACTGACGAAGAGAAAGTTATCCTACGGACGAAGAAAAGTCGCCCTGATTGATGAAGAAAAACCACTGAATAAATACGTATACATATATCTATTTGTTAAATTATATAAACCAGGGTCAAGAAATATTGAACCCAAGAACTCTCATCTCCAATATAATGTAGATGTGGTAAAAAAATATATGCCATGTAGAAAAAATACACATTTTTCTCAAAAAAAACTCCTAAAATGCTAATGAAGATAAACTTTAAAGCTGAGTTGGCAACAGAATTGAAGGGCATTGGTGGAATAAGGGTGTAGACACCCTAATTTTGCCCACCTTCATTTATGGAATACTTTGAGATTCTCATTAATCACTCATAAAAATAACCCTAAATAGAGTTCAAAATCAAGCCAAAAATAGCCCAAAACCAAAGCTCAAAACCTTGCTCAAAACTAGCTTAAAACCTCACCCAAATTAAGCCCAAAAATGGCCCAAAGTCATCAAAAGAAACAAAGCCCAAAAATGGCCGAAAGTCATCAAAAGAAACAAANCATAAATTATAAAATATTATTAAATTTAAAGTAGCCTCCTTTTTATAATATTATTAAATTTAAAGTAGCCTCCTTTTTATATTGGTGGAGAAATGAATAAGTATTGTGCCGTATGGCACTATCTTTGTCGTCCCCACTTGTTTTTACATGGCACATGTCCTCCCTCAAACCCTCAAACCCCTACCCTAAATAACATAAATAAGAGTTTACCATGGCACTTGCCCTAAGAAGACATTAGCGTAGAAAACAAAGATACTGTGAAATTGAATGTGCAAAATTAGACAATGAACTGACTGATAATGGTAATAGAGATGGAGGAGGCATATCTAGCCTCAACCCTCCCCATCATTAGATGGGGACGGGATGGAGGAGGCATACTCAACCCCGCCCCGCCCCGCCATGTTGCCATCCCCAATTTTAATTATGGTTGATCCTACCTTTAATCTCTTCATAGAAAGTTCATTTATGGTGTAATTTAAGGTTGGTGATATTAGGGGTGTCAATGGGTACCAAAATACCCGGAACCGAACCGGTACCGGAACCGTTTTTTGCGATTTTGGGACCTCATTTTTTGGATCCGATTAATTTCGGATCCATTTCGGATCTACCCGTTTTGGATCCGTTTAATTTCGGATCCACCCAATGGGGTACCCGCGGGTACCCGGTTCCGTATAAATTTTATAGTTTAATTTATTATTATACAACAAATTTTTTATTTTTTTTAACTTTTTTTTAATTAAAAAAGGAAACCAATGACTATTATACAACAAATTTCATAATAAAATAAATTTTATAATAGAATAGAATACGAAAATACAAAATACAAATAGGTTTTATGTGAAAAAATAAAAAAATAAAAATTAAAAATAGGTATCAGGTACTCGCAGATCCTAACGGTATCGGATCCGGAACCACCAATTAAGGTTCCAGAACCGAAACTGGTAGAATTTAGAACCGCTTCAAATTAACGAGATCGGCTATAGAACCTTTAGGTTCCGATCCGAACCGTCGATATGCTGATAGGAGCCATTCATCAAAGGGCATCTGCTAGTAGATATTAGTAAAACAACCTTAAATTTTAAATTTTTTTTGGTTGTCACCTCCTTAAAACCTTAATCCTTACCGGCTATAACAGTAGGTAACCGACCTATTTCTTTTTCTGACAGCAAAATATTTTCCTGTCTGTGTTTTTCTTTTACAAATCAAGAAATAAATACTCCTTGGTGTTTCATGGCTAGACAAATATGTGTACAGCATCAGATCATTATTCCAAAAAATTGCCCTTTTTAAAAGCTCACACTACATTCTGCAAACGTGGCATCCACTAAATACTGCAGCCGGACATATTTTATAAGGCTGAGATACACACGGTGCATTTCCTTTTTTTACCTGTTTTGTCCAAAAAAATCTTCAAAATGTCTGAGAAAAAAGTTTCTAAATTTACGTACAGGCGCACGTTAAAAGAGTCCAGACTCAGGCGATCTCTTCTCCCACCTAACTTCATTATTTCTAGATCAACCTAATGACGTGGACACCCTTCAATATCTTCTTCGACATTCCCAAGAAAACGCCAGAAATCTTTCTCTGTTTCTCTCTCTTCTTTCTCTCTCTAGAAGAAGCCATTAATTTACAGACTCTCTCTTTCGGTTTTGTATTCTGTTTCTGTTTGTCACCTGAACAACCGCTCAACACTAAAAGACCCCTTATTTTTCCTTCATATTTTTAATCTAGCATTGTCTTGTTCTGCTTAGATTTTTCGACAAGTTATAGTCAATTCGAATGAAAGATATTCGAGTAGGAACTGGTTGTTTTTCGTCGTGTTGTACTGTAAATTGGATTATTTGGTAACCAAAACCAGTTTGAGTTTCTGAGTTCGATAGAAAGATTCATCGACAAGCTATTAGATTGATTTCAATTTTGAGACGAAGGACTTCGCAAATTCGTGGGTTTTTCGATTGGGGTTTTAGTTTATGGTAAAAGATTGAGTTTTTATGATCTGGGTATTTGAGAAAATCGAATTTTTTTGGGGACGATGTATGCTGTGGCGAGGTTGATCTCTAGAGGAGTTTATACTGTTTCTGGTCCATTTCATCCATTTGGGGGTGCTGTAGATATAATTGTAGTTCAACAACCAGATGGAAGCTTCAAATCCTCACCTTGGTATGTTCGATTTGGGAAATTTCAAGGGGTTTTGAAGACAAAAGAGAAGGTGGTGAGTATCAATGTTAATGGAGTTGAAGCGGACTTCCATATGTACTTGGATCACAAAGGAGAAGCTTATTTTCTCAGTGATGTTGTTGGAGAAGAAGAAGAAGAAGGGGATTTAGTATTTGCTTCTCCTTCTTCTGGTGAAGAGACTGATGAGCAGTTGCAGAGTGAAACTTCAATTGAATCCAAAAGCAGTAATTTTGATGCTACTAAGAAGAATTCAAGTGATCGGAATATTATGGGTGATGGTAAGATTGTTACAAGGACGAATTCCAGAAGGTCTAAGATTTTAGGGCTTGTATTTGGGCGAAAATCAATGAATAAGGAAAATGGAAGTGGGGAAGGAAATGTTGAAAGGTGGGATTCATTGGAGCGAGCTGAGATTGCAGCAGATTTATTGGAGGTTAAGTGGTCTACAAATCTTCCAACCGATGAGGTAACTAATCCAAACTTTAATTGTTCAAGAACTAAAGAGCAAGATTTAGAGGTCTCTGCAATGGAGACAACTCAAACAAGTGATGTTGCAGAGACACAGAAAGAAACATCTGCAACATCAGCAGGTTTACAAAACCCTGGTGATGTAACAAAAATGGTTTCCATATCTGGGTCTTTAGTTCTTGATTTGCAAAATTCAGATTTGGCTGAGATTGAAGTAAAACCCAGTTCCCAGTCTGTTATAGAACTGGCTTCTAATGAAAGTAATGGCCTTTTAGTAGATGGTGTACATGAGGAGGAAATTCGAAAAGAAAGGGTTTCTTCCTATATATACTGTGAAACATCGGAGAGCTCGCCAGTGGGGGTTGAAAATTTAGGTGAAGAGGCCATTGTGACTCTGAGCTTATCTAATGGAGAATCAGAGAAATCCCAAGTTGGTGCTGGAGTTCAGTATGAAGCAACAGAGCTGATTTCTGAGGTAAGCTCTCAACCTGAATCCGGTGCACTTGTGATTAAAGAGAATATAGGCGATATAGGTGTACTGAGTGATGAGAATTCCTGCGAGATTTCCAAAAGTGAGGCTGACAGTGGTAAGAATGGAAGTTCCATGTATTCTTTTCCAGAAAGTATTAAAATGGAATTGGATTCGTTGGTTGATGTACAGATGGTAACTTCTGGTTCTATTGAAGCTAAGAACTTACAAGTTATGCAACTGAAAACAGTAACGGAGAGATTAAATGAAAGGAAGAAGTTGGAGTCTGAACCAGTTGAGGTATGTGAGAATCAATCTATGATAACAAAATTCTCTCATTCAATTCATCAGGATCAACAAGTGGGAAGTTTCGGGGAAGAAAGTAAGATGAATAAACATCATTCTTCACTGGAATCCATTGTTTATCCCCGAGGACCAGAAATGGAAGTAGCAAACTCCAGCATTCCACTGTCAGAGAGCTCAGAGGAAGAAGACCAATTTCTTTTCAGCGACATTGATCATTTGACATCCAGTACCGTCCACTGCAAAGAATTTATTCCTCCGGATTCCATGGGGACAGAAGATCATCATTTAGCTTCCCTGGATGACATCTCAAATGAGCATGACTCAAATGAGATAAATCATGATTCACCTTCATCTTCAGATAACCTTGTTCAGGAGTGTCCTCCTGTTACCTCTCAAGCTTTGCTCGAGGAATCAAGGACTACATCTAGTCCACTAAGTATTCCAAGTGGTCGAAAGGGTCCATTGGAAGAAGTTGAACGGATGATGGAGTCTTTGCCAATTATCCGATCTCACATTGACAATCTGGAGATATCTGATGTTCTTCACCCTCTATGCTGCTCGCTGGATTCAAGTTCCAGAAGTTTAAGGTGGGAATTGTTTAGGAAGGAGGGCTCAATCCCCTGTAAGTCCGATCCAGACTCAGATAAAGACTTCCTAAAAGAACATCTTAGAATTTCAGATACTTGTAATCCGGAAGAACTCAAACGAATGTTAATTATCCCGGCAATAGGTAAGAGAAATATGGTTCTGCACTTTTTCTACTTCATTTATCAGCAAAGAGCTTATATTTATGTCCTATGCTCTATGCAGAGATTTCTCTGTGCAAGCACTTGCTATACGAAGGGATGGGGGTTGATGCAGCTTCACAAGCATTTGATGCTGAAAAGGTGGATCTGGAGAAGTTTGTTTCTCTCGCCTCTTCACCTCTAAAGAATGATAGGCTCGTAGTAAAAATTGGTGGCCGTTACTTCCCATGGGATGCGGCTGTTCCAATTATTTCAGGGATGGCTTCGTTTGGTCATGAACAAAACTTTGTGCCTGAAGGCATGATTGCGGTGGACCGAGTTGAGGAGACTCTTGAAGGGCTTTCACCAAGAACTATTGTTACCTCTGGAGGAAGCTGGAGACTCTGGCCTTTCAGAAGATCAAAAACAATTGGGTCTGTCCATCCAAGGCTTGATGGCATCGGGGGTTCTGATGCTGATGATGCATCAGAGAACTCCAGATATTTGTCACCGGATAAAAATGTACACAAAATCAAGGTTACTGAGAAGAAGGTAAAGTCAATTATTCCGACATCTGAACAGTTGGCATCGCTGAATCTGAAGGAAGGACGGAACATGATAACATTCACATTCTCAACTGCCATGCTGGGGAAGCAGCAGGTTATTATAATATTTATTTCCTCATCTTTATTAATATTAGCATTATCTTTTAGCTTAGAATTTATTTACTGCATAAATTCATTCCTTTTTCTTGTCTCAAATAATTTCTTGATCAGGTGGATGCTAGAATTTATCTATTGAAATGGAACACTCGCATAGTTGTATCGGACGTTGATGGGACAATTACCAAGTAAGATTTTTGAGTTGTTTTGTTCATCTCTTGAAACAATTTTTTTTTTTGAAAAAAATTCATACTTCCAGATGGTTGATTAAGGTCAGACATTTCCTTGTTTGATTTTCTTGCATCTACATATATAGCTTGATTATGTGAACTGAAATTGGGTGAAGGCTCATAGCTATCACACTTTTACATTTGGGAAGTCTAGCAAGGTTGATAGGCTGCCATTCCTATGGTTGAATGAGTTACCTCAAGGCTTATTTGCTATAATTATTACTTTATTAGTCATCAATAGTTTTCGCCACCTAGGGTTAAATAGGAGAGGAGCTATCTTTTCTAGTTGTGTTTGTGGATGACGTCATGGGGTTCTTATTCTGATGGTAAGCCAACTTGATGTGAAGATTCTTGAAACTTTTGATACAGAAGTCCTTGGACCGTATGATTTTGCCTTGGCACTGGGTTCCAGTCAAAGGATGATCTTTATTCCTTGTAATCTCCTTGTGAAAACAGTAAGGTTCACTAGACTTGATTAATTTACTTTGTAACATAGTTGATGTCTCACAATGAAGATCTTCTTAGTGGTTAATACACGGACTTATCTAAGATTTAGATTAATAAGCCCATTTATCCGACCATCATAAGATTAAGGTCTTATTTATCTGTGAGCCTAGTTATCCAATTTATGCATTCATATTAGACAAAATATTTAAATGTTGTTCATAAAACGGGAGGTATCTAAAGTCATCTTGGACAGGTCCGTAATCCTGAAAAAACATATTTTCGTATCATCTAGCCTAGCGTATTAATACATACTATACTGGTGTTTATCAGAGCGTGCAAATAGAAACATATGATGCTTTCACCATAAATGACTTTAGGGCCATTTAATAGCTCTAAACATATTCTTAGGCTCATTTATGCATCCAATGCATATTTTGGGTTTGCTTGGAATGCTTCACTTATTTCGGGGTTTCTCTCTGTTTTAGCTAACCAAGATGAACCATCAAAATGAGATATTAACCTAGGATCTATGTCACACATCTATTTCCATTTCCTTGGTGCTGAAACTTGAAGCTTTCTTTTTTGCTTGGAATACTTTACTTATTTTGGGGTTTCTCTCGGTTTTAGCTAACCGTGACGAACCATTGAGATGAGATATTAACCTGGGATCTAGGTCACACATTTATCTCCAGTTTCCCTTGGTGCAGAAAATTGAAGCTTTTACAGGTCTTGAAATTGTTGGTGTTCTCATTAAAAGATCCATATATAATTTCTTATCACCTTATGTATTTGCTTGTTCCTTTTTCTTTTTTGAAAGGAAAAAATTTCTAATTAATTAGTTCCTCTTTTATACATCCATATAACAGATCAGATGTTCTTGGTCAGTTCATGCCTTTGGTTGGAAAAGATTGGTCTCAGACTGGTGTTGCACACCTATTTTCAGCAATTGAGGTTTGTTTCATTTTTCTTATTTCCTTGTGACTTGTTTGAGGCAATAATTCATACAACAGCATGGGATCAACTTTTTTCTTTTTCTGCGTGTGTGTGATTGGTCTTAGACTGGTGTTGCACACCTATTTTCAGCAATTGCGGTTTGCTTCATCTTTCTTATGTTCTTATCACTTGTTTGAGGCAACGATTCATACAACATCATGCATTAAACTTCTTCCTTTTTCCTTTTTTTTTTCCTCTTGCGTTTGATTGGTGCATGGTACAGAAGTTTTTTTTTTTTTGGTCTTAGGTTTTCATAGTTAATGTTACCCATGCATTCCTTCCTAGGACATAAATTGGTTCCATAGTCAGAGTCATCCTATAAATGGAGTTTTCATTTTACTCTGGAAGACAGGTTACTGTATTTATGGAGTCTTTAAAAAGCAAAAACTTTCTGCATATCAAGATTTGTTTGCAATAACATGTTGTATCCTTCATGAACCTACCTCTTGCTTGTTGCAGGAAAATGGGTATAAGTTCCTTTATCTTAGTGCACGCTCAGTTTCTCAGGCCTATCTGACGAGGCAGTTCCTTATCAACCTTAAGCAGGTCAGACATAATTCAATGCTGGCTTCTGTTTTTGTTGGTATTTTTGGGCATTGGAACCCTATCCGTGAACAATGGGGCTCATGATTGTATGTTCCGTAGAGAAAACTAATTACTTGCTTGTGCAGGATGGAAAAGCACTACCAGATGGGCCTGTTGTCATTTCTCCTGATGGTCTTTTTCCTTCTTTATTTCGAGAAGGTTAGTTTCATTTACTCTTTTTTTTTTTTTCCCGTTAGTTACCTATAAATTATGTTAAAAGTTTCTTATAATTGATGCAAATATCATATTTTGATCTCCAATGATGCAGTTTTTCCTAGGTCATGTCACATGCAATTATTATGTGCCTTTATCTTGACATGCTCCTGCAATTATTCTTCCTTATGGGAGTATTTACCCTCAATTTCTCTTCTCTCTTAATAATTTCACATTAATATCAAGAAATAAAAGTAAAAAGTAGCTGAGGGGCCATGCCACTAATCACCTATTTTTAATGTACCACAGCTCCCTCAGTACATCCTGAGGCTGACATACGTGTTTCATTCTGCAACTATCAACAATGGGGTTTGACCACCTATTAAAGTGCCTAGCATTTTGTACTAATTCCATACCTATTCTTCACACATTTTTCTTAGCCACCTTAGTCTAAACATCTGTTGTCCTACTTGTGTGATCTGAATGATTTTGAATGATGTCATCCAAATTACCCTCGTTCCAGTTAGAGGTTTTGAAATCAGATCTTCGTCAGGTCAAAATGAATGTTGATTTTGGCATATGATGACTGCTACCGGTTGCTTTATACTTCAAACATATGGTCTGAGAAAAATCCTGTTCCCTTTTGTTATTCACAGTTATCAGAAGAGCTCCTCATGAGTTCAAGATTGCATGCCTAGAGGTGAGTTCCACACTCTGTATTGTTATTCAAATTCTTTTTGTAAACTGTCCTGACCACTTCAGTATTTTATTTAACTGGTTTTAGTATCAGAATCATGTTTGTTGGGATTCTTTATAGTGCTAAATTCTGTTTCATACGAAGACAATATGAATTGGTTTCTCTATGTAGTGAAGAAGCCACGTTCATGGTAAAAGTTTTAGACAAGTTTCAGTGTCAATTTTCTTTTTTGTAATATTTTTCTATGTAGTCCAAGTGGATATCATAAGTACAAATTTGAGGGAGCAATAATAGAACAAATAATTGTGTAAAAATGATTTTCTAGTTACATACAGTTGGTTTACTGTTAGTCTGTTGAACGAATTTTCTATATAGTTCAAGTGGATATCAATCTCAAGTACATATATGAGGGGGCAATAACTACTGTCAGAACAAAGTTCTCTTAATTGATGTTCTCTCTTTTCCTCTTTGAAGTTCACCATATACAAATCTAGCAGTAGATTAGTTTTTATATTGTACTTCTGATGGCACCATCTTTCTTGTAAAGGGGTTGTTTTTAATACACCTGGCTCTCACAACAGGATATCAAGGCGCTGTTTCCTCCTGATTGCAACCCATTTTATGCTGGTTTTGGCAACAGAGACACCGATGAGCTTAGCTACCTCAAGGTTGGAATTCCGAAAGGAAAAATCTTCACAATCAATCCTAAGGTAATCTTCAGCTCCTAATGCTAAACAATGCAAAAGAGGGTAAACCAGCTCTAATCTCGTCTCTTTACTTTCTGTTTATTGTCTATATTACAGGGTGAGGTTGTTGTGAACCGTCGGGTCGACTCAAAATCATATACTTCTCTTCATGCACTTGTGAATGGCATGTTTCCAGCCATGACCTCAGCTGGGCAGGTTCTTTCTGCGGACTGCACTTTTTATTTGCCATTTTAAGTTCATCATGATTTTTTCTTGTAAGATTGAATGAGTCTGATTTTGGGTGCAAAAAGACAAATTCTGGATCTAGAGCTTCATCCCAACTCCCAATGAGTGCATTTGATTCAGTGTCCTGCCTGAGTTGGGCTCGTGTTTGATCCTGGCTTAAACCAAACTTACCTATGCTCTTCCCCCATTCCAAAAGAGAACAGCAACTAAAGAAAATTGAACTTGAATTGCACAGTTTTCCATATTCTTGGGCTTAAGATCTGGTTTTTTGGTTCCAGGAGGAATTCAATTCATGGAATTTCTGGAAAGTGCCTCTTCCTCATCTTGATATTTGAAGATACTGACATAGCAACAAGATATTCTTGCCTAACCCTTTGGAATAGGAGGGTAAAAGGCTGTCAGCATGCTGGTTCTGGACCACCCAGGTATTTTTTCCACTAGCCTTATAAAGTTCTTTCAATTTCTTCATCTATGACCTAGTTCGATTCTCTTTTCTGATTCTTCACAATTTGCAAGTCTTTGAGAAAATGTATTACTGGACCGCACTTTTCCAATGTCCGAAATAATTTGTGAATTTTTTAACCTACCTAAGTAGTTCACATTTCATACAGAAATTAGTGCAATGCTAAGGATGAATTCCATGATTACATGACAAATGTGATAACCCCGTATACCTCTCATTCCAGAGTTTGAGAAGTTAAACCTATTTCTCTTTTTCTCTTTACTATAAGACTATAAGGTATTTTAAGCAAACTCACCCGACACTACTCACAGATATGGTAATATTTGCAGTTGAGGTGTTAATTCATGGCACGCAACACACGGATTCCTTCGCCAGATTTTTGTCGTGGGGTGGATGATTTATTGGCCGCAGAAACTGATCTGCGGATGATTTAAGGGGAGGAGAGAGAGATGAATCCAGTTCTATCTTTCCTTCAAATTACTTTGGGTAATTAATAAATCTGTAACCTTTAGTGTGTATAATTTATTCCACTTGATCTCATAAGCACTCAAAATATGTTGTCTAAATGTGTAAACATATTCAAAAGAAGGTGGCTTGGGATCTGAAACCTCTTCCTTTTATTCCTGTAAATTGTATTAGGCTGATGAAATGGAGATGACAGGTGACTTGAAATTTACTTGTATCTTTGATTGTTTAAATATTACAAATTTCCTTTGCAATCATCCTTTCTGTGTCGCCTTCTAAGATATTAGGGTTTTAGCTGAACATTTGATTAAAACTTCCCCAACTTCTATATGGTCAAATCATTCCAAATAGTAACATCAACAAGAAAACTAAATTGTATTCAATGTCATTTAGAATTCTTGTTTCACCAAGTTTATTACAGCAAATAATTGTTTCATCATTGATATTTTCCTTATGTTCAACGAAGCTTTGACTGTCTGGATGCTCAGTCATGTTAGTGTGGTTTGCACTGTGCACCACGCTCATCATGTTTCGATTGGTGATTTTTATGTGCTTTATGATTTCTAGCAAACTGGTCTAACTACTTTTCTTTTGGAAAGGCGACTACACAATGGGGCTTTGTTCTAGGATTCATCCTATTCACAACATTCTTTGAGAAAAAAAGCAACGCTCCGGCTCCAGAGCCGTGGTATAAGGGTGAGGCTCCCGTTCCAAAATTCCTGCTCCGGAATCTCGTGCCATAATTTCAAACCACGTTCTGAAGCTCCTGCTCCAAAGGCATTCTAGAACTAGAGCTATTTTTTAATTGGCCATTCCAGCACTCTTGCTCCTGGTCTCGATCCCGCTTTTGGTTACTTAGAAATATACTAGGTTTTAGTGATGTTTAAAATTTGTTGATAAGGATCTTTGTCATTAATACATACCGTCGCTGTAAACTAGCAATACAATGGCGACGGTATAAGGTTGTTGTCATACGTATTCAGCTTCTTAAGCTTCTTTGTCACAGTAACAGCAGTTGTTAATGATGAGGTACAACCGTCGTCGTAGGTCTTTGTCCATGGTTATAAACCGTCGCTGTAAATGAGCAACAAAATATAGCGTCGCTAAATATATATATATATATTTGTATTAGGTTAAGAGACCAGCATCTGGTCATGAAAATATGACTGATCGACTAAAGTAAAGTGGGCTAAGAATTGTGAAAAAGATCGATGAAGCAAATAACTGATTAAGAAGGGAAGAGTTACACCATTAATTCAATACCTCCTATTGAACCAAGAAAATTAGATAGTAAAAAATTAAGGCACTAACATATAACATGAGATTACACTTCAAACTAATATAAAGAAAGCTACAGAGGTACAAGAAGAACTCAAATAAATGTGTCTGTAGTACTTTCTTCTCCCCAACTATATACCTTTTGGGTTAACTACACTTTCTACATCTCTATCCCCGGCTCTCCACCACCGCCTCCACCTCCATCAAATCTTGGATCGATATATATATAATGGTCTTGGATTGGATATAAATCTCGGATCAGATCTCGGATTTGATCCGAGATCCATTTCTCTCTCCCTCCTCTAAAATACACTTTGCCAGATCTATCTTCTGAAATTATCTTCTTGAGTTTTCTTGAGAAAGAGTTTGGATCTATTTCTCTATATTTAGTAGCTGGCCGCAACTTAGAAAGCACATCTGCTGCACGGTTAGTTTCACGATATATATGTTTAATCTGAAAGTGCTCCAGTTGTTTGATCATTCCAATAATTCTGTTCCATATACTAGCAATGTTAGAAGGAAGATTAGGTTGCGGCGAAGTTTTGTAGAGGTCCACCACAGTTTGACAGTCTGTACCCACAATAATTCTTTGAATACCATAAGTTCTAGCAAGTTTTAGTCCAGTTTCCATCCCTTGAAGCTCATGAACAGTTACGTTTACAGGTTTGGAGCTGCCTACTGCTGCAGCAATAACTTTACCACGACTATCTCTGATCAAAGCGCCATAGCCTCCTGAAATGTTATTTAAAGAGCCATCACAATTGACCATGAAGATTCCTTTAGGTGGCCTTTCCCAGGTCCAGCTGCTAGTGGCTTTCGACTCTGACGATGTTCTGCTTGATGAACCACCATGCTGAGAGGCGCCTTCCATCAATACTGTTTTGCCATCATTATGATCAGAAGTAGTAGTAGTAGTAGTACCAGATGATGATGATGAGGAGCCAGTAGATCTGTCCTCGCGCAGGCCCTTGAAATAAGAAGCAGGGTCACGTTCAAAATCATCCCTGAAAATCTGGGAATCTCTTTCAGGGGCTTTCATCAATTTTCCTTTGCCATCATCAACGGAAGTAGTAGTAGTAGTACCAGATGATGATGATGATGATGATGCAGGACCGGCTCTGAGGGCAGGCCAGCAAGGCGGCCACCTCGGGCCCCCCAATTTTTGGGGCCCCTAAAAAAAATAACTTTATATATGTAATTTTAGGTTATGCACCTAAGGGTTTGACAAGATTTTTTTGGGGCCTATATGTAGATGATCCATGGATTTGAAGATAATCTCCTCGTCACATTGATTATTCTCATATAAAATCACTTCGTTCTAGAACTTATAACCTAATTTGATTATGATAAATTTTATTTATGGACGGACTACAAATCACCTAACTTTTAAAATGGTTAAAAGTTTTAAAATGATGTGATTTTTTATGAGAATGATCTATGTGGTGAGGAGAACATCTCTGCTAAAGACCAATCTTAGATCATCTTCCTCTATTTGGCCCCTCAAAAAATCTTGTTATAATATTGTCAACAAAACCTTGTTTGCGGAGCTTAGCTTTAGGCATGGATTTTATGGGGACTAGAGATTTGTTGGAAAACAAGTTAGATTAATTTATAACATGATTTCTAATTAGTTTTCCACCAAATTCTTAGTCCCACCAAATCCCTAACTAAAATCCCTCATGTAAACAGACCATTAAAGAATTCAAAATTTTGTTAATAGAAAAATATATTGCCACCTTAGTATTTCTTTTTAACATCCCATTTGGTGTTCCACCATCCTATAAATCTACAAGGTGATGATAATGTTTTTTTTTTTTATAGTATTCAACCAACTTTTAATTGAGTAAGAAATATTTTTTTTTTGAGAGGAAACTTGAAATTTAGATTGAATGAAAAATGAATAGTTACAGCAGAAAATTACAGAGATAAAGAGTTAAAATATCTAAAGATAAGGAAGAGAAAAATGTAGGGGAAAGCCGTAAGAGGAAAAAATGTAGAGAAAAGCCGTACAGTTAATTACATGAAAAGGGTGTCCCAATTGAAAATGAATTGATGCAGTGGAATCTTCAAATCTTGATAATGTGATGAAACCCAGAAGTGGATTAGGGTTTTAACTTCATGGCTTAACGCAATGGGATCTTTGGATTTTTTGTCGAAGACTCTTCGATTCCTTTCAATCCAGATGGTCCAAAAGATTGCCGCCAGAACAAATTGCCAGATCAGTTTTCCTATCTTGGAGAAACCTTTTGAAGACCATGACTGTGCAAGGGAGAGAACAGAGCTCGGGCATACCCGGCACCATCCAAATCAGGGTATAATCTCGTCCCAAATCTTATGAGAGTATGTGCAGTGAAGGAGAAGGTGTGGCGGCGATTCCTCTTGCTCGAGGCAAAGGTAACATCTATTGGCTATGTGGTGTCCTCTCTTTTTCAGATTGTCTAAAGTCATGATCTTATAAAGAGAGGCTATCCAGCAAAAGAAGTTGATCTTGAAGGGTATCCGCTTGTTCCAGTTAAATCTTGTAGGGTATCCGGTTGAAGAAGAACCACTGAGATGGTCGTATAGGGATTTAACTGTAAAGTTTCCTTTGTCTGTGAGTGTCCAGTTGCAGATGTCTGCCGAGTCGTTCCTCACTTGTGGGTTATCTCCAATGACTGCGAGGAGTCGGGCCAAAGTTGGGATCTCAGAGTTACGGATGTCTCATGAGAATTCAAAATTCCATGAACATTGGGCGCCTGTTGTCACAAAGTCAGAGATGCGACCCAGTTTTTTGGTTGATATACGGAACATAGTGGGTGTTGTGACTTTTAAGGGTTCGGTTTGGCACGGGGATCATAGGTCAAACCATAAGGACGCGTCGGAGCTTAAGTTGATCTTTATTTTGAATAGATGTGCCACTTTCTGGGTCTGCGTTGCGATGGTTCGCCAGCAGGTGTGTCAATGAGTTAAGTTGACAGATTCTGGGATCCATTTTGATGGCGATGGCCCAAATTTCTTCTCGATGATCAAACACTATAGCTGGTCTTTTTCTGAGATGAATCTCCATATCCATTTCGAGAGCAGTGCTTCGTTCATATGCCTAAGGTGCTTGATACCAAGACCTCCCGCGTCGAGAGATTGACAAATGATATCCCTGCTCTATTTCGACAGATGAATCTCCATATCCATTTCGAGAGCAGTGCTTCGTTCATTTTATTATGAGTTATATATATATAACTCATAATAAAATTGGGTTAATTTTTCAGGAAAGTTGGAGTGACAATATACAATTTTTCTTTGTTAATTTTCAGGGGTAAAACTACCTCTAGAAAGTCTTTAGGATAAAATTTCATGACATATATAACTCATAATAAAATTGTGTATTTTTCTTCTTTGTGCACATTGTATTTCTACTCTTTCTCAAGAGTAGTACTCTTGAAAAAAAAAAGTAAAAACCATAACCCTAAACTTCTACTTATTTCTATCTCTCTCTAATAACATAATGAAAACCCCAACCTTTCATCTCTTTTGCTTTCTAATTGGAACATAGCTAATAAGTCGTTGGATAGTTAATATATTGGGCCCCAATCTTACATATTCGCCTTGAGCCCCTGAATCTCAGACACGGCCCTG
>MVGT01000732.1:313565-338597 GCA_002174775.1 Macleaya cordata
ACCAAGGAAATTAAAGTAACCCCTTGATAATGTGGTGGGAGCCCCACTAATAGCAACCTTAGGTGCATGTTAACACCAACTACTTCTTATTTTAGTTTTATTTTTCAAATAAAATTGTCATAACTTTAAAAATATAAATCAATTTTTCATAAAATTTATATTTTTGAAAAGTATTCGTCGAGATCTTCGAAATGAGACTAGACAACAATACTTTTTTCAAAAAAGAAGAATTATGCAAATTTATTTTTGCGTAACAAAAAACTAAATTTTTAACTAATTTTTGTTTAGATTACATCCAAATTTGAATTTGTATGCTTCAAAACAAGTCACATCAAAAAAGAAATGAAGATCTCGTACTTTCTAAAATATAAATTTCATCAAAATTAGTTACTAAAAATTGTGGGCAAAAATATTTTTACATGTTTTCGACATATGCAAAAATATTTTTGCACAAATAAACAGAGAACTACTATAAGTATATTTTATCTAGATTGCATCCAAATTCGAATTCGCGAGTCTCAAAATCAGGTAACAGAAAAGAAGAAGTGAAGATCTCAAAGAATGCTTTTGAAATATATAAATTTCATCAAAATCTGTTACTCTGAATAGTAGAATAGTAGGCAAAAATATTTTTGAAGGTTTGTGCAAGTATATTTTTGCATAAATTTCGCAATTATTTTTTCAAAAGATATTCTTGTCCTGTCTAGTTTCGAAGATCTCGAAAAGTACTTTCCAAATATATAAATTTCATCAAAATCTAAATTTTAGTTTAAGAGATATAACATTTTGAAGTTTAAAAACTAAAAAGATAACTTACTTTCTCTCCTACAACACTGTAGAAGTTAGAAAAGATAAAAAAGTGATTGAGAAAAATAATAAGGGTAAAACAATAAGCAACATGCACACATATGCATGATGCTTTTTTTTTTGTGATTGAAAAAATAATAAGGGTAAAACAATAAGCAACATGCACACATATGCATGATGCTTTTTTTTTTGTGATTGAAAAAATAATAAGAGTAAAACATGAACAGTAAAAAGAAAAGATTGGACTAAATAGATTTATAAAAGTTTAAAAAGGACTAAACAGACTACAAAAAATTTAAAAAAGATATTTCATCTTTGTTGAAAATCTTGTGGACCAAATGAATTTAAAAAACTATATATTAGGTTTTTTAGCCATTTTATTTTTTTTAATCAAAATTATTCCTTATTGCTTATAAACAGGCACACGTGCACACACATGCACGCAAGCTATTTTTTTATTTTATTTTTTTCTGTTCAAATTAAGCCATTCCACGAGTACATTATTAGGGCACTAGTACTAGTAGTAGTAGCTTATAGTGTGATTACAAGCCCATAATTAAATTATAATATTTCAGTAGGGAAATTCTACGGCCACCCTATTTTTCTCCCTTTTAACACTCCACATATGATTTACACCAGCTATTAGGCCCATATGAAGATAATTTAAGGGTTAACTTTAGGAGATGATTATCTTCTTACCATGTAAACCGCATCCTCACAAAAATTCTCGTCATCCTAATTTTTTTTAACATCATTTAAAAGTTTATCCAAATTTTAATATAAGTCTACTTTTTTGAAAGTTTTCAATTATAAAAAGTTTTAGAATGATATAATTTTTTTGTGATTATGATCTACATGATGAGGTGTTGATGCTTACTAAAATTTCATCCCTCTTATCATCCCCATTGAATTTTAGGCAATATTATATATTTTTTTTAAATTTACAATGGACTTTACATGAATTTAAGAAAAAAATGGTAATATTTGAAGTTTTAAAATGACTGCTAATATTCATAACCTTTTTTACGAAATTTATATGGGGCCATTGCGAATTAGTTTAATTACGGGGTATCTAGTAGACTTGCTTTGATTATGCAAATTAAGGCACAAGATTGTATCCCATGGATCTCATGGTCTAGCTGCGTTTTTGGTTCAAGAATCAAAAGAGAATGGGACTGGGCCACTGGTGAGGTCAATAGATCATTTTTGGGCCTAAAAGTGACAATGGGCTCTTTTTTATACAAGAAAAATTAACCCTTAATCACAGGAATCAATCAACATGATAACTTAAAACCATGTTTTTTTTTTTTTTAATACAAAGGTGCTGCACCCAAGTTACTTTAAGGCGGCCTACATACCTATATATGGAGGGGGCTAGACCTGACTCCTATAGGATCAAGCACAATGTAGTTCTCCTATAATACTACCCAAACCATGGCCAAACGCCTACAATAAACCACACCGACCCTCGATCCCTAGCTAGCACTGAAAAACCATCCTGCACCCTAAGTTTTGACGTTTCACTTAATCTTCTCATTCCTCAATCATAAGCTACCTTTATCAGTTCGTCGAGATCAAATAACTCTAGCTCCGTTAAATTGCTCCTCCTCTAATGATGATGAATTAACCAACGTCTTCTTCTCCCCAATTAAGTTAACTAAGGGCTGAAATCAAGAACAACAACTATATCTCATCTGCCCACTAAGCAAACTACTACTAGTACTACTCGACGATGAGTAATTACCGCCAGAAATACGATTATTTGAACCCTCCAACTTGCATCTACGATTCAAATAATACGACCACAACCTCTCATCATAGCTTAACTCTCTGCATGCAGCTTCCTTCTCCTTGGCTTTTACAAGTTTCAGTACACGTTCCAACAACTTGATCTCACAAGAAATACTTGGTGGTTTTTCTGATATCCTTGGGAAATCTTCTCGCTCAAGTAATGCTCGAAATATTGGTGAAGATATATATCTCATTGGAACTTCGTACCAATTTTTTCAGAAGTTGATTTAAGGGTGTTAGAAATTTTAAAATGGGTTGATTATCGAATATAGTGATCTACATTATAAGAAGAATATTATCAACGAAAATTAACCCTTGAATCATCTCCATATGCCCACAAAAAGTGTGTTGTAATAGTGTCGCAATAAGGCATATTACAATATCCCTCCTCAAAGATAAAATCGATAAAATTGTAAGTATAACTTCCACTAATTGTTATATGGTTTTGTTAACTTGTGCCCTAAGGGCACATGTTATGGTTAAAGGCTTAGTGGTTTGTTTAGCACCTTAGGGTTGTCTAAATAAATCGGTTATTATTATTTTTTAAAATGTGTTATTTTCAGTATTTGAATCATATCTAAAAAAGAATCAGCTCAATCGAATACTTTTAGCATCACGAACAATTAGTCTGTAATTTAATATTTTAAATGAATGGCTGGCATGTAAAATAATTTTCTTGAAGGGTTGGAGACCTCTGATTGAGCTGGTTTTTAATGGACATCATATAAGTGATAATAATATGATATCGACAAAAAATCATCTGATTTGAAGACTTAAAACGTGAAAAAATATTCCCACAACTTTAACCTTATATTCGCAATCCAAAAATTAATTTACACCTATGCTAAACTAAATCTAGTATCACATTCAAAACCGTTTTTTAACATTACTATAAAATCTTATATGATTTCATTAAAAATACAAGGATAAGGAACTTTTTTTGGGTGACGGAGAGCATGTGTAGTCTTTGACCTTATCACGTGTGGGCCTGCGTTTTGATAAGATATTAAGTTTGTAGGCATCCAACTCAAAATCAATTGACAATGAGTGGTGTGACACATGATAATTATATATTAAGTTTGCTAGGCTCTTATATCCCATGTGGAACTATTCTCATCAATCTATAACTCTTTTAGAGTAATATTAGGTTTTGGCCACGGTAGAAGGTCGTTCAAATGTTTCAGCTTCTTACACACCTGTCTCTGTCTCCGTAGATGTAGAAATGGAATATAACCATCTCTAAATCTTCTTTGCAAAAGTAGCATCAGGTGTTAGGGATGATATAAAACTGTCGTCGTAGGTCTTTATACTTGGTTGCAAACTGTCGCCGTAAATAAGATGTCATGTTTTGTTACGCTTCTTACGTAAGAACCATGATGTTTGCAACAATTGTTCTAAACTTTGTGAAGAAGAAAGGAATGGAGAATCTTAACTGATAGTACCGATCTTAAAAAAAATGAAAAGAAAGGATAGAAAAAGTTCAATAACAATGATATGTACAAGATTTCTTAGACCAAAATTCGATATCCTGACTAAAGCAAGTTGGGCAATAATTGTGAAAAAGAGGAGCTTCTTTTGACTGACCTCCTTTTTCAATTAAGTATATTACTCGTACCTCCCTTAATTCAAAATAAGTAACAATAATACTTTTTGGACCGATAGTTTTATAAAAGTGGTGCCATACGCTTATGTGAGAAAGTGGGACCCACCACTTTTTCTCTTCCAAAAATATTTTGAAGGAACTTCCAACTTACATGGCAGTGGGATCACCATGCCATATAAGCATCGGGTACGGCTTTTGTAACTTGGTCGGTCCAAACAACACTACTCAATACGTAATATATGTACGGACTCACTTGACTGACTTGGACCACTTATTTCTCTCAACATCAAACTGTCGCATCGATGGTTATACATGGCCATCATAAGTGGCTGTCTAGCGTTTTTATACGCATAAACACGTAGGTTAATTTCACTATTTTAGTTAGGTCTTTGACATATTCAGTAAGGCGGTGAGTGAGCTATCCTAGATCCACATAAATATAATATTGACATTAATTCTCTTTCTACAAGTTTGAGCATTAAGAGAGATTAAGTTGCTGTTCAACATAGTATTATACCTCTCACTAATTAAGGCTGAAAAGTATTAGATTGGGGATCGTACATTTCAAGCACGTACTGCCACATGTTGAAATTATTTAGTCAATTTAATAATTCTTTTTTGAGTGAAATTTTTTTTTTTAATTTTATTTCATGAGTTGTGTCTCTTAGAGGTACCTTTTAAGGGTCATGAGACATGTGCCTCTATGAAGAGACATCTTGTGGTTTATAAAGGGTCACCATAGACTCTATATAAACCCCTCTCCTCTTGTAATCGGGGATAAAGTTTCACAAAGTTTTTCAACAAGGTTTTGTGAGTCATATTTTTGAGTAGTGTATTAGAGCACAGTAATCGTTAGTTCGGTAGGGCGTACAGATTGGAGTGCAACTTCTGTACGACGCGATTGTTGTATCCTAGGAGGCAGACGTCCATTGAACCGTCAGCACTGTTGTGGGGATGAATTTGTCTTAAGGACATTGTGTCTAACACAAGCCTCGATATAAGTCTTTCTTTTTCTATTTATTTTGATTTTGTGTGAATCCAATTTTCAAGAAACCGAACCCATATTTTCTAACTTTTTTTTTGATCGGAAAACCCATATTTTCTAACACCACATTCAGCATACTAGAAATTAATTAACCTAGAATTACAAATAGTAATACAAACTAATTAATATACAGATCTCTCTTATAATTAAGTAAAACGCTACACAACACATCATGATAGAGGGAGAGCGACAGAGAGATGAAAACCTGGCTAAGTACTTAAGCTAAAAAAAAGAAGCAAAACCAGCTAGCTAGCTAGTATGAGACTATTTTCACACCCAAATGCTTCTTAGCAAAATCTAAGAGATTATAGATCTCCGTCTCGAGGTCGATGTAACCGTCGTGATTGGCATCGGCATAACGTATTCCATGCTCGCTTTTACACGTTGCAAACCATCCTCCAACGCTACGAATAGCCTTTCGTAGCTCTTGTTTACTAATTCGACCGTCACCGTTGGTGTCGAATTTTTTCAGCCACAGTTTGAACTCCTCCTTTGTCATCTCACGCTTTCCATTTTTAGCGACGGTACGTTTTATGTTACCTTGCTTGATTGGCATGATTGGCATGATTTACTACTCTACTCTCTCTCTCTCTCTCTCTGTCTCTCTCTCTCTCTCTCTTGCAAGCTTAATTATATATCTAACAGTTTCAAGATGACTACTACTAATGCATGGGTAACTACTTCGTGCTTGGGGTTGCAACTACTCATTTATATATGTTTATTTATCATATAATATCGTTTCTTGCTTCGAAATTAACAGGCACACGTGGAGCCCACATGCTTGAATGCGTTTTCTTTTCCTTTTCTTTTGTTCCTTCTTATCGGTTAAGAATCCTTTATATGGCCAAATAATCATTCCAAATAGTGACATCAAGAACAAATCTAAATTGTATTCTTGTTTAACCTAGTTTATTACAGCAAATAATTGTTTCATTAATTGATATTTTCTTGATGTTAACTGTGTCTGGAATCTGGATGCTAGCTCAGCGTTATGTTGGTGTGGTTTGCACCATGCATGCTTGTCAATTTAGTTTTTTCATTTCTAGCAAACTGATCATCTAACGACTTTTCTTTTGGAGAAGGCGACTCCATAAAGGGATTTGATCATGTTGAAAATAGTCGCATGACACATGGGAAATGAAAGCCTTACAAATCTAATATTATATAAAGATTTTGAGCCTTGGTTTAAAGTTGGATGCCCACAAACTTAATATGGTATCAGAGCGCAGGCCCACACGTGATATCATAGCCCCAACGGCTATACGTGCTCCTCGCCACTCAAAAAGAGTTCCACATGAGCGCAAAAAAATGCCACACGTAAGGGGGTGCGATGAAAAAAATCCCACATGGGATATGAGAGCCTAGCAAACTTAATATATAATGATCCTGGGTCACGCCACTCGTTGCCAATTAGTTTTTTGAGTTGAATGTCCACAACCTTAATAATAATTTTTTGTGATTATGATCTACATGATGAGATGTTGATGCTTACTAAAATTTCATCTCTCGTATCATCTCCATGGAATTTTAGGCAATATTATGTTTTTTTTACCCCCTTTTTTGTAGGGACTTAGAAAAAGGAGTTGCCATGCATGTATTCTAACGTCTACTTGTCTCACCTTCCCCATCAATCATCACCTGCGTAATCCAATATTTACAACAAAATTTACATATGTTTGAATGTGCTTTTGTGTAGAGTGTAAGTACAACAGTATGATTTTATCAAAAAAAAGTACAACAGTATGAAGTAATTTACAATAGACATTACATGAATTTAATAAAAAAATGGTAATATTCGGTTTTAAAATGACTGTAAATATTCATAACTTTTTTACGAAATTTATATGGGGCCATGGCGAAATAGTTTAATTACGGGGTATCTAGTAGACTTGCATTGAATCCATTGGTGTGAGTTGGGTGTATGGGAGAACTCTACAAGAATCTATGGAAGCATGGAGACTAAGTGGAGGGAGCCATTTTCGTAGGAAAATTTGGGATCTTCTGCCTTACGCCATCGTATGGGCGTTATGGTTAGAAAGGAATGCTAGAGCTTTTAATTCCAAGGAA
Source organism: Macleaya cordata (assembly GCA_002174775.1). Lineage (NCBI taxonomy): Eukaryota > Viridiplantae > Streptophyta > Magnoliopsida > Ranunculales > Papaveraceae > Macleaya > Macleaya cordata. Next base: position 320,879 of record MVGT01000732.1, read on the forward strand.
AATTCGAGTATGGATATCATCTTGCAGGTCAAATCTTTTATTTTTCTGTGGGGTTTAAAGGAAAATGTATTCCAAGGTATACGGTTTGATGAACTTGTTTACAGATGGGATAGTGTAATGTGTGCATAATACCCTAGCTGTTTTTACTTTGTTTGTGTTGTACTTTTGTTTCTCAATCAATAAGATATTACCCTTTCCATTCAAAAAAAAAAAAAATTAAGGCACAAGATTGTAACTATATATGTCAGTATCCCACAAATCTCATGGTCTAGTTGCATTTTGGGTTCAAGAACAAAAAAAAGAGTGGGACTGGGAAAAAGGGAGTTCAACATATCACTTTTTTGGGCCTAGAAGTGACAATGTGATCTTTTTTATACAACAAAAACTAGCCCTTAATCACAGGAATCAATCAATATGATACCTTAAAAAGGATAATGGCCAAAATATCTAATATATAACTTTTTTACTCCATTTAGTACACAAGATTTTTAATAAGACTGAAATACCATTTTTAAAGCTTTTTGAATCTGTTTAGTCATTTTTAAACTTTTCTAAATCTATTTAGTCCATTCCTTCCTTTTTAATGTTCCTGTTTTACTCTTATTATATTTCTCAATCACCTTTTTGTCTTTTTCAAACTTGTACAACTCTACAAGAGAGAAATGTAGTTATCTTTTTTGTTTTTAAACTTTAGAATGTTTTATCTCTTAAACTAAAATTCAGATTTTGACAAAATTCATATATTTGGAAAGCAATTTTCGAGATCTTCGAAACTAGACCAGACAAAGATGGTTTTTGAAAAAAAATTCACAAAATTCATGCAAAAAATATTTTTGCATCAAAAATATTTTTACAAAGAAGAAAATTGATGATCAAGTAAGTAATGACACAAATTAAACCAAAGGGTATTGCCTACTATTTATAGGCTGCATGTAATAATAACCTGATTCTATTTTAAAAAGTATTTTACATTAAGATTTCAGTATTTACTAATAAAAGTGCTATTGAGACCAATCTGTAAATCTGTATATTTATACAGATTGACGTGGCACCTTTAATCCACTACTCATTGTGTAAAATAACAGAAATGCTATTAAGACCGGTGAAATCATCTGTCTAGGTGAACCGATCGACGTAGCCACCCACATGTAAAAAAATAGGTATCAGTTTGAATGCCGTGGCAAAGTTAAACCCACGTTTCTCTCTACCCAAAATCAAAACACTAAAACAGATAACGAAGTAGGGCTCACCGGATCTTCACCGATTGACCCTCCCTTCGTCGGATCTATACAACATTTTTGCCGGATTTTCACAGGAAGTTCACACTCCTTGCCTAATATAGTTAATTTTTTACTGGAGATCTTATCACCACCATCCATTTTTGGTGAGAGAAAGAAGAGATCTAGAGAGAGAATCGAGAGAGATCTGGATAGAGGGAGAGAGGCAGATCTGGGGAGGGCACAAGACAATACGAATCTAATATAGAAATATACCAGGCATGGTTTGCGGATTCATTGCATAACAACCAGAGAAAAAGCAAGAATAGCAAGCAAAAGATTAAAGAACCCGTCTGCTCAAAAGACTGCACCAACTAAGTTGAAGTAGGTATCAAAATATGTACAACAAATAATATGCCTGAGAAGACTTCAGATCTATGCCAATCAATGAAATCCTACCAGAAACCATATGTGTTCACTTAAAACCATAAGAGAAAGTAGGGGGTTCAACGAGAATGAGGGACCAAGTTTAACTTATTGTCTTACTCATCGATATTAGATCAGTTCTGGTTTCCTTGATCTTGATAAGATTGCAAGACATTTCAGATCAATATAATTGTAAAGATCTATACTAAATTCTGATCTATGCCGCTGACTCTCCGCTCCGTTACAACAGGATGAGGTCTCGATCTGCAGAAAACTGATTCTTTCTCCCTCTTTCTAGATCTCTCCTGATTCTTTCTCTCTTCTTTCTCTTCCTAAGGTGAAAAATTAACTATATTCAGCAAAGAGTGTGAACTTCCGGCGAAAATTTGGTATAGATCCGGCGAAGGGAGGGTCAATCGATGCGAAGTATCGATGAAGATTTGGTGAAGATCCGGTGAGCTCTTCATTCTCTGTTTTAGTGTTTTGATTTTGGTAGGGAGAAACGTGGGTTTGACTTTGCCACGTCATCCAAACTGATACCTATTTTTTTTTACATGTGGGTGGCCACGTCGATCGGTTCACCTAGACAGATGATTTCACCGGTCTCCATAGCATTTCTGGTAAAATATTAGTTATGGGGACCATACAAATCACAATAAATGGTGGATTGAGATTGACACCTCAATCGGTATAAATATACAGATTTAGAGGCCTGTCACAAAAGTATTTTCGATTTATTAAACTGCAAATTAAGGAAACTAACGCAAATTAAGGCCAAGTTGTATAAACATTTAAATTCTATTTACTTTATTTAACAGTTCAATTCTAATTACTTTGTCCTTGAGTTAGTGGGAAGCAACGTGCACTTCTCAAAAAGAAAAAAAAGAAAATTTTAATCCCACCCCATATTTTATCAAATCTCCACTTAATTAATAATTGATGAAGGTAGTCTAAGAATTCATTTTTTTTGAAGATGATCTAGATCATCGTTGTCACAAATCACATCATTATAACTTTTAGCTTCACTAAAAATTAGTTGAAACGTAACTACAATAAAATGGCTGTCTCTTTAGAGCATCCACTGTTGCTGTAAACTAACAATATAATTAACCGTCTGTATCTCTTTAGAGCATCCATAAACTTCATTGTCTATTTTAATTGTGTAAAGTATAAAAATGCAAAAATTTTAGAAATACACAACCCAATTCACATTCTAATACAGAGTTCTTAACTTGTTGACATGTCTTTAATTAATGAAGTTAATAACTACTGTGTGAGAAAATTTCCTACCTTCAAGTAGTACCCACCAAATTTTACTCTCTAAAAGTCGAGAATACCCCTTATGGTGCTAGCATGACACAAACTGTTGATGTCCCACACCAACACTTTTTTTTTCTTTAATCTTTGGATCAGTTTTCCCCACCCCACGTTGAAATTACCAATATTTTTTATGTTTATTTGGTTAACCCCTTCACAAACTTACTCTCTGCACAAACTATTAATTTTTCTCTGTTAAGGGCATCCACAGTGGTGTCAAAATCTGGCTAAATATGTAAAAAGTGTTACACAGTGAGGTAGTGTAAATCTGCAAATGAACCCTATAAGTCGCCCAGCTAAGCCAAATTTAGTGGTCTCCATACTGAATCTCTAGATTTTTTGCTAGGCGGGTGGGGGGCGAGGCGTCTGATGTTGGGCAGGTGGGAGGGGGAGCGTCTGATATCAGATGACCCAGGGGGTGGGCGTCTGATGTCAGACAACGTAATGTATTTTTTGAAAAAAAATAGTAAAAAAGTGAAAAAGGATACGTTCGGTATTTAAAAAAAAAACTTTTTTCAAAATGCTAGGCGGTGTCCCTGAGGGGCGCCTGGCATCAGACGGCCTAGGGGTAGGGTGTCTGATGCCAGGTGGCCCCCAGGGACACCACTTGACATTATTTGAAAAGAATGTTTTTAAAAAAAATGTCGCCTGTGTCCCCAATTTAGTTTTTTATTAATTTTTTTAGATGAACCTTAAAACCCACCGATGTTCAACTCTCAAATATTGGCTAAATTTAGTAGGCCAAATTTAGCTTTTACCCTGTGACCGATGTGGATGCCCTAACAATGTACCTATTCCTTTTTGACACTATCCTGTGAAACTCTCATGAGGTGGAGATCATAGTCACACAAAATCAACTTTTAGATCAATTCCATATAGCACCCATCGTTACATTACTTGTAAACTATCGTGTGTAATTATTATATTATATAAATAAAGTTGCAAGTGGGCCCACTTGGAGACGACTAATGAGCTGATGTGATCTGAACGTTAAGGAGAAAAAATCAGCCATTGGATCAACTCATGTAGCACCTACTGGTGAGTAAGAATAAACTGGGTATTAGGTGGCCCACTTGGAGACGACCCATGAGTATATGTGATCTAAACGATGAGGAGACCTTTGCCACAAAAAATCAACCCTTAGATCAACTCTATGCAGCACTCACTAGTGTGTAAGTAGAATGTAAGAATAAATTGGACATTAAATAGCCCACGTGGAGACGACCCATGAGCAGATGTGATCTAAACGATAATAGGACCTTCGCAACAAAAAAATCAGCCATTGGATCAACTCTATGTAGCACCCACTGGTGTGTAAGTAGAGTGTAAGAATAAAGTAGGTATTATATGGGCCCACTTAGAGACGATTCATGCATTAATGTGATATAAATGAGAAGATCTTATTGACAAAAAATTATCCCTTGGATCAACTTCAGGTGACACCCACTGTTAGGTGTAAATCAAGTGTTAGAAGGCAACACCTTATTTTTTCTTTATGAATACTACACTTACATTTTTTATACTAACATGTGGGACCTACATGATATTAAGATCAGTTTTACAAAAAAAAAACTAGCCCTTGAATCATATTTAAGTGAGCTTTAGAACTAGTGTAAGTAGAGTATAAATTTGAAGTGAGTTTAATGAAAAAATGGTCATAATTGAAATTTTGAATATTGGTGACAGTAATTTGAAGGCACGTATGCCGCTCAATTTGAACCGAATCATTAAGATCATTTTTACACGTATGAGCAATATATGAACTCTGTATCAAGGGCTTGACACAGAGTTCTGTATCAAAGTCGGACTCCGTATTCAGCTTCTTATACATTGTCGCTGAAGATGTAGAAACAGAAAATAACAATGGCTAAAGCTTCTTTGTAACAGTAGTATCAGGTTTTAGAGAAATAAACCGTTGTCGTAGGTCTTTATCGAAATAAGCAACAAAATTTACCGTCGCTAAATATTTTTTTGTTTTTGTTGTTTTTTTTTTTTTTTGTATTAGGTTAAGAGATCAGCATCTGGTCATGAAAATATGGTATTCCCTTTCCTTCAATTTTTTTTTGTTTAATCTGTAAATTTTTTTTGGGGCCGGGTTATATAGAAGAGATAATATTGAGATGTCATCTATTGTTATGCTTCTCACGTAAGAACCATGACGTTTGCAAAATTGTTCTGAAATTTGTGAAGAAGAAAGGAATGGAGAATCAACCGATATAAAAAAAAAAAAAGAAAAAAGAAAAAAGAAAAAAAAAGAAAAAGAAAGGAAAGGATAGAAAAAGTTCAATAACTATGATATATACAAGATTTCTTAGACCAAATAAATTCGATATCCTGAGTAAAGCAAGTTGGGCTAATAATAATTGTGAAAAAGATGAGTTTCTTTTGACTGACCTCCTTTTTCAATTAAGTATATTACTCATACCTCCTTTCATTCAGAATAGGTAATATACGTACGGACTCTCTTGACATCTGACTTGGACCAATTAATCATTAATTTTAATGCTAAAACTGTTGTTATTCACTTGCAATTAGTAGATGGTTTGGGTTCAAAATGAAACTAGATAATGTTGTTGGCCAGGAAGCACAGACAAGGCGCGCGAATGGACAGAGACACCGACATAGATAATATTTTTTTTAAATTTTTTTTCAACTATCGGACACTAACATGTCATGGACACGTACGCTTCTCTGAGAGAAGTGTACCTGTGCTTCCTAGGGTGTTGGTTTTAAACACTCTAAATAAGGTGTTAGACTAAGAAGTACGGACACGACAATTGGATACATGCACAGACAAAGATATCATTTTCTTAATTTTAATTTTTTTAACAAATTAAAAATACTATTGGACATAGAGATACGACAATGACACTCTTCGTTTAGAGAAGTGTCTGTGATTCGGAAGGTGTTGGGTAAACTTAGTGAAAATCGGAGGTCTATAAAGGTATGTAAATATGTTGTAAACTATGGGCGGACCTTCTAATATGGTAAATATTAGAGAATTTTAAGTTTAGTCCCTAGTTGATAATCGAAACTGGATTTCATCCCTCTATAATCCAAAAAGCTGACGTTAGTCCCTTTTTAGATGAAAAAATACTAATCATTGTTATGTTTTTCAAACACGTGCAGTTTCTGGATGAAACTACCCCTCACGTGTTTACTACGTGAGAGACTTAAGTAAAATCAATTCCAATATGCCAAAAATGCCACCTCCTCGATCCAACGGCTGGGGTATCATGATAGTGACTGGCTTGTTCTTTCATTGAAGTACTTTTCTTGTCATTTTGCTTTGTAGGGTAATAGAGATCATTTTCTACTTCTTCTCAAAAGATTACTGCCTTTGTTTCTCAGTGAAGATGAACTGAATAAGACCAATTTCTTTAATTTTATTGATTTATTCTCAGCCTCGCTCCTTTAGAAACCAAAAACCCTGTTTTCGTACCTTAACAGAGAACACTCTGATAGAATTAGATTTTTTCCAAAATTACAAGCTCATAGAAATTTATCCTTTCCTTGTTGAGAAGGTTAAAATTATAGAAATTTGTCTGTGAGACTCGTTTTCCCGATTTCAAGAGATTAGACCTGAAAATAGATGCCCCACTTAGATCGAGTAAATTATAGGTATCCTTGAGATTTACTCTGTCAAAAAATGGCATGTGCTTCTGGAAATTAGGATTCTCAGGCCTCAAGTTTTTGTGGATCAGCAAATAAGAGTTCCCAAACCCTTGAATTTTAATTATCCTCCATTTTTCTCAAAAGAAAAAAGTCTACAAGACACTCCATTTGTAAGACAAGAACATCAAACATGGTTCAGGAGCCTGGGATGCCTGATGTTAACAAAACATGCTAACATAATCCAAAATCAATCCCAAAGTAGTAACTTTCAGACCGAGAGCAATAGAGGATCGTATTTTCTGTTAACACTTTTGCCAAAACCTCGCATCCCAGGATTCCTGTCCATCAAATGTATATAAATTTTCTTCACACCTGCATTCATCAATCTAATTCTTAAGTAGCAGTAGTAAAGACTTTTTAAATCAAATTAGTCTTAAATTCCTTCTGTAAATATAATAATTTGAGTTACATCCCTTTTCTTTGCATCCTCCTCCATTGATAAAGATTGAAGCCACTAACTAACTTCATTGGCCTGAAATGCTAAAAAGAGTGAGTTATTTTTTATTCTCACACCCAACATACCTTAGTGCAAATGTTTGATTCACCAGCTCCACCCATTCTAAAACAAGATGAACAATATTGGAGTTGACGAAGAAGGACCTGGATTTTACCATTTGGCAGAGAAGTTTTAGGTTTCAAAAGAAGGAAATATTAAGTTTCAAAATATAGAATTGATTTTACTTAAGTCTCTCACGTGGTAAACACGTGAGGGGTAGTTTCGTCCAGAAATCACAGGTGTTTGAAAAATGTGTTACATTTAACAGTGATTAGTGTTTTCCATCCAAAAAGGAACTAACGTCAGCTTTTTGGATTATGGAGGGATGAAACCTAGTATCGATTATCAACTAGGGACTAAACCCTAAAATTCCCTCAATATTGAAGGAGGTTGGATTCTGAGTTGACTCAGCCAGATCAGACGATTTTGAGTGAAATGTTCGGGGTGCAAAATCATGAGATGAGACATGAGTATACCACCACGTACGTGCCTGACAGTTTCAGCTGGTGAGTCGCATGAATTCAAGACCGAAATGGACTGATATAATCTGTTTCTCCGTGCGTCCTAGGCTCGTCCAAGTCTTTATGAAACAATATAAAAAAATTCTTTAGACCACGATTTTTAAATGTGGTCTATCGCAATATCCTAGTGTGACCTATTCTGGTGTGATTAAAGTATACCTTAAAGATCACAGTTTAAAACCGTGGTCTATACCAAGTCTTAGACCACTGTTCTGCTTCAACAGGTGATTTAGTTTCACGGTAGCTTTAAAGTAATATGCTAGACAAATCACGTTAATTTGCTAACCACAATCACCTACCACGTGATGTAGCTGCTAATGTAGGATAAAGTTATATAGGCTCTTGATCCCAACATCAAACAGTCGCATCAATGATTGTACGCGCGCGTGGTCATTTTAAGTGGTCTGTCTAGCATTTTTACACGCTTAAACACTTAGGTTTTGCCATTTTAGTTGGGTCTTTGACATATTCAGTAAGGAGGAAAGAGTGAGTTACCCTAAATCCGTATAAATATATAATTAATTTCTAACTCTCCACAAGTTGGAGTTCTTAGAGAAATTTAACTGTGGTTCAACATGGTATCAGAGCGGGCCCTGAAGAAAAAAAAAGTTCTCACTAAGGCTGAGAGTGAATACACGCAAAGACAGTAAACCCACTTCCCTTAAACCCGACCTGCATGAATGTAATACTGACAACTTTCTCTCTCTAGAAGTTTGAGCTTTGTAAGGTTGTTCCAACAAGTTTAACGAATATTTTGTTACAAGTCATGGTCACCTGATCATCAATCAATTTACATTACTAAAAAACTCAACACCTATTAATAAAAATTCTACTATGTATTTCACAAATATGAAAAGTATTGGATACTAAAAATGTACGTATATAACTAATTCACAGTAATTTGATCGCAATGTTTGAGGAGTACATTTAAAGCCCCGCCACATGCAGCATATATACTAGAAAGTAACCTAGAAATACAAATAGTAATACAAACTATATATACTAATTAATGTCTCTTATAAGTAAAACGCTACACACCACATGAGAAGGGAGAGCGACTGAGAGATGAAAACCTAGCTAGTACTTAATAAGCTAATTAATACAAAAGCAAAATTACTAGCTAGTTTAGGACTATTTTCACACCCAAATGCTTCTTAGCAAAATCTAAGAGATTATAGATCTCCGTCTCAAGGTCGATGTAACCGTCGTGATTGGCATCGGCAGAACGTACTCCATGCTCACTCTTACACGTTGCAAACCATCCACCAACGCTACGGATAGCCTTTCGTAGCTCTTGTTTACTAATTCGACCGTCACCGTTTGTGTCAAATGTTTTCAGCCACAGTTTGAACTCCTCCTTTGTCATCTCACGCTTTCCCTTTTTAGCGACGCTACGTCTTATGTTACCTTGCTTGATTGGCATGATTGGCATGATTTCTTCTTACTACTCTTCTCTCTCTCTCTCTCTCGCTCTCAAACTTATAAATCTAACAGTTTCAAACTACTACTTATGGCCGGGTTACTTCTTACTTGGAGTTGCAACTTGCAACTACTCTTTTATATATGTTTTATCATATAATATCATTTCTTGGTTGGAAATTAACAGGCACACGTGCAGCCCACATGCATGAATGCTTTTTCTTTTCCTTTTCTTTTGTTCCTTCTTATCGGTTAAGAATCCTCTTCAAATTAGGCCATTCCACGAGTTACACATATTACATTATTAGGGCACTAGTAGTAGTAGTAGCTTATTGTGTGATTAGAAGTCCATAATTAAATATCTATAATATTACAGTAGGTAAATTCTACTTCCACCCTATTTTCTCCCTTTAACAGTCTACATAGGATTTACATCTTGTTTACACCAGCTATGAGTCTACATGAAAATAATCCAAGAGTTAATTTTTTTTTTTTTTTTTGTGAGGATGATTTTCTTACCATATAAACCATCTTCACAAAAATTCTCATAATCTTAATTCTTTTAACCCCATTTAAAACTTTATCCAAATTTTGGTACCAGTCTATTTTATCGAAAGTTTTTTTTTATCAACTTTTAGTTTAGTAAAAAGTTTGTGTGATGTAATTTTTTATGATTATGATCTGCATATATAACGAGGTGTTAATCCTTACTAAAATTTCAGCCCTTGGATAATTTCTATATAGGCCCATATTGCAGTGTAAACAGGGTGTAAACACTAAGACCTTACGCCGTTTATTTGTGCTTTTAATTATCAGCGAGTAAGTAAACCATAAGATGATTGCATTTGACGGTCAAAGGGTTTTTTTTTCAAAACCTTTTGTCAAAAGTGGGAATCCCATGATCCTGACCCATTAGTTTAACCTATATCCTTGTACGCGTTTCCGACAAAGATTAAAATCAGGTTAAATATCGATCCTTGGCGGGCATCTTATGTAGGCCCTGCTTGGTATGTAAGAAAAATTTGCAGAATGCAAATTATCACAGTTGTGGTAGTGGTAGTTTGCATGGACAAACAAGGCTATAAGTATCCTAACTAGTAGAGGAATACCATACCAAGCCGCTGATTTATCAATTTGACCGTGAATAACTGCAGATGCGAATTTTCTCTGCATACTAAGCAAAGCCGTAAATTTTTCTTTCATATTCAAACGAAATTAACATCGTGCTACTCCACGCAATAGCGTTCATCCCTAAAAAGCTTTCCCGCCTTAATTAATTTCTTATATTATGTGGCAACATCTCAACTAATAGATTCAAAACAAAATCTTAAATATGCAACTCTAAAATACTGTCACATCATGAGGAAAGTTAAGTACGTTTTTGTGGGATGAATCCCATTTTCTTCAAATCCCCAAATCGCACTGCTTCAAACCCAGATTTGACTGCATAATTTCTATCCCCAAGATTCTTGGAACAAACACTCGGGGAATTTTGTATTACCCCATCATTACCAAGAATTAGTATTACCCGGTCTGGAATAGGAGTGGGAGCACCATAACAACTAATTAAAAAATGTCTCAAATTCCATAAGCGCAAGATTTCAGAACGATAGCGCCACCAGTGCACTGGGGCTGAATTGCCAAATTTTCTTGCTTTTAGCCTGAATTTTAATTGTTTAGTTGTTTTTTTTGAAACGTAATTTATGAGTGTATCAGAAAAACGATAGATTTTAAATCTGTTGATTTGTTGTTCCAAATATAGGCGAATATACAAGTCGATTTAGAGAATAGGAATTTGAAGTACACATATTTCATAGCCATAAGTTGTTTCTGAGGCCTTAATTTTAAGTTGATAGTAAAAAACAACAAAAATTCACAAGCACAAATATTCGCGAACGCGAATATCCATAGATCACTAAAATTTGTGGAATGCAAATAACAGCAGTACGTGTACCAAACAGGACTTAAATAGTACTACATACTACTTAATGTCAAATACTTTAATTTCGAAGACCACGATGACGACGAAGAAGACAAATACAAGCAAAAGATACAAACGTACAATTAGTTCAACCAATTTAATTAAGCTAGTATGGAACTATTTTCACACCCAATTGTTTCTTAGCAAAATCTACGAGATTATTAATCTCGTTATCGCTAATGAAACCATCGCGATTGTCATCGGCAGAACGTATTCCACGACCGCTCTTCCACGTGGTGAACCATCCTCCACCGCCAACACTACGAATAGCCTCTCGCAACTCTTCTTTACTTATACGGCCGTCGCCGTCGTCGTCGAATTCCTTCAACCATAGCTTGAACTCCTCCATTGTCATCTCACGCTTGCCCTTGCTAGAAACACTACGTTTTACAACACGGCCTTGCTTGAATGCCATTTTTTCTACACAAATCTAACAGTACCAAGTCTACTATTAGGGCTCAAGTTTGTTCACAACAATGGGTTTGTACTTCTTTGATGTGAAAGTACTCTTTTATATAGATAAATCATATCTCACTTGCCCACACACATACAAGTACTGAGAGCCATTCTTTTTCTCTTTTTTTTTTGCTTTGTTCCTTCTTATCTGTTAAGAATCATCTTTTTTAAGCCAATGCCACCCCACGAGTTACACATTAATAAGGTGGATTTATTGTTTATTAGGGCACTAATGGTAGTTTATTGTGTGATTAGAAAGGCCCATGATTAACTGGTCTTCATATATAATAATTAAGAGTATCAGAGAGTTGTGCTACACAAGGCATATAATGATGAAAGAAGGTAGGACCCTTCAAAAAATTATACCCTAGCTACAAGGTCCAAAGGTCAAGAATCTAATGGTGAGGAAGGGTCATCAGGCATGCACAAGTGCTTTTAGTTGTTCAAGCTTCTTAATTAGAGAAAAGATACCAGCAAAAAAATGATTAGTACATACAATTAGTGAAAGTAATTAAGGTCCACATTTTGGCTTAGTTAATTAATGAAAGTAATGGTGTTTTTATTTATTTCAAGTCCTCTTGCACGCGTGATGCGCATGTAAGATAGCAAACTGAGTGGTTAAAAAAATTAACTTATCTTTAGTAACAATTTTATGTATGTTCAATACTAATAATAACCTTTATAGTAAGTTTTTTTTAATATTGTTCATTTTCATTTAATGACAAAATAGGTCTTGTTGCCATTCTGGTGTGGGGGTTCCATTGTGGGTTCTCCTTGTTTTTTATTGGTCTTGTTGCGATTTTGTTCTTCGTACATATCTGATGTACTGCTTTTAATAACAATTTTACCTTTATTGATCAAAAAAAAGAAGAGCATATTGTCTTTACCCCCCAATTCTTAATCCATAAATCACTTACCTCCCCCTCCCACTTCTTTCAGAAAATCACTTCTCCCCCCACTGTTAGAGTTTTCGTCGATTGACCATCCATTCGGTCAATTTCGTGTCACGTGCACGACATGTGACCTAAAAAAAGACTAAAACGCCCTCTCTTATAAGTAACTCAACCCAAACTTGGGTTAAATGACAGGTCGCATCATCCTAGAAGACATGAGATGGATGTTTGAGATTAAAACTATAGAACTGTAGATTTTTTGTTTCTGTTTCGTTTTTTAAAAAATGGGGGCGGGGGGAGGGGTAATTGATTTAACAAATTAACCAGTGGGGGGTTAATGAAAACTAAAATTTAACATAGCTTGTCTCCTTCCTGTTCAATGAATTTGGTTCTTCCACTCATAGTTTGTGAAATACTTTGCTGCACACTGATAAGTCTTCCTCCAGCCCTAGACCCAGTTCTTCTACCCAACCCCCCTCTGGTTCTAACTCTACTTCCAGTTCCACTAACTGAATCTGTTGTTGCCATAGATATAGATCTAGCAGGAGGTGCAATCCTTGCTCTTTTTCCAGTTCCAGAAGCTCCTGCACCTCTTGCTTTGTTACCAGATTCAGTACCAGAGCTACTGTGCTCTTGAATTGCTTGACTTGTACTGCCGCGAGCTAAGCCACCCCGTGTCCTTACTCTTTTTTTGCTCTTTCTACTGCAAGTTCTCATATTGTGCCCAACATTCCTACAAAGAGTACACTTTCTTTGGTGGTTGCTACTACTTGGATTCTCATCTGGGTCCTTTCTCCTTCTCATTTTAGGTCTCCCTGGTTTTGTATAAACAACACTCTAGTCTCCCAACATTAAACCAACCCAATTTGTGCATTTTAATCTCTGTCGTCCATCTGACGTCTTTTATGATGATGCCACCTGTTTTTTAACCCAAGTCTATGAGTTGAGTTTGGTTAGTTAGAAGAGAGGGCATTTTAGTCTTTTTTCGTATCATATGTCGTTCAGTTGTCAAATAATTGACCATTTGGATGGTCAAATGACGGTAACGTCAGCTGTGGGGGGAGAAGTAATTTTCTAAAAGAAGTGGGGGGTAAGTGATTTATGGATTAAGAATTTGAGAGGTAAAGACAATATGCTCAAAAAAGAAAGAATGCGACAATTTCTAACCTCGTAAACTACTTCTAAGGTCGCTAGCTTTCATTTTAATATTATAATAGCTATATATATATCGTACGTATATAGTATTGCTGAAAGTAGGAGTGTGCAGCGGATCGAAACCGTTAAGATTTGGTCCATCCGTAACCGATCCAATGGTTGATTGGTTGCTGAAATCTCCATCCATTTCGATCCGCCTAAGGCATCCCATCCAATCCGACCCGATCCAAGTGAGGTTAGATTGGATGGGTTCGGTTTCATCGGTTAAGGCAGTTCAGAAAACCTAGAACAGAAACAGAGACGAAAATGGAGGAAAAAACAAATTATTGTTTGATTTACACAGGAAATTACAATGATCATAGATCAACAAATTACGAATATCAAAAAAATTACAAAGATTAAAGAAATCTCATTGAGATCAGGATTTTAAAAAATATCTAAAAAATTTCACAGAGACATAAAATCTAAGAAATTTTCTGATAAGGTAAAAAAATCTAAGAAATTCACAGAAATCTATCAACTAAGAACTAAAAAGTTCACAAATTTGGGATCTAAATATATATCAGATCTCATATGGATCTCCCAAGAGAGAGAAAGATGATACATGCCACGAAATGGAAGAGATTAATGATAGTTCAAGCCATGCCAGGGTTGCAATCGAAGACAGATATGAGCATGAACCATGAGAAGAAGACAAGATCTAAGTAGTCTAGAAATTAGGGTACCTGAATCGGTGTTCTTGTTCATATCTGGTGGGGATACTGTTCACGTACAACTTCACCATTCTTCTTTCTCTTCTTCTCCTTTTTACTTTTTCCTCATTAGAATTACAACTATTAACCCATCCACCATTGAATTGAGAATCGAGATGAAGAAGAGAGAGAAAGAAGGAAATTAATAGAGAGATCGATGGAGACATTGGATAGTAGGATTTGGGGTTGGGGTTTTTAGTTTTAGATTTACATTTTTAACCCTAAGAATTTTTCCATATTACCAAATGCCAACTATATGTATGGGTAAGTATTGGGTCAGTTAGGTCGGTCGGTAATGGTTTCGACGATTCAGATCCGCTGACCGATCCACTCTCATTAGATTTTAAAAACTTGAAACCGATCCGCCTCAATTACCACTTCGGTTCGGTTTCGATCCAACTCTAGCGGATTGGACTGGTTCGGTTTGGTCGGTTCAAAAGAAAACTGCACACCCCTAGCTGAAAGAAAGTAATAGTATTGTTGCCTATTATATGAGGGTGAAATATGACTTGTATTGAAACAAAAAAAAAGAGGTTAAAGTATGACAAGGCGAGTAGTATAAGACGGATTTTACACTTGTCAAATGATCATTGTCTAGTGAGCCATGCCACATAGAAAAAAATAAATATTTGCATTAGAGATACTCTTAAGCAAAAGTGTCATGTGACATATTCCTCTAATTACAAATACATATTCGATTGTTACTCTGTCCTTAAAATTTTGTCCCCCTAGCATGTTTGGGTGTAGAATAATTGACAACTATGTACGTGGTTTAGCTTATGTGGTCTAAAAATATTGTCCATCTAGCACCACTCTTATTTATTTATCTATCCGGGCTAGATATTTAAAACTAACTTTTGACTTGTATTACATCTTATTTATTCTGACACTCTATTGACGCACTTCTATGGTGCCTACATGGAAATGATTTCATAATTGTAGATCGTCTTCTCAAAAAATGAAATCACTAAAACTTTTAATCTCATCAATAGATGATTATAGCTTTAAGCATTCCGAATTCAACCATCTAATATTTAATTTTCAACCAATTTATAACTTTTTTTTTAGTTAATCGATCATCCTCCCAAAAAACTAACCCTTGGATCATCTCCCTGCAGACCTAACATGTTAGTTGTAAGTACAATGTAAGAATAAGTTGGGCATAAATATCCGATCGTTTTATCTATTTGCAGCTTTCCTTCAATGCTTCAAGTCTTCAACTAATCGATCATTGTTTTTTATTTCTTAACCAAACATAGTTTGAGAACACCCTCAAAAGTTAAATGCATAAACTCAACCGTAGCCCGGTTGGCATTGTTAGGAAGATCAAGATTCAACAACCAATACAGATCTATCAGATCAAAAAAAGAAAAAGTAAAAAAAAAGAAAAAGAAAAATTACAGATCATTTAATTAAATGTACGTACACATGCAAACAAATCTATATAGATATGATAGAGTTGAGAACTTGAGATAGTAGATGATGATGATGAATTAGCAGAGGTCGATCATCACCAAACATAATCTTCATAAATTTTCATGTGTAGATGTTGTTGGGCGTAATTAACCAACTTGTCCATCTCGTCCTTGGTCTTATTATCAATGTGCCCATTTCGATTAATATCGGCTTCCTTCATTCCCCGTCGTGCCTTCCACCATGCAAACCATGCATTCAAGCTATGAAGTGCTGCTTGTAATTCTTCACGGCTGATTTGGCCATCATGGTCCATATCGAATCGCCGGAGCCAAGCTTTGAACTCGTCTACCGACATCTCGCGGTTGGGCAACGTCTGAATAAAGCACATTATAGCCATATCGATATCTCTATTGATCAATCGATTGATCGAACCCTTCTCTCTCTCTAGATTTGGAAGAAGATAGAGCTAGCAAAATGTATGAGTTTCTTATTTTTTTTCTCAGGTTTTCTACTAATTAATAGAGTTTTTATGCATGTCTATCATGATCAATTATACGAAAATTGGGACTAGTTAGCTATAGTGGAGAACGAATATGCTTAAGGCGCGTAGGCCAACCCTTCAGGTGCCCTTTTAATTAGCATCTTTTACTGTGTGCTTTTATAAATGGTTTTCCACCCAAAAGTTAGGTCTGCAAATTTATTCTTGTTCTTGTTATGATCATGTGATCAGTAAAAGAAAAAGCTAGCTAGTTTTGGAGATTTTGTCCCCCATAAGAGTGACCCATGATCTTTATACATCCCAATTCTATTAGGCTCTGATAGAATATTAAGTTTGTAGGCATCCAACTCAAAACCAATTGGCAATGAGTGTAGTGACTTAGGATTTTTATATAGTTTATTTGCATGGCTCTCATATTCCATGTGGGACTATTCTCAACAATTAAAGAGAACACAATTTTAAAGTCTTAAATTTTGAAAGAATCAGGATACGGAGACACCAGGTTTTGATAAAACTAAGCTGACTTTTGAAAGATTAAAACATCTAACACCCTCAATAAAATCGGATAATTGTTAGAAGTTTTTTTTTTAATCAACTTTTGAGACTAAAAATTTCAAAAAAATTGTTTTTTTTTTTTTTGCAAGAATAATCTTCATATGCAAGGGAGACCATACATTACCACCATAAATTGATTAGCTTGTGGATCATCACTATATAGGACCTACGACCATTGTGTCTTTAGACTCTAAATAGCATCACTCTTTCTTTTTGGCTACACCAATTAAAGAAGTTGGCCAAACATACAGAGGATCCCAAGTACCTTACACCACATGGCATCAAATCTAGTCTATCAATACAAAGAGAGAACAAATTTCTTTCCGTGATTCCCATTTACAAACCGCTTTATTCGTCCTTATCTTTGATAATCTTTAACTGAGATAGCTACATCTGGTCAAAATCAATCTTCATTTACTTGGTCTCAGATGGTTCCTCACTGATGATGACTCCATCAGCCATTCTCATGACTTCTGACATAGTAATACACATTTTTAACGACCCTGTAAGCCTGAGTCCAGCCCAATTGTTCCCGTCCAAGTCTAGCCCAAGTCAAGACTTGGCAACGGGTCGGATTAGGGTCTATCCTAAGTGGATTGGCGGGTCAATACTATCAAATACTTATTACTTTTTCAAACTCTAATGTAGCACCCGCACTTTTGGTCGAAACCACGATTATGAGGTGCAAACTCTCCTGTGCTTTTTGACTGAGGGAGATACATTTTATATCTCTCTCTGAGAGTATTGATTTTGATTGTTTTGGAGTCGCCACCTGATTTTTAGGGAATCAGGACCCTAGAGTTGGAAAACTACACCTAGATTTCTCTTTGAGAAATACTAATGGCAGTCTTCCTCAGTTTGGTCTGCGATTGAGATTCCGGGTAAGAGAATTCTATTACGGGTCAGGAAGGTGTGAGGCACCTGACAACCGCCCGATCAAA
>MVGT01000732.1:360700-385647 GCA_002174775.1 Macleaya cordata
TGTTCTTCTTCATTCACATCTTGATATGTAGAGAACATCTTCCTTTCTGAACAGATATGACGAGTAGCTCCTGTATCTACCCACCATTCTCTAGGATTACTTCCAACCAAATTAACTTCAGATACAACTGCAGCCAAGTTCATATCTGCTACATCTTTCGCCAGCTTATCCTCTTCAGTCAGATGAACTTCATTTAATTTTTTCTTTGGATTTCGACAGTCTTTAGCACGATGTCCAAGTTTGTCACAGTTAAAGCATTTTCCTTTGAATTTTTTGAAAGTGCCTTGATGTTTGCGCTGGCCTCCAACCTGCTTTCTTTTCTTGTTTACTTTCTGCCCTTCTTCCACTATGTTAGCCTTTGAATGATAAGATTGACTTTCATTCTTCTCTTCAGCGACACGGCTGTCTTCTTCAACTCTTAATTTTAGAATCAAGTCTTCAAGGTCCATTTCCTTACGTTTATGTTTAAGGTAATTCTTGAAGTCTTTCCAAGTTGGTGGTAACTTTTCTATTAAAGCAGCCACTTGGAAGGATTCACTAATTACCATTTTCTCGGCCTTAAGCTCATGTAATATTGATTGAAATTCGAGAACTTGATTCATTACAGTTTTGGAAATGACCATTTTAAAATCAAGAAATCTACCAACAATGAATTTCTTCATTCCGGCATCTTCAGATTTGTATTTCTTGTCAAGAGACTCCCATAATTCTTTTGCAGATTTCATTGGACTATAAACATTGTAGAGAGTATTTTCTAGTCCATGCCTCCACTGCAGCCACAGATTGTCTGTCAGTTTGATCCTCATTAAGTTTTGGGCAATCTTCATATAAGAACTTTGCTAAATTAAGAGTAGTGAGATAAAACAACATTTTTTGTTGCCACCTCTTGAATTCAAAGCCGTTGAATTTTTCTAGTTTTTCACCCGGACCCACATTGGTAGGAGGAACAGAAGTTTGCATTGTGGATGCCATAGTTTCTGTACAACAAAATAAAAAACCGAATCAGTATACTACTTACCAATTGTACACGTTACTTAAATAAAAATATATAATTAAGTAGTTCAAGACTGAATTTGTATATGTTATTTAATTAGTATATTTAATATGTTCTAATTAATATACGTTACTTAACAATATTACACTATTAAGAATTCATTACTTATACTAATCAGTATAACGTTACTTAATAATACTTAATAGTATTTTAATAACAAATACTAATATTCGTTACTTATACTATTAATTACAATATTATTCTAATAACAAATTAATTAGAATACTCTCGTATAAGAATTCGTTACTTATACTAATATTTATACGTTATTTAAATAGTAACAGTTACTTATAAAAAGTATTTAATTAGTAACAGATTACTTATAACACCTTATTTAATTAGTAACGTTACTTATAAAAGGTATTAATACTATTTAAGTATCAGAATTCTATATCAACTTAAATACTTAATAATATCATGTTATTATTAAGTATCCTATTCCGATTGAAATACTTAACAGTATAACACATTTTTGTAAATATAAAATTACAGAGCCGTATCCTATTTCAAATAAATAGAATACCAGAACGAGAAAGAAGGAAAAAAAAGAGTTTTGTAAGGATAGAATAAATCTAAGAGATAGATAACAGTGAGAAACGAGTCAATATTGTCTTAAGATTGTTGTTTCCATTGTATCAAAATCTCTAACTTGTACGAAGAAAAAATCTGCAAAACCTCAAACGTTAAAATAAATAAAATAAAAGGCAAAGAAGATCGAGGCTTGTATTGAATTCAATATCCTTAAGACAATATTCGCCCCGCTACTGGTGCTTACGGAATCAAATGGCAATTAGTCTCCCAGGTACAATGATCAAAATCCTTCGATATAGCACTTTAAGGAAGGAAACACAAGAATCACACTTAATTATTCTCTCTTGAAAACAGACGTACACACTTAGAATGTTTTGATATCTTAAAACACTGGAACAAAAACTCTATTTATAGATGATGACACGACTCTTAGGAAGAGACACAAATTAGGACAAAAGGTGTAAGAACCTAAAAGACACCTATTCAAGTAAGAAACGACACCAACATACTAATTCAATCCACATGGGACTCTTCGGGATTAAAAAGTTTTTCTCATTCACTCGGAAACTATTATAACTCACACTAGTGGGTCCCACTTAATCAAAGCCAAGTTTCCAACGATAACTATCATCGGGTGTGTTTATCTTAAGTTTGCTAATAATTATATGAATTAAGTGTGCTTATTTTTATATATATTTATTGTGATGACTAAACTAGTTTATTTTTCGACTTAACACCGTGAGTTCTAGGTTATTAAAGAAGATGACCCGTGATCCAGAATTTGGGGTGTTACATATACTCGCCTCCTTGCCATGCTCAATCCTCCTGCCGATGAAGAAGACATGGTTCCATGTGTGAACCTTATTGGTAAGTCTCCACCATCTCTTTCTTCTCCATGGTTCATCGATAGTGGTGTTACGCACCATGTTTGTTGTTCCTTACAGTTGTTTTCCTCTTATTATCCTGTTCCAAAACCAATCTCAGTCCAGCTCCCAGATGGCTCTACCACCACTGTGACCAATATCGGTGACGTAATCTTCTCACCCACTCTTAAACTAACTAAAGTTTATTATGTTCCTTGTTTTAGTTTCAACTTAATTTCGGTTAGTCAATTAACTCGCTCTCTACATTGTTCTGCGAATTTCTTATCTGATTCGTGTGTTTTTCAGGACCTACTCACGAACCAAGTGATTGGTCGGGGTGATTTCATATCAGGCCTTTATCAGTTGCGCCTTTCCTCTGCTATTTTGCTTAATGAATAAAATGCCAATAGATGTTTGCCATTGCCGCTTAGGGCACCCTAGTTTGGATAGGTTTAAATTTTTATGTCGTTCATTTGATTATATTAGTTCCAGTTCTTCTTTTCACTGTGATGTATGCCCTTGGGCAAAGCAATCCAGATTAGCATTCAATAAAAGTACTATTTCTTCTACTCGTTGTTTTGAACTTATACATTGTGACATCTGGGGACCGTTCACTACACCTACCATTAGTGGTGCCCGCTACTTCCTCACCATTGTTGACAATTTTTCTCGATGTACCTGGATATTTCTAATTAAAGTTAAATCAGAGACATTCAAGTTTCTGCAATATTTTTTCAACTTCGTTATTACTCAATTTTCTCACAAGATTCACACCATATCGACTGGGTCTCAAGATCTCTATCTCCCCAAGTTACAAAAATTTCGATCCGATAATGGCAGTGAATTCTTATCCTCCGACTTGCAAAAATGGTTCCATGATCATAGAGTACATCACCAACGAAGTTGTGTTTCCACCCCTCAACAAAATGGGGTGGTGGAGCGCAAACATCGCCACCTACTCAACGTGGCGCGTGCCCTTCGGTTTCAAGCCAATCTTCTGATCCAATATTGGGGTGAATGTCTCCTCACTGCCACCTACCTTATTAATAAGATGCCAACCCCAATATTATCAAATTGTACCCCTCATGAGGTCCTTCTTGGCTCTCCGCCCACCTATAAGCACCTCCGCGTATTTGGGTCTTTATGTTATGCACGCCGTACCTCAATCAAAACTGAGTTTGATTCCCGTGCAAAGCTTGGTGTTTTTCTAGGGTATCCCTTCAATCATAAGGGTTACACTATTCTTGACCTTGAGACCCGTAAAACGTTTGTCTCTCGTGATGTTGTGTTTCGCGAACATCTACTCCTATTTCAAGATGTTCACGTTCCATCAGAGGATTTTTTCATTTCCGAGGAATCTAAATTTTCATTCATTTACGATGAAACTCCACACGATTTTGTTCCTCATTCGACACCTCTCTCATCTCCGCCAGTGCCGGTTTCGGAGTTGCCCACTACTGTCTCTCCCTCCTCTCCGACCCTATCTGCGTTAATTTCCCCATCTACTCCAGTTTCTTCTTCTGGCTCAGTACCATCATCACCGGATCTGGGGTCCGGTTCTAACCACTACAAAAAAAAGAGGCCTTTAGTGACGGTTTTTTGCGACGGTAATTTCATGCTGTCGCAATAAGTGGCTTTTTAGCGACGGTTTTGTTAACATTCCGTCGTAAATAGTGTGTACTGACCACAGATTAAATATTTACCATCGTAAATTGTGACTTTTAACGACGGATTCTACCGTCGTTTTATCTAACGAAGAATAATGTTATAACCCGTATTATTAGGTCTTTAGAGACGGACCAAATACCATCGTGAAAAGTCATAGTAGTGACGGAATTTCTAATATTTGCCGTCGCAAACTCGTGAAAAAAGGCTGAGAGTTTTCAGCGCGAAAATTTGCGCGTAATGAAAATTATTGTCGACGGGCAGTTTTTAATAGCGACAAACATTTTTCGCCGCAAATATTTACATCTTCAACTTTTTATAAATTCGGTGTTTTCTTTCTTTTTTTTTTAGGGTTTCATCGAACTCGACGAGCTACTCCTCTGCAACTCACCTCCCCTACGGTGAGTACTCCTTCCATTTTCAGTCATCTCTATCTTTCTCTATAAACTCTCTTTCACTCTCTCCTGGTTGACTGATCTATCTCATTCTCTCTTTCCCTCATTCAGATCTGTTAACTTTAAGGGCTCTTTTTTTATATTTTCAGGGTGAGTCGATAGATTATAGGCCATTGGAGCACCGCCACTGGAGATCATCTCAGGTACGTAGATCTCCCTCTCTTTGTTAAATTTCTCTTCTTCTCGTCTCTCACTCATTCGTTTTCTCGCTAGAAAAATGTCAAGTTCGTTAGTTTTGTTGAGCAGGGAATCGGAATAGCAACACCTACTCAATTTCGTTGGTCTGCTTCCCTCCTTCAAGCTAAATTGAGACCCTTTGGGTGAGGATTTTTTCTGGGACTTCTAAGGTTTTTGTTATTTAGGGATTTCTAGGGTTTCTGCTAGTAGATAATCGAAAGAACCGCAATTCCTCCTCAAGGTTTTGTTATTTAGGAATTTCTAGGGTTTTGGGGGTGGATTTGCACTCTCTGAGTTAGGAATTTTTCAGGATATTTTTTATGAATTTGCAGGGTATTTTGGGCTCGATTTACTAATCTTTTTTGTTTTTCCTTTTTCCCTTTTTGTTTCTGCTGAAGTGTCCTTTGGCTAGGGTGGTCCTGCCTGTCGCCCAAATTCTAGTAACTACCCCTTTTTTTTAACCTTCTATCAATCTACATTGATGCATTTTTATATATTTAATGTAAATGTGTACCTATATGTGATTTAACAAGTATGTATGAAATTCATTGAGTTGTTTGATAATGTTGAAAGTAGAGGTGGACTCAGCTGAATTATAAATTTAATTGTATTTGTATGAGTGGGCCATCGACATACTACTTTTTTTTTGGTGTAACAGATGTAATTTTCTTGGTGCAAGACCTAGAAAAAATATTTAATTGTCATAAGTGCAATAATTTTGTGATATATTATGTATCAGTCTTGCTTGTTTTGTAGCAGGGTTGTTTGTAGTGGCTGGCTATTGGTTTTGTTTTGTTTTGTTGTTTGTTTTATTTTCTTGACTGGGTCTTTTCCCCCTTTTTGGTCGTTTGTTTCTGGTCTTTCCTCGAGCATGTCTCATGCTTAATGGCTTTAATGTATTCTTTTCCATCGATCAACAAAAAAGAAAAAAAAAGAAGAGGTGACATATTTGACTTGTGTTTGTGTTTTCTCCCTGTGAACAAGCTGAGATGGTTCTAGCTAGGTCCCTCGAGGCTGTCTCGTGGGTTCAAATCCCTGTAACTTACATGTTTCTTTTCGGGCTTGAGATGGATGTCTCTTACCTACTACGTAACTTCAAGTTTGCATCTTGGGTTGCACATTAGTAGCCCTAAATTCTTTTGATTGCAAGATTTGTGGTGAGCTATTGACTCTAAGTAGTGTAACTATTGACTCTTAAGTAAGAGGGTTAGCTACTCAGATTTTATCTCTCTGTATTGCTAGATTATATTTGTTTGCTTATATATTTAAGTGGCCATCTATCATTAATTAATGTAGAGTTCTGTTTTAATCCAGCTGGTCTATCTTTCGAATTTACAACTATTAAGTTATAACAATGGCTAATAGATTACATTCTTATTATATTATGAACATATTTAATGTTAATTAATTTATTTTAACGATAGATTAAGTTTAATTTTCATATTGCTACTTCTGTTGTTATGGCTACTGCTACTATGTACGACTCCTACTCGCTAGTATAATTTGACCATTAGTCTGTGTCCGTAACACTCCTATGTATTGTCACATGAGTAGAAGAGGTTTGCAAATTACTAATTACTCAATATGGTTCATTATTTGTATTTCACAAAAAAAGGCAGCACTATTAGTTGATTGCCATGTGTGGTATGACAATTGCCTACCTACATAGATTGAATCGATGAACCATCTCTCTCTCTCTCTCTCTCTCTCTCTCTCTCTCTTTCTTAATTTCTTTCTCTCTGAACATCCATTCAGTTTATGCATTTAGTGATCTACTTAAGTACCTTATGTTTTATATGAAATTGATTACGATGATGTTGACATAGTGGTGTATAGTAGTTTGACATTTTTTATTCTTTGTTTTCAGGTACTAAGACTCAATTTAGTGTGAGGTGAGAATCTCTTTATTTTATCTCATACTTGCTATAGAGATTAATTAGCAACTTTTATTGAAGAAAAGACTAGCATCACACACACAACAATTGTGCCGACTATTACAAACTTTAAAAGTTAATTAATATAGATACGATACTTATTCTCGTCTTCATATTTTGGTAATGGTAGGATGCCTAGTTCTTTATGCACTACTTGTGCAAACATGACTTGTTACTGCTTTTCTTAAGCACGGGGTTCATAAAATCTGAAGTGGCAAAATAACTGAATCATTCTCAACTTCTTACGCTGGTGGAGTTTGATTGATGTTAATGTGCACACTTTTTCTAGGAGACAGTTTAGAGAACTTCATTCTCTATTTTTTCCCTGATATTAAGTTAACCCTTTGACTTTCCTCTTTTAACATCACCTTTATCTTATAAGCAGGTTCATTATCTTATTACATATAGTTGCCAATGAGATTTGTTGATATTGTTTGATACTTTGAATTACATATGAAGTCTTCATATCCTGACAAACTTGTTTTTTCAAATTGTGTCATTTGCCTTCAATTGCAGACTCAATGGACTTTGTTGTTTCGCAGGTAGAGTTACTGCTATCATAAGCTTAACTTCTTGAAGCGATGTTCTCCTAAGCATTTTATATGTGTCAATTCAAGTAAGATTTGCAAAAACTATCTTTCATTAGCTTTCAATTGTATAGAATTGTAAGTTTTTAGTAATCTCGTACCTGCTAAGAAATTTAATACTTCATGCAAAACATTCAAAAAATTAAGGAGATCAGAGTTCTCATTAAGTGTATTTCAAATGGTGTGACTTTTCTTTGACATTGTGATGGTTGTTTTCAGCAAGTGTTTTTTATATCTATAAGACTAAAGCAGTAACGATGGATGCTTTTAATTTGGCAACAAAAATGAAATTCTAGCTTTATTTTTATAAGTTAGATACAAACCTGTTTAAACTTGAGATTGTTATGCTTTTATATTTATGCATCATTAGATTTGAATAAGTTAGGTTTGGTAACTTTTATTTGATTTGCAGCATCATATATCTTCCTTGGAAACCACTTCTCCTTTTGAATTGTGTACAATTAAAACATGGGTGAGATTTTGGAAGCAACAAACAAGTGAAACAATGATCAGGACCATCGAAGCAGCTTTCTCCCTCTTCCTCTGTTCTGTTGTGGTTGTTTGTTAGTTTTGTGTTCTTTTTATTCTTTTTTAATTAGGTACACAACCCCTAAACAATAATATGATTCTGTAACTCTCATGCTGATGAGACAATAATTTTTTTCTTATATGAAATGAGATTATCATTCCTTGCAGCAGCACAAGACCACTTAAAACAGATTGAACACTATTTATTTTTGATTTGGAACACAACGACATGACCATCAGACCACTATGAACAATATATGAAATGAGCAACATTTCTTATGAATCTGTTGTGTGTGTGTATGTGTGCATTTTGTTTATTTTTTTGTCGCATTGCGGTTTGGGTATGATGTTGAAGGTTTCTATGTTTTTTATGATTTGGTTTTGCAGGTGAAAATAATTTTTGTTTTTGTTGGTTCTTTTGTTTGTGATCGATGAGCTTGAAGGGTCTCAAGATGGGTACCATTTTAGCTAAGTACGCCTCTTAATCTCTGCAACCTCTGCAGTCTCTTAATGTCGGTGTGCTCAAGGGCTTTCTTCTTTTGTGTTTTGATATAGTTTAGATGAAATGGATTTGACTCTTGTAGATGTAATTGAATTGGATGTAAATATGTTAGTGCTAGAAATGAATGGAAACATTTGTAGTGTTTGAATGGAGAAATGGAATGGATTGAGTTGGTTTTGTTTTATGTAGTGAACAGGTATTTTGAAGACCATTTGTATAAATTTTTAATTTTTTTTAAACAAAAGGACTTTTAGCGATGGTATGAGCCGTCTCCACTTTTAAAAATAAACAATTAATCTGTGACGGTAAATGCCGTTGCAAATAAACTTGATCTTTCATGACGGAGTTTTATTATTAACGACGAGTAAACACCGTCGAGAAAAGTCAATTTTCGTCGGTTTTAGTGACTTTTTTGAATAATGGAGAATACTGTCGCAAATACTATTAACGACAGCAGTTTATAAGACGGAATTAATGCCGTCGCAAATGATCTTTTGCGATGGTTTTTAATCTTTAACGACGAATATTTACCGTCGCTAAAGGCCTCCATTTTTGTAGTGAACTCAGCTTCCACCTCGGGTTCCTCCTCTCCCGACTTGGCTTCTCCTCTAATCCGACCTGTAAGGGATCGTCATCCCCCTTCATACTTGAAGGACTACATTTGTTCAGTGCAATCTTGCACTTCTTCGTCACCTTATCCACTCACTAACTTTCTATCCTTTGACAAATTCTCCCAATCTCACAAGACATTTCTCGTAACCGTTATCACAACAGACGAACCTTGAACTTTTATTGAAGCAATGAAACACTCGCATTGGCGTGATGCCATGTCAAAGGAAATCCATGCTTTAGAATCTCACAACACCTAGACATTAACATCCTTACCTCCTAGTAAGACAACAGTCAGCTGCAAATGGATTTACAAAATTAAATTCAAGGCTGATGGTTCCATCGAACGCTACAAAGCACGCCTAGTTGCGAAAGGATTCACTCAATTAGAAGGAGTCGACTACCATAATATGTTTTCCCATGTGGCGAAGCTTGTTACTGTTCGTGTCCTCCTATCTATTGCCGCCATCCAGGGTTGGTATTTGCACCAACTTGATGTCAATAATGCCTTTCTTCAAGGCGATTTAACAGAAGAAGTTTACATGCAATTTCCCCCAGGTTTTCAAAAACGTGGTGATTCCCGTGTATGTCGCCTCAACAAATCCATATATGGTCTCAAGCAAGCCTCTTGTCAATGGTTTGCAAAATTCTCATCTGCCCTTCTCGATGAAGGATTTACCCAATCACGTGCGGATTATTCTCTCTTCAGCTTTCGTTCTGCTACTACATCCATATTTGTCCTCGTTTACGTGGATGACATAATCATTACAGGTAACAATGAGTCCTCCATCTCCTCTCTCAAATCTCGCCTCGAGTCTCGCTTCTTTATCAAAGACCTGGTCGCCTTCAAGTATTTCCTTGGTATTGAAGTTTCTTGTTCCTCACGGGAAATTTTCCTTTGCCAACGAAAATATGTTCTTGATATCCATAAATACTCTGGATTAACTAGTGCCAAAACATCACCCTTTCAAATGGAACAACATCTCAAACTCCTTCCTTCGGATGGTGATCCTTTACCCGATCCTAATCAGTTTCGTCGACTCATTGGGTGCCTTCTTTATCTCACGGTCACAAGACCCGATATTACTTATGCTGTGAACTACCTTAGTCAGTTCATGCAACAACCTCGTAGTGCTCATCTTGATGCTGCTATGCGCATCCTTCGCTACCTTAAAGGTACGATCAATCATGGCATCTTTCTTTCCTCCTCTAGTACTCTTCATCTCCAAGGGTACACAGATTCTGATTGGGCAGGCTGTCCGACAACCCGCCGCTCCATTACTGGATACTTCACCATGCTAGGTGAGAGTCCAATATCGTGGAAATCTAAGAAACAACCCACAATTTCACGTTCATCCGCTGAGGCCGAATATCGCGCAATGGCCAATCTCACATCTGAGCTCCAATGGATACACTATCTTTTTGCAGACCTTGGTTTCCCTCACAACGGTCCCATCTCTGTATACTGTGACAATCAAGCAGTTATACATATTGCCGAAAATCCTATTTTTCACGAATGAACGAAACATATCGAATTAGATTGCTATTTCGTTCGTGAGAAACTTCTCTCCAGTCTAATCTCTCTGACTCATATATCCTCCACCAATCAGCTTGCTGACATTTTCACCAAACCACTTGGCGATGATCATACTCCTCCCCTTCCAACTTGAGGGGGTATTACGTAACTTGGGTGCAAACAGGTACGTGCATGGTACGTGCATGCAAACACATGCTTATTAATTGTTATCTCATATTATTTGATGTAGGACCCATACTTATCACGTTACCACTTACCTTGGAGGTCAAGCATCAACAAACGAAGATATACAAGAGAAGATTGTAGATTATCTTTAGTTGTAACCATTTTCTGTTTTTGATATGTATTATATCTCTAGGAGTCTTTTTCATTGGTTAGCATTATGTATTAGTTAGTCTATTCAGTTGTAAACAACCTTATATATTTTAATGGAAATATCATCGACACACAAGTTGTGTGAGACACAAATACTAAGTCTCGAAGTTTAATACAGGTCTAGCCCCCTCCATATATAGGTATGTAGGCAGCCCTAAAGTAACTTGGGTGTAGCACCTTTGTACTAAAAATAAAAAAATAAAAAAAATAAAAAAAAAAAAACCTTTTTTTAAGTTATATCATGTTGATTGATACCTGAGATTAAGCATTAAGGGCCAGTTTTTCTTGTATAAAAAGAGCCCATTGTCACTTCTAGGCCCAAAAAAGATCTGTTGAACTAACCAGTCACCCAGTCCCATTATCTTTTGATTCTTGAACCAAAAAGGCAACTAAACCATTAAATCCAAGCATAATCAAAGCAAGTCTACTAGTCACCCCGTAATTAAACTAATTCTCAATGGCCCCATATAATTTCGTAAAAATAGGTACGAATATTAGCAGTCATTTTTTTTTTTGTGAACTTTTTTAAAACTGCAAATATTAACACTTTTTTTTTATTAAATTCATGTGAAGTCCATTGTAAATTACTTCAGGCTGTTGTACTTTCTTTCTTTTTTTTTGATAAAATCATACTATTGTACTTGCACTCTACACAAAAGCACATTCAAACATATGTGCCATAGAGTGAGTGGGCGAGATTAAGCAGGTGATGATTGATGAGGAAGGTGAGACAAAAGCAAAAGGATCATCAAATACAGAAATAATTTTAAAAAAAATTTGAAAAAAAGTTAAGTAGACGTTAGAATACATGGTAACTCCTTTTTCTAAGTCCCTACTAAAAAAGGGGGGCAAAAAACATAATATTGCCTAAAATTCCATTCTTCAGCCACCATATATGTATACCAAAAATTCTACAAATATTTCAATATATCAAAATCCTATTTTTAAATGTTTCCCTTACCATTTACACAAAAGAGAAATGCTATAGGAACTGGGCCATTCATATGTTTTTTTATATAGATTGAGGGCCCGGTCCCTAAAGCATTTCTGTTACACAAAATTGAACATCAAAATTGCAGTTGACTCCTTTTTGTACACTCTTAGTTCTGTTATGCCTTAATTTTGCTTTTTCTTCCACATAAAGGTGTATAGATGTCGGGGATACAGAAAGTTAGTTATCCTTTTTTATTTTAAAATTTTAAAATATTATCTCTAAAATTAAAATCAAATTTTGATAAAATTTATATATTTGGAAAGCATTCGTCGAGATCTTCGAGACGAGATAAGTAAACAATATTTTTTTAAAATAAAAAAATTCATTCCGATTTTTCGCAAAAATATTTTTGTATTTTGTTTTTAGTAACGTATTTTGACAAAATTTATATATTTAGAAAGCATTAGCCGAGATATTCACTTTTTGTTTAATGGTCTTTATTTTTTAAGCATAAAAATTCAAATTTAGATACAAACTTTTGATCAAAGAATTTAGATACGAACTAGTTAAAAATAAGGTTTACTGTTTGCACAAATATTTCTGCTCGATGTTTGTAGTAACATATTTTGACAAAATTTAATTATTTGAAAAGTATTTGTTGAGATCATCACTTCTTATTTTAATGTTATCTAGTTTTTTAGCATGAAAATTAAAATTTGAATACAAACTTGTTAAAAACAGTATTCTCTGGTTGCAAAAATATTATTTTATGTTATTT
This sequence comes from Macleaya cordata, assembly GCA_002174775.1. Lineage (NCBI taxonomy): Eukaryota > Viridiplantae > Streptophyta > Magnoliopsida > Ranunculales > Papaveraceae > Macleaya > Macleaya cordata. Next base: position 373,230 of record MVGT01000732.1, read on the forward strand.
TTAGTATTAAAATTTGACAAATTTAAGTATTTGGAAAGTATTTGTCGAGATCTTCACTTCTTATTTTGATATTATCTCTTTTTTAAGAATGAAAATTCAAATTTGGATACAAACTAGATAAAAACTAGTAGAAGACTTGAATTTGTATTGCGTAAATCTTTTTTTTGTTTTTTGAAAAATTAATATTGGTTAGTCTTATTTCATTGATCTTAAACTAATTAATATTTTTAAGGTTATGACTTGTTTTGTTTAGAAAAAAAATTCTATAGGAAGTAGTTGTTGCTAACATGCAACAACAATTAAGGGTTCATTTGAGTTAATTAAAGGGTAAATCTATCTTTACACATTTTTGAAATTTATGGGCATATTAATATGTTTGTAGAGTTTTTGGGCAAGAATATCTTATAATCGATTTGTCGGCCATTTCCTATTCAATGAAATAGGGTGTGAATATTTGTAGCCATTTTATTACTACACTTATTTGCACCCTATTTCACTAAATTCATTTGGGGGTCCTCTATAAATTGGTGCAATAATTACACTTATACAATCAAAACCAAATTACATATAATGGAATTTTGGTTGTAGATTTTTGCAAAAAATCACCGAATACCAAGCAGTCATATATATGGGAATTTTTATTTGTCAATTTTTAACAGAAATAATATTTTGTCACGGTAAAAATCGTGATGACTATTATCTATTAAATATTTGTCACAGTTATAACCGTTCCAAATTTATTTAAAATACATGATTTAACAATTTTTTTTAGTTGTTGAAGGCTAAAGCTGCCCCTTATAGTGACACATTTAACGTCACCATCAAAAGAAAGAACTAAATTGCAAGGAGAAATCTTCGCAATATCATGGTCATGAGTTTTGAACCAAAAATAGATACCAATCAATTGTACAAGTACTTGTTGATGGCAATACATGAATTATACAGTAGTAAAGTTCGGCTTTGGTTATACATTGATTTAATAATTTATTTATTTTTAAGTAGGGGATTATTGCCCAGGATACATATTTAAGAAGGCGAATCAAACGAAACCGCCACTAAAAAGCTATAGAAACCGCCACCCAAAGACCATCTAAATACTACGAAATATTACATGAAAAACCATTACATACGTACATATATATATATATATATGGACCAAGCATTAACTTTATTTAGTAAATTATTTATACTAAGATAGCCTTATTTAGAAACAAAATTATTTATAAGACCTTATATGCAACTTCTTATAAATAAAGATCTTCAATATTCAAAGCTCATATACAATACTGTACGTGAACAGGATCATATATATATATATCCATCCATAGGTACTCGATCTTCTTCCTTTTTTTGGATGTAAAATCTTACAAATATTGCATATAATTAGGGCATCAAACATTTAGGCCCTAAGGATTCCCCAATGTTTCTGAGCATATTGGATGAGTTCTTCATATTCCCTTTCTGATCTGATATAATCATCTCCAGGGGAGATCTGTCTCATGGCTTTCCAAACTTTTAAACTGGGAAACCTCAATCCGACTCGCCGGAGCGCCTGTTCCAGTTCTTTCTTGCTTATTCTCCCATCTCCATCGGTGTCGAAACTTCGTAATATGTCTCTGAATTCTCCACGCGTAAATTTCCCTGATCCTTTACCCTGATTCAACCAAACAACAACCATTGTACGTATGTATGTATGTACGTAAATTAAACCAAAATATATAAAACGTTAATTGATCTATGATAAGAGATAGACTCTGATGATCAAGTCCTCCTTTTATATGTAACACTACAAAGATACGTTTTTCTCGTGCATACCCTTTATTCTTTCTTATCTTCATTAAAGCATAAAAATTATTCCTTCTTCTTTTTTTGTGTGCTCGATTGAATTAAAAATTGAATGGAAAAAGCAAACTCGTCCTCTCATTGCCGACTAAAACATAAAAAATTTTGTGCTTAATTATCGGTAATCACACGCTAGCAAAGATTCGTGACCCAAGGAGGAGTCTTTGGTATTGGATTTTACTTCATAATTAACCAATAAGGTTATTAATTGAGTTTTAATTAAGTGGCAGAAGAATTATGTTTTAATTAAGAGAGAACGAATGGAATTAAAATGGAGATTAATTTAATGAAGACTTAAATAAAGTTTTATATAGAGAGAGAATGAGTGGAATCAAAATCCTAATTAATGCTTGCTTCATAATTAACCAATAAGGTTATAAAATTTAAAAAGGGTTGGGAACCCCCTTTTCTCAGGATGCACAGACAGGACGTGCGCCCTAGACCTGGCAACGGGCTAGGATTAGGGTTATTAGGGTTAGGGTTAGGGTTGGTGGGTTTTCGAGCTAAGAAGTCTCAACCTTAACCCTAACCCTAACTCTAATAACCCTAATTGTATTAATCTTCTCAATTATTTTGATTTTTATTAATTGAGTTTTAATTAAGAGGGAGAAGAATTATGTTTTCATTAAGAGAGAACGAATGGAATTAAAATGGAGCTTAATTTAATGAAGACTTAAATAAAGTTTTATATAGAGAGAGAATGAGTGGAATCAAAATAATTTTATCAAAATCCTAAGTAATGCTTGCTTTGGCGGGTTGGTGGGTTGGCTCGCGGGTTACACAAACCAGCCCTATTTTTGGCGGGTTGAGAAACCCCAACCCTAGCCCGGCCCGTTTAATTGGCGTGTCGAGTTAGGGCCGGGTTATTAGGGCCGGGTTATTAGGGTCGGGTTGGCGGATTAGGGTTGATATTGCCAGGTCTAGTGAGCCCTTTGGTTTGTGCTCACAGTTACTCTGGTTTTTAAGTTTTGTTTGTTTAAGGCTTGGGTAGTTTTTTTTAAAAAAAATGCTATTTTTGCCTACCTAAACTACCATTATATGTATTCAAACGGTGATGCTACACTTACTGTAAAGTGTACTGCAAACCTTACTACAAAGGTTATTTGAGAGGGTATTTGCGTCAATTTAGAAATGACGCAAAGCACGAGGGGTATGAGATTATTTGAGATCCGTGGGATGACTATGCAGTAAGGTTTGCCATAAGAAAATGCAATAAGTTTAGTATATTTTGTATGCAAAATGATGCTTATTCTTCCACCATTTTGTTTCTGGTTATAAATGATGACGTGGCGGATAGAAAAAATAATGTTTTTAACTTCAAAATGATATAACTTTTAATTTACAAATCGATTTTGGATAAAATTTATATTTTTTAAAAGCTTTTTATAAGATCTTCAAAACAAGATCAGACAATAATATTAAATTCAAAAAAAGAAATTATAATCCAACTGTGCAAATCCAGATTGCATACCCAGGTGAGATGCAAGTTGTAATTTGCATAGTTTATTTCCCTTAGATCTGAGTATTTACACTTTTGTAAGCCTATATGCATATCAAATTTGCTTGTTATGATGTCCATTGATGTATTGTTAAACCTAAAATGCATAGTTAAAAACCTAGTAAGTATGCAAATTGTACTTTGCATAGCGTATTTTTTAAAATTTTAAGTTTTTGCACTTTTTTTAGCCTATATGCACTATGCACTTGCATGTTTTGATGTTCAATGTTGTATTGTTGAACTTGTTATTCATAATTAGAAATATAGTGAGTGTGCAAGTTGTAATTTGTATTTTTCCTTTTTTTTTAAATTCTAAGTTTCTGCACTTTTTTTTAGTTTACATGCATTATGCATTTGCATATTTTGATGTTCAATAAAATATTGAAGTTCATGGTAAGCAAATTCAATTGTAGGAACTCATATATGTAAACTAACTATTGTATGCAAATTGTAATTTGCATACTAGAAATTGTATATGTAGATATGGGTTTGCATTCACTTCCCATTTAGGTTTTTTTTTTTCGAAATCAGTATCCATGACTGATCTTATTTAAAAGATCTTGAAAAATGCTTCACAAAGAAATAATTTTTGCTCAAATCAGATTTATATTTTGGAAGTTATAGCCATTTTAACGTTAAAAAATGAGAATTTTCTTTCTCCGCCATGTGTCAAAAAGAAAATCAGTAGAAGAGATTTTTGGTCTTTTTGCGCGCGCTAACGTGCGCCATGGCCTCAGCGTAGCAGAAATAAATGGTTGTCCTCTCCATTACTTTTTTCTATGCAAAAATGTACCACCCATTTTCCATAATTTCAATCATCCAACTGTTGTAAATAAGCTGATAACTGAATCAGTTGTCGTTATAACTGGAAACGACCACATTGATGGAAGATCGAGATCAAGAGTCCAAAATTTTTGTCGAAATCGGCCTCCCTGATCCTTTAGTTATATCAACAGAGATTTTTCCATAAAAAATTTATAGTCAAATCCACTGTTAATTGTGGATTTTTAGGTGGACGACACTTAAGGAGGACCAACACATCACTTTGGAAGGTGGATTTACCGAATCCAGATCTTCTATTTACACTAATTTTCCATGGGACCCACATGGAGATTAACCGTCTATTTTTTTTTTTGAGAATGTCTTCTTCATTATATGGATCATTATAATAAATATTGTAATAAAAATTGCGATAAAAAGTCATTTTTCAACGTAGGGTTAGTGGGTGGCAGTTGTTCGTAAACAAGCATCTAGGGTTGCAGGTCGAGGAGCTCAAGCGGGTCAACGATTAAAAAAATGTACTTACATTTAACAATAGACAGTTGGTTTTGAAATCAATTTTTTATTATATTAAAAAAATCAGAGAGATTTTGATAGGATTTTGGAGAGGCTTCTGATTTTTGTTTAGACCGATGTTCACCCGTGCATGTGCCCACATGGATTTTTTATTTTTATTTTTTTAAAAATAATCTATAAGACGAAGACAACATTCTCATAAAAAATAGCCGTTGATTAGTCACAAGTACAGAAATGGAAAAAGGGATATATAGAGGATATGGACTTCTGCCAAACTTTGAGAGAAACTAATTTCATCTGACTTTTTTTATATGCCAAAGGAGATTCTCTTATATTTAATTATTACGTATATTGTCCTAGATTTGTAACAGTACCAATGAGTAATTTAATATATAAGATTCTGGGCGATTTGGACTTTGCTAGGTGTTGGATTTTAAACACTGGTTATGTTTGTAGTTATTAGTCCCCATGGCACCACACGTGTTGGTTTCTTTGTATTTGGGAATTCCTTGCCACTTGTAATCTTTTGTGCATATTATTAATTTTATGGGCATTCAACTCAAATCTAACTGCCAATGAGTGAAGTAGCTCAAGATTACTATATATTGGGTTGTCAACCATTAAACGATTGCATCTAACCGTGAATAAAAAGTGTTTAAATCTTGTATCAAAATCTTGTGTCCGAAAATCGACCTTTCTGGAAAACTAATTCCCAATTTTTTTATTATAAAATAGAATGGTTTACAAGTTAAAAGATAAATCTTGGCCATGTAACTTAATAGATACATCCCCTCAAAAAAAAAATTAATATACAATCTTACCAAAGGTATAGTGTCACTTTCCACGTGTTCGTAACTCGTGAAGGTGCCAGATAAGGGTTGACTAAAATGGAACTAGAATCGGGTTCAATGTTCTTTGCATAATTGCATTAAAAAAAGGTATTACTAGAAGCTTGCAAATAATTAGATTAGACATGCTCGATCACCGAATCTAATCTGGTTTTATCTTGTTCGTGGAAAGAGTAATCTCTGGTCGGGCATGACGTAATATCCTAGTATTGTCGAATTAAGCATATGGAATTCTAGAATTCTTTACCTTTCTATTTACCAAATTTCAATTTCAACGTATAAAAATATATATCTTCCCACCACAAACTATCAAAACATAAAGATTTATCATATAGAAGCCGGATCGGCTTACAGCCTTGCATGTACAGGTTACATATACAGCCAGTTGTAGGACCCATAAACGGTTGATCTAAGGGTTAATTTTTTGTGATAATGTTCTCCTCATCATATAGATTATCTTCATTAAAAATCAGTACATTATAAAACTACTAACCCCACAAAAAAAATTAACTGACAGTTGATTAAAAATTAATGGTGAAAAATGAACAATGAGAAAGAGAGTCAAGTTCTGATGAGGTTAGAAGTTTTAGAATGTACTAAATTTTTTGTAAAGATGATCTACATGGTGAGGAGAACATTCTCACCAAAAATCAGCCCTTAGATTAACCATATGTGAGCCCCACAACAGGTTGTACATGTAACCTATACATATGTTAGCTTATAAGCCGATCCGGCCTCTATCATATATGAGGGAGGAAATTTTTCCCAACATCATGTAGGATCCGATGATCTATAGCCTGATTTGTAGTTAAAATGGTTTTATCTTCACCATGTGTAGATAATCTTCATAAAAATTAGCATCATTCTAAAACTTCTAATATCATATCAAAGTTAAGGTTATTTATGAACCCCTTCATTTTTATGGATAATTTTAAAATGACTTCTAATGAAGTTGAAATTGTTTTAAAACTTGCATCTTCACATGTATGGGAGCTATATGGTGAGAATATCCTACTCACGCCCTTAGATCATCTTTTGTGGATCCCATGGAGACGACGCATTCTAGGTTCGAATTATGGGAAGCTCTCCTCTCCAGGTTAAAAATGTACAGGCCCCTTTGTGTCTCCCAACCAATTCAAGACAGCGACTGGCTCGTTGATGGCTTTCTTCCTTCCGCCTTTAGAGAAGGAGTAGAAGGTGGAGTTGAGGACAGAAAGTCAGTCGGACCATAAAAGAGAAGTGACTCCGCATGTCGGCAAATGACGTGCAGCTTTGCTTGACCTGGGCTGAAGCTCCCTCTCTCCCTCGATATCGACTGGCGAGGGGGTGATTCTCTAGAATCAGAGGGAGAGAGAGGAGCGGAACAATTCTCGGATTCGGCAAGAATCTCATTTTTGGGTAGTACGAACGGGGACTGGTTGGATCAAACTAGAACATCATAGAATGCTGGGAAAAGATAAGCCTATGAAAATGGCAGACGAGAAAGACGTATTATTTCGCACACACATTAGGCGTTATAAGTATGCCTTATTCTCAACATATACTATGTTAAATTTTTTACGCCATCAACAAACTTAACTAGTAATGTTTATTGTTGTTGACGGTTTAAACCTAATTTTCATTTTCATCAGCATCAAATTAGATTAAATTCCTATATATAGCTTTTTGTTACACACATTTGTAGTGTAGTGATTAGAAAGCAGGGTCATAGTCTAGTTTGATCTGTGTTGCTTGGGCTTGGTTTCGAATAGAGCCACAAGCAATAATGCAATAATAACTGAGTAAGGAAATTTCAAGCAAGGATATTAGGTAATACGCAATCGATAGAAAAAAAATATGGAAAAACAACAGATTATTGGAAGAAGAAATTGTGACGGTTTTATGTAGAAACCATAAACACAATTATGACAGTTTTCCAAAATAGGCACAACTGTTTTCCTAAAAAGCGTCATTGTATTGGAAACCATGACGGTTTTTAGTCATAAACAGTCGTTGATTAGAGAAAATTATTTTAACTGTAAATCGTCATCAAAGAATGTATACGGTGACGGTTTTTGTTGAAATAATGACGGTTTTTTGCTGTTGTAATTTGTAAAAGGACTTTTATGACACTACTATCTACGACGGTTTGAGTAGTTTGTGAAACCGTCATCTAATACTTTTATGATGGCTAAAATTCGTCAGAAATTCGACTTTTTTGTAGTAATGCAAAACCCTAAGACACAAAATACAAGAAGAAACAATTCTAGAGAAACAAATGTTAACAACCAAACAAAGAGATATTATTGATTGAGTTCAATCTGAAATTTACACCAGGCTTTGAATATTTCCAAGATCAGTACTCTGGAAAGAAATTAAGTCACTGGTTTTCCNTAATGCAGTTCCAGCTCTCTGAATCACTGATATCAATTCATTACCTACTTATATATGGTTATTAGGTATTGGTGAAAAATTATCGATCTAACAGTCAAAAATCTCGGCAATTTGGTTATAATACAATATCTCTTGTAACGAGAAACAGGTGGCATCAGCTGATTGCTGCTTACCCTACCTTCATTCAAATATATTTCAGAGGGAACAAAATTGCAAATACAAAGAATCATTTAAACAAGAAAATATTTAAGTGATAGTAGAGAAGGATACTGATCATGAAATTTCAGTAGGAAGCCATTACATAACAAATTTATGCTTGTGAGTGATGTCTGAAGTCTGAACAATGACACTGACAAGGGCCTATGTAAGCTAATAATTTGTTTTTTGAGAATTTGTGATGTTGCATTTAATAACATGAACAACGCATGTCTCCTATTTTGCCTCTCTAGTCATTTGGTCCCACATTGACTAGAATAAATTTGGGTTGAGAAGGGAGCCAGCAATAATCACGTAAAACCTATGCTACTCTGTACTGTGCCATTTATGAATCACTTAGAATCTTACTCTTTTCATATGCTTTCACTCTCTATCAGTCAGACCACTTGCGTTAACGAAATGCAGTCAAAAAATCACATTTCATATCAATTAAAACTCCATATAATTCTAAAGGACGATGATTCATGGAGTCGAACTATTCTTACTAATAACAATATATGGTAGATACATGGTACATCTAAGCTCTACAAGAATGCAATTGGCAGTAACATATAAATGAATGCAGAGAAATGCGATATGTGCATATTTTTGCCCTGACAAAAAGAATGGAAGCTACACCTTCTTTGTAGGTAACTCGTAATTTATCAAAAGGCGTGCTGAAAGAGGTGACTCTCCTGAAGCAAGAAGAGGCAGGCAGGCATCCGTTACAACGATCATTGATGATTTTAGGTCTTGATTTCCAGTTTCACCATCATCTCCTGGATGGGCAGTTATGTTGCGGTTCCATTCTGCAGTCGCTTGTCGGAACTTCTCCAATATCAATGTACGTTCCGTTTCAGCCAGGTCACTGTACTGCAATGTGGAAAATGAGTACGCTTGTTACATACTACCAAGTATTCAAAAGAACCAAAAAAAAAAAAAAAAAAAAAACCCTAAGATATGAGTTTCATGGTGTGAGTCATCATTTTGGTGAATTCTTCCATGTCAATCAATCCATCTCCATCAGCATCAACTCCTTTTACCATTCTTCTACAAGCATCCAAACTGCATCTCTCTCCTAATCTCTTCAGCACTTCCAACAATTCCTCAGCACTAATCCTTCCATTACCATCCAAATCATAAGCCCTAAAAGCACTTTGAATATCCATAGTCTTTACACCACCTCCTCTCTTATGAACATCCATGAACTCCTTAAAATCAATGAACCCATCTCCATCTGTATCAGCCACTTCAAAAGCCATGGCTACTTCTGACTCAACATTCTGTTTTCCTAAAGCTCTAAGCAATGACTTGTATTCTTCCTGTGAGATTTTACCATCTTTGTTAGTATCAAATTTTTGAAAAACCCTTTTCATTTCATCCACATTTGGGAGAAAAACAGGTGAAAGACCAGATCTTTGCCTGTTTTTGGAACCCCACCTTACTGGTTTTGGTGGGAATTTCCTTGAAAGGTTGTATTGAAAATTCATAAGACTTAATCTTGACATTCTGTCTGTAATGAAAAAAGATTTGAAGAAATCTGAAGTGAAGGATCGATGAAATCCAAATAGTAGATGAAGTTCAATATTTATATTGACTAAAGTAGCAAAGTTGTCCAAGTAATTTATATTCTTCATCATGAAGAAGATAGAGATTCTTAAATTTTTATGGTTAGGAGGATTGAAAGGCAAAAAAGCATGCTTTTTTTTTTCTAGGGTTTGCTTGATGTTCATTCATTCTTTCAACCACTTGTACACAATATTAAGAGAAACAAAAGAAAGATTCTAATTGATAAGAACAAGAAGAATTAAAAAGGAATTTGGAAAGCAGAGGGTGAATGGATGATAGTGAAGGACTTGAACTATTATAAAGAGAGAGAGAGAGAGAAAGAAAAAGAATCTAATCTTTTGACCTAGATTATTACTCAAGTTGCCCACTGCAATTCCTTCATGGTTTCCTTTCACCTTATTCTAAATTCTAATGAAATATGTGCAATTCCTTCATCCTTTTATTTTGCCTTTTCTTCTGAAATATCAAAAGAAAAAAACTCACGGAAAAAACGCGCCAGGTAGGGGTCGAACCTACGACTTTCTGCTTAGGAAACAGACGCTCTATCCACTGAGCTACAGGCGCTTCGTTGGCACTTACAGCATGGTAAAATAAATTGCATCGTTGATGGGGATGTACAGGGCCGTCCCATCCCATGGTTTCAGCGGAACTTGTGCAAAATGGTTCTAACATTGTATAAAATAGGCCTTCTATTTTAATTGTTAGAAAACCCTTTAGAAGGCATTCTAGTTGTAGGGCTTACATCGAGATAATAAAAAGGTGGAATTTTAGTGAGGGTTGATCTCTTTACCATATAGATTATCCTAACAAAAAATTATAGCATTTTAAAACTTGTAACTCTCGAACAAATCCATTGAAATTTAAGGTTAAAATAAATAACATAATCGCCGTAAACTTCAACAAGTTTCAAGGGGATAAAATTTTCGAGTTATATAACTTTTTATAAAGATGATCTTCACGGTGAGAAAATCATCCTCTTTGAAATCCAGCCCTTGGATTATCTCTACATATTAATTTTGAGAGCCTTGTGCCATCACTCAAGTGGCACTGCCCTTGAGTCGGGCCTAGGGATGTGGCAAATGCATTGAACCGGTTTTTTTTCTGTTCAAAAACTTGGATACGTATCAATCAATTTTAGAATTTCAAAAAGGCTAATGCACATAACATTTTACTAAATCAACACAACTTTTGATTGAAATTTTTGTTGATTACCTGAAACCAACAATACAAATTTCATAATGGCATTTAGGTAGTATAATATCCACAATCTATTTTAATTGTATAATTTTGTATTGTGAGGAACCCGTTAATAAAGATTAAATTATACCCCAACTCGTCAACTTTCGTAACAAGAGCGCCTGTAAGAGCGTCTGTTTCCTAAGCAGAAAGTCGTAGGTTCGACCCCTACCTGGCGCGACTTGTGAGAATAACTTATTTTTTACTTTTTCCAATAAAAATTCCCTTATCATCCAATTAATGGTAAACTCACTCAAGGTTATCTTTGTTTTTAGCTGAAAAATGGCTAGAGCTCTGAATCGGGTGATTCAGATTTCAGACTCTTTTTTTTCGTCGTTCAATTGAAACATGACTCACCATATGTGCAACTGTGCAAGTATTCAATTAAACAAATTGAGCTAGATTTGAAATGAACGTCTGACGCAATGGGCAATTCAAACGTGCCTAAAAAAAACACCAATGAAACTCTGCCTGACTGGGTCGATGATCATCCAATCCAACCAAGTTAATATAAAATCCAAAGTCCTGAAATATAGAGCTTAAAAATGGATCTGAATTCCAAATGTAGAACTTCAATCAAGCTACACATGCAGATCTAACCTACATGTATTTTGGCAATTGATTGAAGGTCCAACAGTTCAGCTCTTTTTTAGATGGTTACCCTATTTATCGTTCAAGTAATCAATCACACTAACTAAGATAAGTTGTAGTTAATGATGATGAGATGCAGAACTGCGGATGATACTCGAATCAGGACAAAAACTTGTTCAGATAACAGATATGAGTGAAGCTAACACAAAATACAATTTAGATTCTATATGAAATGCATTCTACCTTATAATTATGATTTACGAATTATAACGATGTCAATACATGTACGGTAATTTCACACGTACCATGCAACTCCAGCAGTCCAGCTTCTGGGTTAAACCTAAAAATCCAAGTTATGCACATTCAGAAAAATAACCATACAGTAGAGAGTTTTGAAATTGATGCACCCAAACCCATGAAGGATAAAATCGATAGCAGTACTTTCACAATTCAGAGAGTCCAGCAAATATGCAACAGTTTGCCTCTAAACTGCTTCAGTACTGGCAGTTTTGGAGACCGGTTCAATTACTCTGCAGCCCCAATCAACCAATTAATTGAGGCTCTGGTGCTGCAAGACCATCTTCATAAAATCTCAGAGATCTGTTCACAATAATATGGCGAGTTCATCAAACACCATAGGTGAATTTAGCAGAAAAAAAAAAAAGAGAAAAGAAAAAAGAAAAAAAAGAAAAGAAAAGAAGTGATGAACTTACATGTATTGGCATCTCCGCGATGACGAGACCACTGCTCTCCTCTAGGCTTTTCAAGGTTACCACTTCACCTCCAACAACCATGTTGATTACGATCCCATCTGCGCAAACTTGTCTAAAACCAAATCAATATATGTGGACTCTCTCACAACTTAATAATGTTACATGGGTAGAGAAAACCTGATGCCAAACAAGTTGACATGCGCCTCATATAAGTTTCCTGCAAGCAACAACCAGACATTATGGAAAGTTCATATTTT
>MVGT01000732.1:387049-441478 GCA_002174775.1 Macleaya cordata
ATAATTTGATTATAGAAGTTCAGGAATTTATTCTGCCACTCTCTCTTTTACATCATAATCCCAAAATTAGAAGTGGAAGAATCAGTATAAATCCTTAGTGGTTCAGTTCCTAAAACATCACAACGGATACCATCAACATTTCCATGATTAAACCCTTATTATGAAATGCAAATAAAATCCTTCGAAATTTACTAATGATCCATTGAGTTTCCCTCTGAAAATGTAGCAAACTAGTCCAAAACCAGGATTTGAAGCAAACAGAGAGAACTGAATTGGTCTAAACATACAATTGAAGATTGAAGATTTACAATGCACATCAAAAAATCAAATTTTGAAACAAGGGGGCAAAAAAAAGGGGAGGGGGGTTAAGAAAGACAGAAAGAGTACCAGAGAGGACAAGGAAATGTAAGGGAGATTAGAGACGGCGGAGCAGACGGAGTCGAGTTCGTCGCGAGAACTGCAACACAGCACCATCGGTAGTGATGAACGTCTCCCTGCCACTCCCAACAGATCCACCAAAGTCTCCTGCCCCCATTTAATTTCACTTATCAAATAAAAGAAATACAAATTTAGAGAGAGAAAGAGAGGGAGAGAGAGAGTCTAGAGAGAAAGGGACCATCTTGAATTGGAGTCTGTCGACAGCTAAGTAGAAATGGCGTGGGTGACTGCAAAAAGATGATACAGAAGGGGGAAGATTGAAGGTAAGAAAGATAATGGAGAAAAGAAGATTGAATTATAAAATTTGTGTAAAAATAAGAAGAAGATTAAAAAGTGTCGGGTATACCTGAAGCTGAAATTAGAAGAAGGGGACGGAGAAGGAGATGATGGGGAATCCACAGCATCTATCGCCATTGTTTTACTTCTTCTCTCCTCTGTACAGAAGAACAGTTTCCGTCTGATGAGTAAAAAAAAGGATTCTCTTCCGAGGGTTTCAACTTTCAAAGAAGAAGCCAGATCTCCTACTCCCGGAAGTTTATTAGTTATACGACTACCGGATCTCCTACTCCCGAAACCCGAATCTTCTTTCCACAAATAAAATGTTTAAGGCAACCTAATTAGGCACCCACTTTCAGTACCTTCCCACCGCGAGCCCAACAGTCAAAAGGATTATACAAAATATCAGTCAAAAATAAGGTAAATGGATCATGTAGTTTAACTAGGTATATTGCCTCCGGCACGGCTCAAAACCTTCGACAATTGGAAACCTAAGCAATTTACAAATTCTATCTCTTTAAGTAAACAATTTTTCTGGCGACATCCCTACTGAAATCGGAGAGAAAGATGAGATTCCAGCGTAAGCAATTTACAAATTCTGTCTCTTTAAGTAAACAATTTTTCTGGCGACATCCCTACTGAAATCGGAGAGAAAGATGAGATTCCAGCGTCAGTAGTAACTTCAGATGCTAGGGCTAGATTGGGGTCAGGAGAGAGAGAGAGAGGGGTAGATTGGTTTCTTCTGTTGGTTTTGAAGAGAGAGAGAGAGGAGGCAGTGAGAGAGCTTATNGCAGTACAAAATTTATAAAACATGACAAATTTGCCCCTCGTCCTGAATTGTATAAGAGATAATTAGGTGAAAAAAAAAATAGTCATCCTATCAACTTCATGCAATAAGTGTAAATCACATTAATCATAAAAACGTTTACATCTATGTGTGGGTCGGCATGCATAAAAATGATCAATGCACTGATGTTGATCTAAATGATATAAAAATCATCTTTACAAAAGTAGCCATTTTTATGCATCCACATGTAGAATTAAATTTATGATGACATAGTTTGAATAATTGAAAAAATGGAGCACAAGACTTTGAACAACTTCCAATCGACTCAATTTGAAGCTGATTAGAAGCCATATATATAGTGAGAGCGGATCGGAGTACATTGGTTATAAGTACATTGAGTATACATTGGCATGTGGGGGCCCACTTAGAGATGAATCAGGGGCTCATTTTAAGATGATATTCTCTCCATCATGTTGATCATCTTCACAAAGAAATTAGCTCATTCTAAAACTTGTAACCATATCATCTACTCAATCACCGTTGATTTTCAGTGATTTTCAATCACCGAATGATATGTTATAAGTTTTAGAATGAGCTATTTTTTTTGTGAAGATGAAACATGATGGAGTGAATATCCTAATTTAAAATGATCCCCTGATTCATCTCTAGGTGGACCCTACGGGCCAACGTATACTTCATGTATTCATAACCAATGTACTCTGATCCGCTCTTATGTATAATATAGATGAGAATGAACACGTCATCACTTTGGGTGTAATTGGCTTCTAAAAATAAAGTATGTGAAACATGTAAAACTTAGAAAAATATATGGTTGTGTTCGATTGCACGGAGATGTGTTCTACGGAAGTACAATCATATTTCATGGTATTACGTTGAAAATTAACTATTTGTCACGCTTTTAAATCATGTGACCACCCAATTATAGGGAACTCAAATTACAAAGAAGCAACGAAAATTGGGTTTTTTCGTTTAACTCATTCAATTCTATAGAATTCAAGCCCAATCAAATAAAATCTACTAAAAAAAAGAAGAAATTTAAGAGCTTTCAAATTGATGAGTACAAAGTTTAGATGGGTGACAGATGGAAGATTTGGAGTTTAAATTCAGCAAAATTTGAGCCATTTTGAATCCCCAAATTTTCTCACCTTCCTCATGAAAGATATGCTACGGACGACCCTGCAAATCGAGATCACAAGGAAAACCGTCCCAATGACCTAACTGCGATTATTACTTGTGACTATCCTTCAATGCAAATATATCTAGAGTACACATGCTGTCTTTGTTTTCTTTTTGTTCCGTAAATATCATGTGCCGGGTTTCTGTAACGCTATTTAGCGTATCAGAGAGTCTTCTTCTGTAACGCCATACCTAAGGAAAAACATATTCTCTATTCCAGAAGTTTACCCAACTGGAAGACTCACAACACTGTCAACCGTCGATTCAGGTCAAAGATTATTTGCCTAAGTGTCGGTCCCACCACCAATCCCGATGAATAGGGTTTTAAACCCAAATGCTTGAATCCTGGGTCAGATCCAGAGCGATCCAGTGTGTCCAAACAAAGGGAATTCACGAGGATAGATTATTGGTCAATTTCATTTCATATAAAAGAAAGAAAGAATGGAGGTTTTGACTTTTTTGACCGTTGGAAGGGGTGGGTTTGGGCGGTGGTCCTTTTTCTCTCTTGTTTTTTATTGTGTTTTGCTAATAAAAGAAGCGAGGAGTTTCAGTTGATGAGGTGGCAGTTCTGTCGTCGACTTATTATTATTAGCTGAGCTGAGTTTCTCTCTCTCTGGCTCACAAATTTTATTTTTTTGGGTCAAAACAAATCTCCTTTACAGATCGCTTCGATAAACAGGATATATTTTATGCTTGATTTTAGATTTTCTCAATCATCATCATCTTCGACAATATCATCATCATCATCATCATCGTCGGCAAAAATTATCATCATCATCATCATCTAGAGAGAGAAAGAAGAGAGAGAAGCGGAAAGTTAGTACAGATGGGATCTGGTTTTTTATGAGAGGTATGTTTCCTCAAACGTGTGCATCCCCCTTATTTCTCGATTTCATTTTCCTATTTTTTTTCTAGTATAATTTAATTTCTCTGTTTTAATTTTATTTTTTTCTGAAATTTCAGCGAAAAACCTTACGACCCGCCTCAACAACTCATCAATCTCGTTTCTGGTCCATCCCTGTAAGTTCGTCCCTCTCTCTCTCTCTCTCTCTCTCTCTCTCTCTCTCTCTCTCTCTCTCTCTCTCTCTCTTTCTCTCTCTATCTTCTTTGATCTCATTTGTCTTTTCAAAATTTGAATCTGTTTTCACAATTTTGTTTTTATTTGATTTCGTTAATTAACTCGTTCTCTGTAAATCATTTTGATATATCGTCTTAATTTTAGTTGTGGATCAATGATTATTGAGCACTCCAATTCCAGACTTTAATTGAGATTGAATTAATCAAAGTATGAATACTAATAATTCAATGGCAATCAGACAGAAATTTGACAAATTTTTTTCTTTGGGGGAGATTTAATTTGCAGATTCTTGTTGTTGTTCTGATGTCCTTAAATTCAAGCGGTTTCACAATGATCTGATATTAAAATTCATAACTTTTTTTCCCATAATGATGAAAGTGCCCTAGCCTCGTAACTAGATACATCCACAATCCACTGTTAATCAAATTTGTGGGTTTTTGGTTCATATCCCTATGATATATTGCACACCGAAATGAAATTGTATGGTCAACACCTAATAATTTGTGATTTGAGTAGTTCTCTTTCTTGTTGCTCAACAATTATGCATCTTACAAATATATACGGCCAATAACGATGCATATGCGTTAGAGTTCTAATCTGGATTGTCTTCAACGCCGTAAGAAAAATTTCGATGACTAATCTATTCTTCTCATAATAGGATTTAATATAACAACAAAGTTTGCAAAATTCCTTTCTGAATTATGCCCTTTTTTTTCATGGCATCATTATAAATAGCAACCATCTCCTCGATACGGAACCTAATATCATTCTTTTTTGCAGAATTGGTAGGTTTAGCATTTCAACCCATACAACCATACTAGGTATTTCCTTTGGAGTATTAGATTCACCTATACTAGATATTAAGCAAAAAGATATAAAAGTCCATTGTTACTTAAAACTCAATATTTTGTCATGAGTCTTTTTCACATGCATGTCGCATGCCTTTTGATAGTTAAGACTGACCCGAACATCTCTTACTAAGACTACGAGTGTATACTACTTTGGCTTGTTGGCCATGGTTGTACTTGCATTACTCTATTGTTTATTTTGCATCTTTCACTAGTAAATGCTGATGAACTTTCTAATATTGGGGCAATTATGCAAAATTTGTACAATTGATCTAGATACAAAGCAACTTTTTGCCTATTCATGCGACTCAGTTCTTCAATCAATTTATTTTCTTCTCAAAGATTTGAACTACATTTTCCAAATTACCATTTTCTAGTGTAGGCCTTCTGAATGAATTTTGAGTTGTGGAATGAGGCTTCATAGGTTTCATTACTCACACTAGACTAATTCCCACGCCATTATTTTGTATTTTTGTTCCAGATATCCATTTGGGACTTCTCCAGACCTACTTGAGGTGGATAGGAGGAATTAAGGAGTGCAGCAGGAAATTTCTCTCCTGAATCCTCTCCACCTGGATCATTATCATCTCTTGATGGCTCTTAAATTAACTGGAAACTGTTAGCACTTTAATTGTTGATTAAAAATTAGTGAGCATCAGAGCAAGCTGATGGAAGGTTCTGTCACAGCAGCTGTACTAGGTGTTTCTAACGGTTCAGCAATGGACCAGGATGCACTTCTTTGTACACAGAATGCAGAAAAATCAGAGACCAGTGTTGAGGAAATTGTAGTCGGTCCCTCTGAAGTTCATGTTACTCCATCTGATTCATTGGAAACATCAGAAGAACAGTTGAAAGATACTCTTCAGCAACCTGATGGTGTTTCTGTTAGCACTGCTGATGTTCCAATAAACAATATAATGTCTTCTTCTAATTCAGATACTCTTCAGCAACCTGATGGTGTTTCTGTTAGCACTGCTGATGTTCCAATAAACAATATAATGTCTTCTTCTAATTCAGATACTCTTCAGCAACCTGATGGTGTTTCTGTTATCACTGCTGATGTTCCAATAAACAATGTAATGTCTTCTTCTACTTCGACCGGTGAAGTAAGAGCCCCTGAAGCTGATCTTCATGATGCTTTGCAATCTGATGAGCTCAAAACGCACCAGTTGGAGGATGCAAGCTTGCTGAGTACAGTGCTAGAGCCAACTGATCCTGGTAAACCTGGAAAACAGTTTG
Organism: Macleaya cordata; assembly: GCA_002174775.1. Lineage (NCBI taxonomy): Eukaryota > Viridiplantae > Streptophyta > Magnoliopsida > Ranunculales > Papaveraceae > Macleaya > Macleaya cordata. Next base: position 392,913 of record MVGT01000732.1, read on the forward strand.
ACTTGCACAGGGCACTGGTTGATACTGCAGCACCTTTTGAATCTGTTAAAGAGGCTGTTACCATGTTTGGAGGAATTGTGGATTGGAAAGCCCATAAAATCCAGAATTTGGAGGTAGATATACTTTATATTATTTCTATCATCTTTTACCTTTTACTTAACAGTTTAACTTCAATATTAATTTGTGCCTTTTCTTCATAATAATAATACTTTTTGGACCGATGGGTTTACAAAAGTGGTGCGGGCAGGGTGGGACCCACCACCTTTCCCCTCCCAAAAGTGTTTTGAAGGGGTTTCCAACTTACATGGCAGTGGGACCGACCATGCCACATAAGCATCGAGCACCACTTTTGTAACTTGGTCAGTCCAAATAGCACTACTCTCTTCATAAAGTTTTCACTTATCCCTAGAAAGATCAACTATCTACTTTGTCTTATCCTCCTTTTCTAATTTTTGGCATGTCCATTTTTCATGGGAAAAATGATTTTTAGTGATATTTATATACGTAGTTATTTCTATTTGTTTAAAGTCATGATAGTTCTTTTTTCCGTTATTTGATTATTTCCATTCTTAACTGTTTTCTGGACCCAGACTTTATAGCCTTATATTGGTAAAGAATGTCCCTTAAAAGTGTTTGTAGGATGTACAGTGTTTGCAGATATGGTTGTAGCAGGAATTTTTATCTCCACCAACTTCAAACCAAATGGAGGTCTTGTGGAATTTCATATCTATTACTAACAAAGCTTTTTTTTTTTATAAAAATAAAAAATAAAAAATCATAATTACCTGTATTACTTGTGTTCCTTATACCATTTTTCCAGTCTCGCGCAGATTTTTTGGGTGATCTCACCATCTCTAGCATGATGAATTTCAAATATTTCTTATGGCTTTGTGCAGAGGCGCAAACATGTTGAACATGAACTTGAGAAGGCGCAAGAAGAAATTCCCGAATATAAAAAACAATCAGAGGCTGCTGAAGATGCAAAGACCCAAGTACTAAAAGAGCTTGACAGTACGAAGAGGCTTATAGAAGAATTAAAGCTGAACCTTGAAAGAGCTCAAATTGAAGAGCAACAGGCAAAGCAGGACTCTGAACTCGCTAAGCTGAGGGTGGAAGAGATGGAGCAAGGGGTTACCGATGAAGCTAGTGTTGCGGCCAAGGCACAGCTTGAGGTTGCCAAAGCAAGGCATGCTGCTGCAGTCAGAGAATTGAGATCTGTGAAAGATGAATCAGAAAAGTTGCAGGTGGAGTATGCTTCTCTAGTTGCGGAAAAGGAAATGGCTGTGAAGAGATCCGAAGAAGCTGCTTCTAAATCGAAGGAAGTTGAGAAGACAGTGGAGGAGCTGACACTACAGCTGATCGCAACAAAGGAATCCTTGGAATCTGCCCATGCTGCACATCTCGAGGCAGAGGAGCAGAGAATCGGGGCAGCTATGGCTAGAGAACAGGATTCTCTCAGTTGGGAAAAGGAACTAAAGGAAAAAGAAGAAGATCTAAAAAGGCTTAATCAGCAACTTCTGTCTGCAAATGATCTCAAGTCAAAGCTAGACTCTGCATCAGCCTTGCTACTCAATCTAAAAGCTGAATTAGCAGCTTACATGGAGGCCAAATTGAACCAGGAAAGTGGTGAAGAACAAGAGAACTCGAAAGAGGAGCTAGAAGAATCAAAGAATGAAACCCATAAGGATTTACAAGCAACAGTTTCCTCTGCAAAGAAGGAACTTGAAGAAGTAAAGCTTCTCATTGAAAAGGCAACTGCAGAAGTAAATTATTTAAAAGTTGCCGCCGTGTCACTTAAATCGGAGCTCGAAAAAGAAAACTCAGCACTTTCAACCATGAGACAGAGGGAAGGAATGGCATCCGTAGCAGTTGCATCTATTGAAGCCGAACTGAACAGGACCAGGTCAGAAGTAGCCTTAATTCAGATCAAGGAGAAGGAAGCTCGAGAAAAGATGATTGAACTGCCGAAGCAACTACAGCAAGCAGCTCAGGAAGCTGATCACGCAAAATCAGTGGCTAAATTGGCACAAGAAGAGCTGAGGAAGGCAAAGGAAGAGGCAGAGCTAGCCAAGGCTGGAGCAAGTACCATGAAAAGCAGATTACTTGCAGCTCAGAAGGAGATAGAGGCTTCAAGGGCAACAGAGAGATTGGCACTAGCAGCAGTCAAGGCTTTGGAGGAGAGTGAATCAGCTGCTAAAACTGGTTCTGATGAAGCACCTGGTGTTACACTTTCAGTAGAGGAATATTACGAACTCAGCAAACGGGCCCACGAGGCCGAGGAGCGGGCCAACGTGAAGGTGGCAGAAGCCATCTCCCAAATAGAAGTGGCTAAGGAATCTGAAACAAGAAGATTGGAGAAACTAGAAGAAGTGAATAGGGAGATGGCGGCCAGAAGAGAAGCACTGAAAACTGCAATGGAGAAGGCTGAGAAGGCTAAGGAAGGAAAACTAGGCGTAGAACAGGAGTTAAGGAAGTGGAGGGCTGAACATGAGCAGAGACGGAAAGCCAATGATGCCGGTCAAGGAATGGGAATCCCACCTAGTATCCCTCGAAGGAGCTTCGAGGTGAAAAAAGACATTAAAGAACCTGATGCTACTCTTCCAGTCCGTTCTCTCTCGAGCACAAAGTTGTATATGCAAGGAAACGTTACAGAATCTGAGTCTTCCCCGGAAGTTACAGTCTTGAAGAAGAAGAAAAAGAAGAAATCATTCTTTCCACGTTTGTTATTACTTTTGGCAAGAAAGAAATCACAGACACCAAAGCCAGAGTAACTCTACCTTCTGTTTATATTCATGCATATTGTTGTTGTTGTTGTTGTAGTCGATGTTTTTGTGTTTCTCTCTCCTCTTCCCTCGAGAAGAATACCAAACTGCTGCTGAAGTTGTTGATCTGCCAGAACTGTGTATTATCCATGTACAATAAGTTATTTACTTTAGGGTTTTGATTTTCTGGAGTTGTGTGCTTTAATGATCATTTGGGGAGTAAAGTTTGAGTTTGTACTTTATCTGTATCACAACATATATATGATGAGGTTGATCTATCCAGTTTGTTTGATTCTTTTTGGGTGTAAATAGAAGAAAGAAGTTCCGGTTCTGGCATTGTTTGTGGGAAGTAAAAATATACCAGTATATGGCTATATGCCATAGTAGTAAGCTGCAGCTTGGGGTGAAAGTAGTGCTATATTACTGAGGACGGCACGATCGGGAAGACAAGGGAACCGTTGAATTCTAGTGGTCCATCCCCCACAATTAACACGAGGGTGGAAAAAAATGTAACCACCACTCTAAAATCCAACCACTCCCTCCACTTCAGTTCTTGATCATGCGAGGCGAAAAATGTAATTACAAAGTTGATTGCAGGACAGGTGGAATTAAAAGTTTGAGCTTACATGCACTAGTACTTGAATCCAACTAGGGTTTCAAGTGTTTAGGGGATTTTGTGGCATCAACGGTCAGCCCAACTTGTGCAGCTAGCATTTGTGAGAATTCTCTCACTATGGCATGATAATGAAATATTGCAACCAGAAGGAGCAGAAATCCTTTTGCTTTGCTCTTAGTGAGTCAATAACGATCCAATTTTTCTATTATTGTATCACGAGTTAGGCCTAAGTGAAGCCGAGTTGAGTCGATTTCTGACAAAATCAGATGGGATTTTGGTCTAAGTTTAGGCAAATCAAACCGATTCAAGCTTGAAATAAGACCGGTTCTAGTCTCCATGTGAAAACCGGTCTACCCGACGCAATGGTAGTACCGGATTTACCATATCAGTGCTACTTTTTCGTTTTTCTTTTCAAAAGAGCGGGACGGAGAAACCCTAGCTCCCTCTCCCACCCAATTCTCCAAAAAGAAAAGTAGGGAAGTTTGAGGTGCCGAAGCTCAGTGATCAAGAAATCAGCCATGAAGGTATTCGAAGTGGATGGAAGCTCTCTTTCTCTCGCCCTTTTCAAAGACGTCACTAATTCCAAGTACTCTCTCTCTCTCTCTCTTCATGCTGTATTGTTAAAGATAACTGTGTTACCTAGATTGAATGCTTTTGAGAATCCAACAGAGGGTTCTTCTAGTATGATATTAGAAAGTTGAAAATTACATTGCTTCTTGTGTAAATAAAGGAAACAAATTTACAGTAGCAAAGTGATTAATTTTTGTGATTTTTCTATGGGTTTGTTGTAATTAGGTTACACTTGTTTGGTCTCGAAAGTATTGGAGCAAAGTATAGTTTGAAGATGTTTTTCGTAATGTTAAGAGTACAAATTGGAAGAGCTTTGAAATTTTTTTATTTTTTTGTTGATAAATGGAAGACCTTTGAGTGTTAATGGGATAGAATTAAGAGTGTTCATCCAGTACTTCATCTATCCCTTTCTGTTCACCATTTGGCTAAGAAGCACATGAACTTGTTCATTTGTTCAAGTCTTTTTATTAGTTTAGAGTTCTGACCTGTTCTTTTATTTTCCTCTATGAGGGCTAACTGTAGACCCAACTTGTAAATAATGTTTGATATGGAATGCTTATATGGTGTAGCAGTTCACTAAGAGCATCAATTTCTATTCCTTATTACTTGGTACCTAATAAGAATTGAATACCTGGATCTTCGGCCGATTTTCACATTGGTTGTTGTAGATAAGGAAGAAGTGGGTGGGGAGACTCCATATTTGGAATGTAAGTTTCTGTTTGTATGCCACTGCAAATCATTTTGAGATTTTGATCGAGATCGACGAAAAGGTAAGTATATTGAGTTCTTGATGTTTCTATACACTTAGAGTAGCCAATTAATTTTTGGCAACTCTAATGAGTGTGTCGCAATTTTGGAATTGGAGTTCATTTAGATAGATATCCATTATTCTTACTGTAAACTCTTGGAAAAAAGGAATATGTTGGGAGAACTGAGGAAAGTTTGAAATGTGTAACGGAAGCTAGAAAATATTTGTATATATTCACTATAAATGCCGAAAAAGTTGAAATGAATATATGTTCATATCTTAGGCTATTGGTGCTTTTTGTACATCAGGTATAGCCAAATATCTAGGCTGGTATAGTTCTTCACAGTGTCTTATTATTGTCAATATTCAATACATTTAATATAGTAAACGGTAAGCTTGCATAGAATTATAAATTGTCTTCTCATTGACGTTTTCATTTTTCATATTTTATCCTCATCTTGCTGAAAATACTTGGATAAATCCCTTTAATCAAGCCTTATTTTTTGGTTCCATTGAGACTTATAAATAATGGCTTGGAGCTAGTTTGGCTTTTCGATACCAATGGGTTTTGGTATGTCTTGAGTACAAATAATCTTTTAAGGCATAGGGTATATAAGTGACTAATAAACTCATTATCTGGCAGGGAACTTCTTAATTCCATGCAAGCTGGAACATTAGAACCAGAAGTAGCATTTCTCAATGCATCACTTGTAAGATCTGCTGTGTGCTTTTGCTTTTCAAGTATTCCTCACCATTCAGTAATTGCCTGTTCTTTCTTAGATATGGTTCTCTTTGTCAAGACCAGTCTAATACTTTCCTATACCAACAATTGTGACAGATACCAGATGTTTTCCCCCTCCTAGCAGCTGCGCATAAGACTCTTCTTGCAAAATCAAGGGATTCACTGACAACACGCACTCTTCATTCTGAGCTTGTCTACAACTACTCAGGATCTAAGCATGTATCCCCCACTTCCACAAATTTACCCACTCTTTTTATCCCTCGAATTTTTCTTACTCTGCTAGAATTATTAACTTTGGGTTCCAATTCTTCTTCTAGATCACTGAATCCTTGAAAAGATGTGGCATCTCTGATAGCTCTACTTATGTTCTTGCTGCTCGTTTTGGTTCTTCTCTTGATGAGGTGAGAGACCACAATGTTCTATCTTAAATGTTACTACTTACTTGTGTTTTGTTGTATTCTGTATTCCCTTGGTCCATATAACAATAGAAGTCGGCAACCATATTGACACCAACACTGTTATTCTACTAGATCAAAGCTGTAGAGAAGCTTATAAATGGGAAAGAGATTGACTTGGAAGAGTTGGCAGCAGGAGCAAACATTACCCAGATCCAAAAGGTTTCTAGTTTCAAACTCAGTTTTCTTTTTCTTTTTTTCCTTGTGTTACTTTTATGATATCTACTAGACTACTAATACTTGGATCCATCTTTTTCAGCACTATAAAATATCTGGCCTGGAACTAGGAATATCATCACTTGCAGATGCCATCACATGTCGAATCGCTGCTCGAGATGCCTTGTAAGGAGAAAAAGGAAAGAACATCCTATTTCTGGTTCACTTAATTTGGTTCTCATTTTTAAACATTCCTTGCTATCTAGAACACTGTTCTTCCAGGAAGTTGGTTTTGCTGGGTCTTTTGTTCACAGTATCAAATATTGTTTGTAAAGTAACCAACAGAGAGATCGAAAAGTTAATTATTTCAGAGCTTGGAACCATTTCATCACCTGTAATGCTTTTAAATGGAATATCAGGTTGTGGAAACAAAACTTTAAAGAGAAAGATATGAATTTGGAATTTGGTTTTGTTGAAAGTTCAATTCTGAGATTGATTTATTGGATTGAACAAATGATGGTGTCTCTATTTGATAAAATTCTCTGCAAAATGGTCCAACCAAAAAGGGTGTGGTCTTGGGTACGAGGGTTGATGTTTTGCATGGGGTTGTGGATTCGATCCTCGTCCGCCAACCATGAGAAAAAGAAATTGTTAGTTTCCTTGGATGGTTAGGATTGTCTCGAAGGAGCCTCTGCGAAGAAGAAATTTTTAGGTTCCTTGGATGGTTAGTGTTTTGTCTGGAATGAGCCTCTGATACCATTCCAAATGGTGTTGAGGATTTGACTTTTGAGCACCATTTGGGAATTCATCTTCACCGCGTTGTTTTAATTGTTTTTATATCTAATTTGTGGCATAAGTATCACAATTCCGACTTTAGCTCAGTTGGTAGAGCGGAGGACTGTAGTTGTTTGCTGTCATCCTTAGGTCGCTGGTTCGAATCCGGCAAGTCGGATTTAATTTTTCATTTCCAGCCTTTTTCCTTCACATTTATTTTTCTCTATTCATTTTTATATTTATTTTTACATCTTACATTAGTATGTGGACTCACATGGATATGACCGGACTTGGCAAAATAAACCGTGACCCACCATCCCTATCCCTAACTCGACTCATTAGGTAAACAAATTAGGGTGGAACATTTCTGACCTATTACCCTTTTAACCCTGTTAGGGTTAGAGTCGACCTTGACTCGTTTCTTTGTTTTATATCGAAAAATGTTCAACTAGTCAGGATTATTGTAACACCCCAAATTCTGGATCAGAGGCCATCTTCTTTAATAACCCAGAACTCACGGTGTTAAGTCGAAAAATAAACTAGTTTAGTCATCACAATAAATATAGGGTGTTGTTAAAGGGGTTCTCTAAAATGTTAGGGGGTGGACAAGTTAAATGGGCTTTTAACCCAAAATCACCATTCCAATATTTTCCTTCTTTTTACTAAGGGGGTGGTGAGGGTGTAAATTAAACTACCACCTTCAACTCTTCACTCTTCAACACGTTTTCTATTTCTCCAATAAAAACTACTTTCTCTCTCTAAAACCTCTCTTAAATTATTCGACCACCAAGGATCGAAGATCGTTATTGGCTTGAAACTCTATGAAGGATGAAGAAGTTCAAGAAGGAATACCATTAATGGAGGAAGATGAATTGAAGCAAAGATCACCATTAATGGAGTNCCTTGATCCCCTTATCCATTTCTCTGACCGCAGACCTTTCTTTGGACTATCGCCATGGTTTTTCTCGGAAAACTAGTTTTAGAGTGATTTCCCAAAATCTTGGGTCCTGATTCCCATAAAACAGGTGGCGACTCCATACCCTTATCACATTCATACATCCCCACGTGGGCGAATCCTATTTCGCGTTTCCCATGTGTTCATTCTCTCTCTTCTTCAGAGGTGGAGAGTGTGAGTGCACTGGGAGGTGCTGGATTCTGGCTCCACAACTAATGTGACATATATTTAGCAAGACATAATCATAATTAATATCAATTAAGTTTATAGCAAATTGATTGGATTATGATTCCAACGCGTTCGGCTCGAAAAAACGAACAAAACAAGCCTTTACAGCTAAAAAACGGACATAAAATGAGCCCGAAAACGCATAAAAACCAATAATGAGAAATTTAGTTCAATTTAATTTCAATTTCAGAAATAAAATTTTGGTTCTACTATATTGGTTATGGTTTTGGAACCGATTTCTAAAATTGGTTCCGGGTCACAAATCCGGGTCGGGTCACAAGCGTGTCGGTTCAACATGCGGGTCGGGTCAACAAATCTGGGTCGGGTCGCCATGCGGGTTGGGTCTGAGTTGACTAGGTCTGAGTCAACTCGGTTAAGGACCAGCTCACTGGGTGAGTTGACTCAGTCCAACTCGTTTCCATCTTCTCCAAACAGACAAAGAAGATTAGGGTTATTTTTTTTAGGGTTAATTTAACTTAACCCCCCAGAAATATTGGTAATTTGGACTTACCCCCCTCAAAAATCCCGTAATTAACTTACCCCCTCAATTAGACAGTTTTCGTCACTTTACCGTCAAATTGCCCATGTGTGTTTCCCACGATCTTTTTGTAGACCAAAAAACCTATCACTAGCTTGTCACGTGTACTACTTAAACAACATTTATTGAAACCACCCAAAATACCCTCCATTCTTTTAGGGACACCGAAACCACCAAAAACTACAAGTATTGCTTGATTGCTAAATCATCAAAACCACTATCTCCTGAACCCAAAACCACTCTCACCCCCAAACCACCATCAGCCCATCACCCCCAAACTTCACCATCTCTAGTATGCCTCTCTTAACCCAAAACCAAACCAATTTCATGTTATTTTGGGTTGTTTGGAAAACAAAAGTTTTTCTCTTAATCAAACATTTGGGAAGAAGCGCTCAGATGATTCCGATCATAGATCTAGCAAAGAGCCAGAGGGAGATCTGACGGAAAACCACCTAATATACCGTGAGTGTTCTTCTAAGATGGGATTTTCAGATTTTTACCTATCTCATCCTCTAGTAGTATGCTCCGACACCTCTTTCTCTAAAACTAGGGTTTCAATGCGGAAAAATACAATAGAGATCGGATTTAAAAGCCATGCTTTCGTACAGGCTCTGCGCAGAGCAAATGTCACGGAACTCCTTCATTGCCCATCGAAAACTCAATCAGAGAAGATCTGATTGGTGGTGGTGGTGGTGGTTTAAGTTTGATTTTAGTTTTCAGATTATGGGGATTTCAAATTGCCCAAATTATAATCAACAATTGTTTCACGATGACTGTCGATGGTGGTAACAGTGATCGTGTGTTTTGCGGGTGGTGGTGCTAATGACGATAGTGGTTGCTGGTGTTCAAATGATCGAGATTAAAAAATCTTCATCTTCTTGTTCACAATCACCACCTGCTAAACCCTAAAAAACATATCTCAATTAAGTTAATTAACCATTAAAATAATAAACAGTCATCGGAATCAGTTTAAGGGTAGTTTAGGCATTATAAAATAAGAAACTTAAGTGAATCACATGTTTAGCATATGATGGATTTTTTGGTAAAAATTGAGAACGTGCGAGACACACGCACGCCTTTAGACGGAAAAATCACGGAAACCGTGAGTTTGAGGGGGCATGTTAATTACGAGATCTTTGAAGGGGGTAAGCCCAAATGACCAATAATTCTAGGGGGGTAAGTTAAATTAACCCTAAAAATAATTATAAATATGGATTTTTCTTTTAGGATGGATGCATGTTCTAGTTTTAAGTTTATAAACAGAAAAGAATATTGTAACTTGTGAACGGCTTTAGGAGAAAAAAAAAGTCATTGGCCAAAATCGATCATCCAATCCGATTCAAACAAAGTAATCGGTTTGATTGGAAATCGATCCAATTAGAATTCGGATTGGTGGTGGATGAAAAAGTTAAAAAAATGACATAATTTAGATCTGTGGATAGTTCAAATTAGATCGGACACCGACCGATTCCCACCCCTACTGAAATGCAGCTTAACTATTAATGTAGTGGCCACGTCACCTTAGCATCCAGCCGTTGAAATGGACAAATCTTACGGTTATACCATCTTGTGCTATTTTGTCGAAAAGACCTTGGTTGGGGAACGCAACCCTTATATATACATATATGAATAATGCTAGAAGTACTCTTAAAATGACTCTCAGGATGACTCTGAAGATGAGGTGGCAAGATCTGCTTCAAATTTGAAAAAGTAAAAAGTAATTTTACACAAGCAGGTCTTGCCACCTCATCCTAAGAGTCATCCTGGGAATCATCTTGAGNTGTAGATAAGTTTATCACATATTTATACATACACACACACATATGTATATATATATATATATACATTAATTATATAAGTAGTTAGTGAATAGTAAAATTACCTCTTGGCACACATGCAATAAAATAATACCTATGGGTCATTGGGTCAATAAAAATATAAGGGTTAAATTTTTTTTTTTTTCGGGGTGTTACAATTATGACTTGAAAAAATGACCCGTCAGATAGATTAGTAAAGGTTAGGGTTTGATGATCTTAACCTGCATAGGATCGACCTAACCCAACCTGTTGCTACGATTATATGACTAATTTTTTGTGTTGAGCTAATCTCCTCACCATATTATCGTCATTAAAAAACCCTTCTTTTAAAATTTTTTAATTTCTCAAATAATTGGTTAACACTTTAGCGATAAAAATTGATAGTTTATAGAGCTTAAAATTTGAATGAATTTTTTATGGAATTAAAAAATTCAAAACCATTTTTATCTTTGGTGAGGATGAACTATATTGGGAGAAGAACATCTTTACAAAAAGAAATCATATACTAGTGTAAACAAGGCGTAATAAAAAATGTCTAAGATGGAATTCGAGATGTATTTATTAGCTCCCATTACTTTTTTTGCTACACATGAGGGCAATTTAGTGGGATCCATGGATTATTAGCATGTTACTGGGATCCCTTAAACATAAAATCCAAGCAACTTTCCACTAGTTAATGGATCGTTAACGAAACAATTATTTGATAGTCGGGCGAGCATTAGACAGTCGGCGCGATCATTAGATGATCGCCAATTTTCAATAATAGTTAGTGCGATCATCAATTCATCACTAGGATAAAAAAAAGTCTCTGATGCATTGGCATTGATTTGTGAGCGGAGATGATCAGATCATCGCATAAAATAATCTCTTAACAGCTAAAGGGATTCTTCCCTTTCTTTCAACTATTCACCTATCACTCGTGAACCTTGGGATCAGAGATTGGATTTAAGGATTCCCACTGCCTTTGATATTAAATATTATAACTTCAGTTTTTTTTTAACGATTAATGATAAATCTACAACAATTTGCACAACAAAATAAATTTGATCGCGGTTATGTGAATTCCACACACTCTTGTAGATCACGTTCATTTTAAAATCATAAAAACTAATTTGTTGTACCTAGCATTACATTTTTTTTTATTTTTTTATAGATAGAACTATTGCATAAGTTACATACAATACTGCGATAGGCATTTTAGAAGCCGAGAACCTTAGTTGGATATGTTGCACTAAAATTAGATCGAGAGAAATCAATTGTTGCATAAACAGAAAAAGAGAAATAAAATCATTTGATTCGTTAAAGTTCCAACACCATCAAAATTACTATTTTAACCCTGTTGCTCCGTTTGCATGGTTCAATAGAACGTGAGATTTATGGAAAAGGTGACGCATGTTAGTGTCATTCAACCCCTAAAAACACAAAAAAAGATTTAAATCATTTTTCTTCTTCATTTAGAACAACAATCGTAAGATAATAATAAAACCCGCAACTGCAGAAGAAAAAAAAAGAAAAAAAAAAAACCAAGCTTGATACATATTTTCCATTTATGTCTTCGCCTCTCTCCTCATTTTCTCTCTCTTCATTTTCTCTCTCCTCCACTGGTTAGGGCTTTCTCGTTTTTGCTTCTCCACGGCGCAGGATAAACACCGCCACACCTTACCATACGCCGACGGAGGTAATTTCCTTAACCTAAAACCCTCGATCTTGTTCTCTATCTCTCCCTCTGTCACTCACTTTCTCTCTCTATCTCTCTTTCTCATTTTCAGATTCTTCAATCCAGAACTTGAAGCTAATAAAACAAAGAAGCTTTTTAGCTCTTCATATTTATCATCGTGATCGAAATTAGGGATTCTATTTTATTGTAAGTTTGCACAGTTGTATCCCAAAAGGGGGAGTTTCTAGGGTTTGGTTGTGATCATATATATATTTTTATATATATATATTGTTGATATATATTGAGAGGGGGGTTTCGAATATTGTTTGTGGTGGAGAAAAAAAATCTAGGGTTGGGTTTCATGCTTTGGCAGAGATCGGCATTCGCCGGACAGAACAGATTTTTAGGTCTAGGACTGAGATGGCAAATCCTGGTGTTGGGAGTAAGTTTGTTTCTGTAAACCTAAACAAGTCTTATGGGCAACCTTCGAACTCTTCTGGACCAAGTCGAGTACGGTCAGGTGGTCATGGAGTTGGCAGTGGGATGGTGGTTCTTTCCCGACATCGGAGTTCGATTATGGGTGCGCAAAAAAGTGGACCCAAGCTTTCGGTTCCACCCCCCTTGAACCTGCCCTCATTGAGAAAGGAGCATGAACGTTTTGATTCTTCATCATCTGGTGGTGGTGCTACTGGTTCAGGAACTTCTGGGTCTGGATCTAGGCCTTCTTCTTCTGGTATGGGATGGTCAAAACCCGGTCCTTCGAATTTTCAAGAGAAAGATGCCGGTGATGATCACCAACACATCTCAAGAGCAGTTGGTGGGAGCCAGATTGCTGATGGTGGTAATTTGTCTTCATATTCATCTGATGGCAGATCAAGAGGGGGTAGTGGCAGTGTTTATATGCCACCCTCTGCAAGGTCGGGCACGGTCGGGCCACCTGTAGCTCATTCATCCCGGCCAGTTCCAGTAGTAGAGAAAGCTGTGGTTTTGAAAGGTGAAGACTTTCCATCCTTGCAAGCTACACTGCCATCTGCATCTGGGTCTGTTCAGAAACAGCAGGATAGTTTGAACCAAAAGCAGAAGCAGAAATTGAGTGAGGAAGCATTTGATGAGCAGAAGGATAATTCTTATTCGGGGGCATCACTTCACATGCGTCCACAGGTTCATTCTTCTCGACTTACTGTTGGTAACAACTCGGATGAGAACGGGGGTGTGGCGGGTAGCTCTAGTACAGTGGAACAATCAAGGAAGCAAGATTCATACTTTCCAGGTCCGCTGCCACTTGTGCGGCTGCAACACACATCTGATTGGGCTGATGATGAACGGGACACAGGTTACAGTCTTTCAGAGCGAGACAGAGATTATGGGTACTCGAGAAGTGAATCCATTCGGGAGAAAGAATACGATTTTCCCAGGGTTGGTGCGGTGCCTCGAACATCAGTTCCCAATCTTTCTGACGGGAGAGGTGTACGTGATGATGAAGCTGGGAAGGGTACCTCAGGGGAATTTCTCAGAGGGAACACTTACAGCAGAGATGTAAGAACTCCTAGTAGGGAAGGTCGTGATGGGAGCTCATGGAGAGTTTCCCCAATCTCAAAAGATGGATTTAGTACCCGTGAAATTGGAATTGACAGAAATGGTGCTGCTGCTGCAAGGCCTTCCAATTCAAATTGGGAAATGAATAGAGAAACCAAGCACAATGTAGATAATTCTCGGGATGGTTTTAACAGTGGAGTCACGGTCACTCAGGAGTTTAAGTCTGGAAGGAGGGATGCTGGTTATGGACAAGGAGGCAGACAAAATGGAAGCATGGACTCATTTAGTGGCAGAGGGGCTGAGCAGAATGTACGGAATCGATTCAATGGTGATCAGTCCAATCGTTACAGAGGTAATTTCTTCCAAAACAGCTTAATCCCAAAGGCACCATTTTCTTTGGGGAGCAAGGGGTTTCATGTGAATGATCCGGTGCTTAACTTTGTTAAAGAAAAACGTTCAGCCAGTGCCAAACCTTATCTAGAGGATCCTTTCCTAAAAGATATTGTCAGTGGTCCTGGTTTTGATGGAAGAGATCCCCTCACTGGTGGTCTTGTTGGAGTGTTCAAGAGGAAGAAAGATGTTGCTAAACAGGCCGATTTCCATGACCCTATTAGGGAATCTTTTGAGGCCGAACTTGAGAGAGTTCAAAAGATCCAAGAGCAAGAGAGGCAACGGATTGTTGAAGAACAAGCCAGAGCCTTGGAGCTTGCCCGGAAAGAAGAGGAGGAGAGAGAACGATTGGCAAGGGAAGAGGAGGAACGGCGGAGAAGACTTGAAGAAGAAGCAAGAGCAGCTGCTTGGAGAGCAGAACAGGAGCGGTTGGAGGCTGTACGAAGGACTGAAGAGCAGAAGATTGCTAGAGAGGAGGAAAAACGGAGGATTCTTATGGAGGAAGAGAGGAGGAAAGAAGCTGCTAGGAAAAAGCTTATGGAGTTGGAGGCAAGAATTGCAAGAAGGCAGACTGAAACGGTGCATGATGATAAGTTTTCTGCTGCTGTTAGGGATGATAAAATGCTAGGAGTGGTTAAGGAAAGAGATGTCCCCAGGGTAGCAGATGTGGTAGATTGGGAAGATGGTGAGAGAATGGTAGAGAGGATCACTAGTTCTGCATCATCTGATTCCTCCAATCTGAATAGATCCTTTGAGATGGGTTCTAGGCCTCCTTTTTCAAGAGACGGAGATTCCGGATTTCTTGACAGAGGAAAACCTGCAAATGCATGGAGGAGGGATGTGTTTGAGCATGGCAACAGCTCCAACTTTGTGCTACAGGATCAGGAAAATGACTACCGCAGTCCAAGGCGAGACACTTTTGGTGCAGGAAGAGCATTTTCCAGGAAGGAGTTCTATGGGGGTTCTGGAGTCATAGCAGCCCGTTCATCTTCCAAAGGAGGGATCTCAGAACCTCATGCAGTAGATGAATTCCCTCATATGAGAGGGCACAGGTGGAACCTTGCTGGTGATGGAGATCATTATGGAAGGAACTCAGAGATTGATCCTGAATATTATGATAATTCGGCAGATAATATAGGATGGGGGCAAGGTCGTTCTCGTGGCAGTCCCCGTGCTTCTTATCCAGAAAGACTATATCAGAACTTTGAAGCTGATGGGTTTTCGGCCTATTCGAGGTCAAGGCATTCTATGAGACAGCCTCGCGTTCTCCCACCTCCATCACTGGCTTCTATGCATAAAGACACCACCAGAGCTGAGATGGAACACTCTAGTTCTTCTGCTTTTATGGATGGTGAGATGAGGTACCATCATGGAGTGAGGAAAAATGAGTCAATTGTACGAACAGGTTATGGCAATGGTTATCAGGAAAGGATTGAGCAACCTAGGATGATGGATGTTCAGCGAGAGACCATTCCCCAGGAGCAGAAAGTGGAGAAGGCTACTTCGCCAAGGTGTGACTCGCAATCTTCCCTCTCTGTTTCAAGCCCACCTGACTCACCTGTTCATCTTTCGCATGATGATCTGGAAAACTCAGGGGATTCCCCTGTCTTAACAACTGCTGCTAAAGGTGAAGAGATTTCTTTATCAGACAATGAGCATGATTTTTCAGTTGCTGAGGTTGGAAATACCAGTAAGATGACAACCTCAAGTGCTGTTTCTGCTATTGAAGACGAAGACTGGCCTATTGAGAATGATGAAGAGTTGCAGGAGCAGGAAGAATACGATGAGGAAGATGGTTACCTCGAAGAAGATGAAGTTCAAGAAGGAGATGATGAAAATATTGATTTGAGCCAGGAATATGAAGATTTGCATTTGGAAGTGAAAGAGGCATCTGACAAGATGGGACAAATGGTCTTAGGCTTTGATGGGGGTGTTGAAGTTGGAATTCCCAGTGGTGATGAGTTCGAAAGATCATCCAGAAATGGAGATTTGTCAGTTGGGATGCAACAGGTTTCTGTTGGCGCTTTAGAAGAAGGATCTTTTAATGGTTTGGTTGGTACTGGACAAACTATTATGCCTGAAAATAGTTCTCTTGCAGTGAGCATGGACAGTTCTAATAATATGGTCCAGGAAACTGAGAATGCTGTTCAAGATATGGCTCTGCAACCTGGTACTGTTTCCCATTACCCAGCAGCATCTGCGGGTTTTCTTCTGGATAGTGTAGAAGCTTCTAATAGTTCCTGTCTCCCAGCTCAGCAGATAATCACATCGTCTAGTGTTGCCCTGTCTTCTCCAGTAATCCAGCCGATCACACCAACAGTTTCAGCTGGTGTTAGTCAGGCTGAAGCACCAGTTAACCTTCAGTTTGGACTGTTTTCCGGCCCATCTCTGATACCATCTCCAGTTCCAGCGATACAGATTGGTTCTATACAGATGCCTCTCCATATACATCCCCAGATGGGCCCATCTCTCTCTCACATGCACCCTTCGCAGCCACCTTTTTTCCAATTTGGTCAGCTGAGATATGGATCTCCCATCTCTCAAGGAATTTTGCCCCTAGCTCCTCAGTCGGTGTCTTTTGTGCAGCCCTCTGTTGCCACTCATTATTCTTTTAATCAGAATCATGAAGGTCCTGTACATATTCCAGCAGGCCAAGACTCTTCGACTAAAACACAGCTTACTGAGTCATCTGTTTTGTTGGATGACCAACCTGGTGTGCCAAAGCTCTTGGAGTTATCTCGGGAAAATGCACCCAAAGAGGTGAACGTGTTGTCTGTAAGACGAGGTCCAGAGAATGAAGTTCTGACATCTCAGAATCGAGCGCAGATCTCCCTTCTATCTGAAAGTGAGAGCAGATCTAAATCGCTAGCTGAAGATCAAGGACATCATGATATGTCTGTGAAGAAGAACTCCAGATATGTAGCTAATAATAAAGAATCACAAGGTCAAGTGCAACCTGAATCTGCTAGGTCCCAGTTCATTTCGAAGGCTCCTGGCCCAATATCTGGCAGCAAAGGGAAGAGGTTTATATATACTGTTAAGAATTCTGGGTCGAAACCATCAGTTCCAGTTTCTGAAGCTACTCATGCAGATTTTAGTGGATTTCAGAGAAGGCCTCGTCAGAAATTCCGTCGGACTGAGTTTAGGGTACGGGAGAATGTTGAGAAGAGGCAAACAGAGGGCTTAGGTTCTTCTGTCTACTCTGGGATGGATGAGAAGTTGAATCTCCATGGAAAGATGTCAGGAATTTCCGTGCGAAATGGGGTCAAGAAGGACTCTGGCTTCAACAAACCAACCAAGCAGATGGTTGAATCTGATGGTTTAAACTCAGATTCAATTGGTTCATGTGTTGACTCAGAAAGCAAGACAGAGAAACGACCTGGAAAAGAAGCTCCAACAAAGAGGCTGACATCTTCATTCAACATATCCCGCTCTGGAGAGGGAAACCCCAAAAGGAATAGCAGTTCTGTGGAGGATGTGGATGCTCCGATGCAGAGTGGTATTGTACGTGTTTTCAGGCAGCCTGGCATAGAAACCCCAAGTGATGAAGATGACTTCATCGAAGTGAGGTCTAAGAGGCAGATGCTGAATGATCGGCGAGAACAGAGGGAAAAGGAAATTAAGGCCAAGTCCCGGGTCATAAAGGTATTGCTTTTCAGTATTTATTTTATTTGTCTATCTGATGGGCAAAATCCATTTTGAAGGATTTTCTTCCCACATTTTGCACTCAATTGTTAGGCATATCCCAAACGTCACAGATGTCTCAATTTATTCAAAGATTTTGTTCTCAGCTAGTATTCTGCGTACATAATTCACTGAAAAGGAAAAATCAATCATACACAGTCTATATGGTTTCCTGTATTTAAGTTGTATAAGATTTCTATATTGTATTCCTATTTCCTAACAGCTATGTAACATTGATAGGGGTACGGGTGTCGTGTCCGACACGGGTACGAGGTGTCCGACACAGTGACTTAAAAACACCCAGTATGCAGACACAGCGATACACATACATACTTATTCATGTATCAATCATTATATGCTTTAATTTTAGTTATAATTTGTATTTTTAGAACCAACATTGTTACATAATACACAAAAGACAGTAACTTAGAACTATATAATACGTTCTAACACGATTATGTGCAAGTGCACACAAGATAGACACACAATACCTAACATTATTATGTGCAAGTACCCATTGAAGTATCCACAAGTGTCAACACGAGTGTCCGAGTGTTCGAGTATCCGACACGGCAAAATTCAAAAAAGTGAAGTGTCGATGTTACATAGCCTAACAGTTAAACTGAAGTTTCTAACTTTAAAATAGTTCTCTAAATGTATGCAATAACATATATTGGTATATTGGTGTGGGAACAAATTTTGGTGACACAGGTAGTTGTGTCGGATACTGTCTCACACATACTTGTGTTGTTACATAGTTTTATCGGTGGTTTTTCATCCTTTGTCCCATTTTCATACTAATGAATGATATATTGATTGGTTACTCTATTTGCTATTGTGTGCAAGGCATCTCGGAAACCTCGTTCTGTTTCACAAAATACTGGGGTTCCAGCAAAATCAAATAAAACATCGACATCATCATTGGTTGGAGAATCAGCAAGCAGTATTACATCCAGTTCTCTTCACACAGATAGACAAGGCTTGGCCAATGTTGAAGTAGGATCTGGATTTACTAATTCTATAGTTTCACAACCCCTGGCTCCAATTGGGACCCCTGCTACTGTTAATTCTGAGGCCCAGGCTGTCATAAGATCCCATTCTATGAAGTATGTGTACTAGCTACATGAAAGGAGTGTACTTCATTAATGCTAGAAATGTTAATTAGGCTTAATATGCTCTTGCATTCTTCTGCAGATCCCTCTCGACAGGTTCTATTCCTGTCGTATCTAATGGTGGAACAAACCTTGCTCCAGGCTTATCATTTGATAACAAGAATGTCGCTTTGGATAATGTTGCAACATCTTTGGGCTCTTGGGGCAGCGCACGAATTAATCAGCAGGTACATTTACTATTGCTATTCTTTTAATCATAGTTATACTAGTTTAGGTACATTTGAGAATGTCGAAGTAGCGCATATTTTTGTGAACTTTGGTATGGCCTCCGATTCTGTCTAATGCCATATTTTTTTTCCGAAATAGCTCATAGTTATGATTTTTCGGCATAAGCAATGATATTTCTGTCTTGTTTATTTTGATATCTTGTATGTGATCCTGCATATACATGGTGCCTAGTGGTTGTGGAGACCCAGGATTGTGCCTGTATGATCATGTCTGGCAATTAAACTTCAAAGTCTGTGGTTGGGTAATATTACCAATGTTTATGGATCTTCTTAAGTTGACTGATTTCATTATTTTATACTTTTCAATGTGCTCTTTGGTTCTTTTTGTGGAAGTGTTATAGGCATGGCTAACCTGGATCTCTTCACTGAAAACACAACAATCATTACCTCTCTAAAAGTATGCCTGTTTCTATCTTTTCGTATAACATGTCTCTTTAATAGGCGTAACAGGTTGAGTGTTTTTCCTTGCGTAATACGGTTGTATAATAGAACTAATTTATCTGTTCTCCTGTGGTGTCTGTCTTTGGGATAGGCACCTATCTCGATCTCTCCTAGCTCGGAGCTTGTCTGGCAAATGGCATTTCATATTCTAATTTATTGTTTTGTTTGTGCTTGAGGTTGATGTTATTATTCATTTTTATGTAATTGTTATTGCCATCTTATGGACTGGTCTCATTCAAGGATAGTTTCCACAATATGGAGAACTTGCTATGTGGTTGGATTGTCTGGCGGACTGATCTTCCATTATTGATATTTTAATCACCAATGCAAGTGACTGTACTTTTCCTTTTGGGGCAAATGTACTTTTCCTTTTGGGATAAATATTGATAATTTTGGATTAAAATAATTTAATGGTGTGATCTGATTAGTCATTTTTTTTGGAAGGTAACT
This sequence comes from Macleaya cordata, assembly GCA_002174775.1. NCBI lineage: Eukaryota > Viridiplantae > Streptophyta > Magnoliopsida > Ranunculales > Papaveraceae > Macleaya > Macleaya cordata. The sequence goes on from MVGT01000732.1 coordinate 412,831, forward strand.
GATTAGTCATTAGTCACTCCTGCCTTTGTATTAGCCTTCAAAATTTGATCGACTTCTAGGCTGATCGGCCTGATTTATTGTTTTGAATTTGTTAGTCAGTTTATTGACAGATGAGATGAACCAGTACCTCCATCTATTTTCATCTATGTATCTTGTGGCACTTCAAAATACTGTTTTTCTGAGTTCATATAACTACCTTTTTCAGGTTATGACTCTAACCCAGACCCAACTTGATGATGCAATGAAGACAGCGCGGTTTGATTCTCATGTTGCTTGTATTGGTGATCACACCAGTGCTGCCATTGATCGCAGCAAACCGTCACCGTCCATCCTGACACAGGAAAAATCATTTTCTTCCACAGCAAGCCCTCTCAGCTCCCTGCTTGCTGGGGAGAAAATTCAATTTGGTGAGCATTCAGTTTCTTTATTTGGTGAACAGAATTGTTTCTGTAGCAGCTCTGTTATGATTTCTGGACATAGTAACGTATATTTGATATTCAGGGGCGGTTACATCTCCAACCATTCTACCTTCTAGCAGCCGTGTTGTCTCGAGTGGGATTGGTCCTCCAGGCTCATGTAGGCCCGATGTTACTGTTGACCACACTTTATCTGCAGTTGAGAGTGGTTGCACTTTTTTTGAGAAAGAGCAGCATCCTGATGAATCTTGTGTTCATTTAGATGACCCTGAGGCTGAAGCTGAAGCAGCTGCTTCAGCGGTTGCCGTTGCTGCTATTAGTAGTGATGAGATTGTTGGGAGTGGGTTGGGTGCATGTTCTGTCTCAACATCAGATACCAAAGGATTTGGAGGTGCAGATATTGAAGGCTTAGCTTCAGGAGGTTGGTGAAACAATTGCTGCAAATATAACTAGCTGGCCAAGTTCATTTATTGGTTTAACGAATATAGCTTTTGTTTTATTCCATTGAGGCCTTATTGAATCTTTGGCAGGTGGAGCAGGCAATCAGCAATTGGCAAGTCAATCACAGGGCGAAGAGTCCCTCACTGTAGCTCTTCCAGCCGATCTCTCTGTGGAGACTCCTTCCCTATCCTTGTGGCCACCTTTACCCAGTCCACAAAATTCTTCCAGCCAAATGCTTTCCCATTTTCCTGGGGGGCCACCATCCCATTTCCCTTGCTATGAGATGAACCCCATGCTAGGGGCCCCTATATTTGCCTTTGCTCCTCACGATGAATCCTCTGGCACTGAATCACAGTCACAGAAGAATAATACATCAGGGTCAGGGCCTCTTGGGGCTTGGCAGCAATGCCATTCAGGTGTAGATTCCTTCTATGGTCCACCGGCAGGATTCACTGGCCCATTCATCAGTCCATCTGGAGGAATACCAGGTGTTCAAGGTCCTCCACACATGGTTGTTTACAACCATTTTACACCAGTTGGACAGTTTGGGCAGGTCGGTTTGAGTTTCATGGGCACTACATATATACCTTCTGGAAAGCAACCTGACTGGAAGCACAACCCTACTTCTACAATGGGTATTGGTGAGGGAGACGTCAACAATCTGAATATTACTTCTGCACAACGCAATCCCCCCAGCATCCCTGCTCCGATCCAACATCTAGCCCCTGGATCACCTCTCTTGCCCCTGGCTTCTCCCTTCGCCATGTTTGACATGTCTCCTTTCCAGGTACGTTTTTCTATCCAGAACTGGAAACCTTCCCCTTTGCTACCCTAAGGATCTCATATTTTTGGGTTTTTTAATTCACACCAGAAATTGCATTTAATGAAAATTTTTGGAGGATTTTAAAAAGGTTTATAAAAATTTGCTCTGAATATTTCGCATAAATGGAAATGTTGCTTAACTTTGCAGCAGTCGCACAAATATATTTGGAATAAAAAAAAACAGGATGTGTTTGGATTGGGATGTAATGCCAAAAAAAAATGTATTTGGATTGGCAACAGTAATGCAAAATTTGTTGAAAATATATTTTGAATTAAGAAATAAGAAAAGTTTTTAGATTAAAAGAATTACGATTTTTAATCACCACCTAACTCCTTTATATAGTTGCTATTAGTTTTTGTTCAACATTGCTGTTACTGATTGAACTAATCTGTTGTGTACAGTCTTCAACTGATGTACCAGTCCAAGCTCGCTGGTCTCATGTTCCTGCATCGCATCTTCATTCTGTTCCACTGTCAATGCCGTTGCAGCAACAAGCTGAGGGTGGTCTCCCTCCTCAATTCAGCCATGGATTGTCTATGGATCAATCAACTGGCAGCAGGTTCCATGACCCATGTTCCTTAGCACCTCAAGACACTCGCAGGAATTTTCCTGTGTCAACTGATGCTACTACTGCAGTTCAGTTCCCTGATGAACTGGGACTGGTGGACCCCTCAAGCTCCACAGGCGCTCGCATTTTAACTAGCAGCAGGCCCACTTCATTCAGCTCAACTAATAATGGGAACGCTAACAAGGTCCAGAGTGTTGTTGCAAAGAGCTCGTCGAGAAACACTACTGGAAATAATGTAGTGGGTGGTGGCAGTGGAGGAATTCACAACAATAACAATAGTGGCGGCAGCAATAGTAGCAGCAGCCAAAGCATCAGTTCTGCTCATAAGAATCAGTCTACTACTACTCATCAGCAGCATCCAAGCCAACAACAACACTACCTTCATCAAACTGGGTATAATACAGATCAGAGAGGATCTGGAGTTTCTCACAAGGTGGGTCCAGGTTCAGGATCAGGATCAGGATCAGGAGGTGAATGGTCCCATCGCAGAATGGGTGGATTTCAGGGAAGGAACCAATCTTCAGGGACAGACAGTAAGAACTTTGCATCTTTAAAGACGAAGCAAATTTACGTGGCTAAAACAGCCACAAGTGGAACGTCAACGCGGATTTGAGAAACCAAGACAGACGCCGTGGGTCTTTCTTTCCGAGATTCATAAGGAAGATATAGAGGTATTGGGATTGGATCTATTTTTCCTCCTGAACAGAATAGAATTTTGGATGGCAGCAGTGGCAACAACACAGCTATACCGTGATGATTGATGGTAAGAGGAGGAGGTTGAGTGTGGGTGAGACTTGTTTTTGGCTATTAATGTATTGCTCTACTAGCTAATGTTAAGTTGGTGACTGCATTTTAAGCCCTTCTTTTCTTTTTTGAAATTTCTTCATATGTTTTCCGGTGAGAGAGAGGGATGGATGGAGTGGTGGGGACGCCAAGACAAGACACACAGTGGTTGCAGAATGTATAAGAAGAAGAGTATGGGTGTGGGTTGTTCCATCTCTTCTAAATTCTTTTTGGGCTTGGCTCCAACTTTAACTAAAACAAAATTCTTAAATTTTCCATATTAATTATTAATGATAAATTTCAGTATTGGTCGTCTCCTTTCATTGGTTATTTTCTACTGTACTCATTTTGTTTTCTTATTGTTTTCAAATCTAAATCAGCCCTCTGAATTTTGGCAAATTAGTTGATTTTAACTCTTGTTTTGTTTACAACTGGTTAATTTCTGGGTATGCTATTTCTGGGTGAGGACTAAGGAGAACATACTCACCTGAAAATCATCCCTCAAATCATCGCATACAACAAGTGGTGGTGCCCTGCTACTTGGGGCTTATATGGAGGTGATCCAAGGGATAATGTTGAATGAGGATGTTACCTTCCTTATGTAGATCTAGTAAAAGAAACCTTCTCTTCTTATTCTTCATATTTTCTTCTTAGGTAGACGCAGGCGGCTCTTGGAACCCTAACATAGTGTTATATATATATAGTATTTCCATTTTCTTCTTCTTCTCAACCTCTCGTCCATAAAAATTGTGACATTGTAACTCGTTTCTTGAGATTCTGAATCCCCCCGACCTCTATCAAATTTAGGTTTTCATTCTTAGATTTTGATTACTTTCAATTCCTTGGGTTTTTTGTGTGTGTGTGTGTGTGTGTGTGNTTTTGATTGGTGTAGTTAGGTAGATAGCTTTAACGAGACTACCTTAGGTATCTTTACCTAACTATTGAGGCACATTTATGTTTAATTTCTTGACAGCAAGCTTTACAGATTTAGAAGTTGAGCAATGAAATTCACAATCTCCGTGAAGAGCAGCAGAGGCTTTCCAAGGCATTCGAGAAGTCCTTGATGGTTCTCGCTATAATCCTTGGCTCTTGGCTAGTTCAAAATACTGATGCATATTTACATGACTTCTTCCTTAAGGTTAAACCAAGTGGTGGCTCAACCTCCTCCAGTACTGCAACAGCTGATACGATGCTTGCCAGTGTCTTTACTGGACTGGGTTTGTCTTTACAGGCGTCTAATGTCACTTCGATTGTGTACAAGCACAAGCTGTTGCAATTTCTGAACTTGTGTCGGATGCATTAATTTTTTGACATTGTTTCTTCTCTTTTCATGGGTTTTGCCATACTTGCTACTGAGTGGTGGTGGCGGTGGCTCACTGGCTAATCAGGTAAGCTCCCAATGCCTCATGGTGCAAGTCACTCGAAACTGAAAGGAGAAAAAAAAAAGAAGAAAAGATACAGAGGATCTTTCAAACATGTTTGCATGTGGAAAGGATACAAATCTGTCATAATCTTGCAACTAAGAGAACCCCCAAACTTTAGAGGCCTATTCACCTATAGTAGATCAAAGTAACTATGAAATTGGGCCAAAATGGGGGGTATAGAGAGATAGAACATTGATTCACCTATAGAGAGGTTAATCATCCCAAACTAGATGAGTGTACTATCCTAAAAAGATAGAACAATATCAAAACAACAATCTGAAAATACAATTAAGCATAACAAAATGCAGCATTTTGGAGCTGTCCTGCATAGGGATATGAGAGTTACGAGCAATAACGAGAACCGAGGGGGTTCAGCAGTCATCGCCTACTGGATATGCTGAATGAGCTGACCTTCATTGGGGTCGCAACTACAAGAGGAGCCTCAGGGGAGTCGGTAATTGCAAACTTGTCATGCATAAAACGGCTTTCCACAATGGATTCTTCTTTCAGGACAACCTTGTAGCAGTAGCAGCTCTTCAGGCCCTCCTGCTGCTGGTAACACTCATGGCCACTGTTCTTCACCTGCTGGAAGTTCCATATCACACTGAACTTTCCCACTGTTGCGACCAGGTGGCGCTCCTGCTTTCCGTTCTCTGTGACCTGAGGAACCAAATATCCAAAAACACATCCATCGCTCAAAAAGTGAGAATTTATCAAATGTAATAAGAGCCATCTGCAACAGTTTGAATTCATGCAAAGAAACTATTTAAGAGAGATACCACAAACAGATCCAAAGTTTTACCGTTCTACCAAATATATTTAATAACCGGACTATACCTGTTATTTGTATTACCACCCATACCATTAGTTTGTTAAAAAAAATAGATAACTATATGCATATAAAAGTGCTACCGCTGCAAATAATATAGATATTAGATCTCAGCTGAACCCATAAGCGAAATTGTTTTGCTTACGATGTCTCAGCACTGGAAGTTTTCTTCAAAGTTGCTCCAGCCAACTACCAATTTATTCTAAAACGACAAGAGATTCAAGCAAGTCGTACATGTTTCAATAATTACTTAAAGCATGATTAACCTGATCATGTAACAATTCGACTCTTATGTTTCTCCAATCTTGATAAATATGCACATCATGGTATTTATGAAAATTGTTCTGCAATTTTGAACTTGAAAACAACTAGCTGGATTTCATAAATCCATAACATAGAGATCATGTATCACAGTAAAGGGGATTATTCATATCTATAGCACCTCAATAAGATTGGTAGCTTCTAATTGAGATTAACTACCCTTTACTATCTGATACTATGTAAAAGGAGGTTTTTGACAAGCTTGCAACATCGTAAAATAAGTGTATGAGAACGAAATAATGAAACAAGTTCAGAGGAAAATCCATGGATTATTTAAAAAAAGAAAAGAAAAAAAAACAGCGACTTTCACGAGGATAGAACAAGGAACTTAATAAGCACGCGGTTTCGAATGTCACTGTAGTGTACCAGGAAGTTGGAAGTTTTCAAAAACTGAAAAAACTTGATTCAGATGCTCCAGAGTTTGAAGCCCCTAAGCACTTAGAGTTAGCTGCTAAATTAAGCAAAACCCACTAAAAACCCTTCGATGAAAAGAATAATACCAGTAATTCTATAGGCGGTTAGTAGAAAAGCTCATACCAACAGTTAAGTAACCTATACACTGTGTGCGGCGCCTGTTCTTCTGGAGGCAAGGAAGAACAATTTAAATTAACTGCACTATTACTAGCTACAGAACGGAAACCATTTTCAAAACCAATCTACCAAGCCATTGAAGGACCCTGTGGAAAAAAATAGAAGTCCCCTCACCTCCAAGATGAACAAAACTCGTCAATGATACAGGATAGGGAATGCCGCTACCTACTAGAGGATACGTCTAGTTTTCAAGAAGTCGGACTCATAACACACTTATCAGAACCTTAGAAGTTGGGAGGCAAAAATTCATATCCTGATTCCTGAACTCATCCTATACATGTCAAACTTAGGATTTGCATATAATTCCTAACAACAGGAAGAAACAACAAAAAAAAGAAAACAAAAAGACAAAAAAACCGAAATACTTTCTAATACAGATACCAATTAGGGAACTAAATTATCCGTGAATATACTTGACTTTAAATCCCACATTTTTTTAAGATAAAAAAAAAGATACAAAATTTCTCAAATAATGAAAATCCATTGGGACATAATATATAAGAAAGAGAAAATAGAGGAAATGCTCAAGTTAGTTTCCATATAGAGAAAGATATCTACCGACCAAAAAAGAACTAGCAGAAACTTGCTCTCTAATGTTGAATTTAATTAATCTTGCTGAGCAGACAAGAGTACGAAACAAAAAGAAGCCACAAAACAGTTTGGAGCATGAAACAAATATATTATGTAAGCATCTATGCAGAACCACGGGTTCATGGTCTACAACAATGATGGAATAAATACAATGATATCTACCGACATAGAATTAACTAACCAGGGTAAATGAGATCTACAAAAGATTTCCCCGCGAAAACTTAATTAATAAGGATTACTAATAATAGCGGCAGTAATTACTCTCGCAAGAATGTTTTGGCACTTATCTTGTAAATCTTCTACGCAAGGAATATGAGACAGCTATAATAAATGTATTAAGCAGCACATCCAATGAGACAATTAGCCAGCAGCAAAGAATAAAAACCAGAAAATGCATACTTACCCAGGAGAATTGCCCGCCATGGAACTTGTTGTTTGCCCCAGCCCGCATTGAATCTAAAGGATTCAGCTTCAACAACCTTGGGGCCGAAATTCTGTTACCCATACGGCCAGAAAAACCAGTCTTCGTCTTTCCATCTTTGTCTGTGTAAAGGGAGCATATAAGTATCAGATAAGTATCAGTTGTGCCCAAAATCCACTTCCCATCAAAAGTAACATCCACATGGGTAATAGGTGAACCAAGACCCGGAAAAGCAGTCTTTGCTTGTCTCATAGAAGTTGTCGAATACAAGCGAATCTTCCCATCAAGAGACCCAACAACAATCGAACCATCACCAGTAGTGGCAAAACATTGAAAATTCGTCCCTCTAGAGAACTGATGCCCTTGGGTCCAATTCAAAACAGGGGTACTCGCGGAGGAGAGATCCTGAACTATCCCATTTCGATCACGCATATCCCACCTACAAAGCCTATTATCATCCAATCCCAAAAACGTCGATTCCGAAGGATCCAATTGAGCTCCCTTACTATCATTTGTAATATCTCTCATAGTAATATCAGTTCCATCCTTCTCAAACTTCCATTCTGAAACAATTTTCCCGGTTTCAATGTCAAGCTGGTGAAGCCCCTTGGAATGGCTCTTCCCCTCATTGATGGGGCTCATAAGGAGCATATTCGTCTCAGCCCTCATTAAAAGAGCCTTTTTCGGTGTCGAAAACCCTAAATTCGAACGCATTCTAGAGTTCCCCTCATTGTCAAACTTCACATACACACCTTTACCTTGAATTCCATGACTAAAATTCTTAACAACCTGAATACCAGAATTACTCACCAAAAAACTGTTGTCAAGAGCACCCAATGCCAAGCTCTGAATTCCATCGCCATGCGCCGCCTCCTCAAACTCTTCCATCAGATCCTGAGTGACTCTCTTTGGCGTCACTGAACTAGGGCTTCTACCAAAATCATCTTCTGCATCCTCCCACATTGAATCATCTGCAGCACCAGGCTTGGCCCACCCCATGAAATCTTTCCCATAAATTTTAACCTTGTTAGCATCATTAGCTTCAAAACCATAAGTGTTCTCAAACAAGCAATCCTGATATTTCGAGACGAAACTTTTATAATCTACGTCGGTTGAGAATTTCATAGCCCAAACACCATTGCAAACAAAATCAACGCGCCGCTGGCTTCCTAACTCTTTCAATTGCATTTCTGTCCCAACCTTGGCTCGAACTTTGGTACCAACCTTCAAAAACCAAAAAGATTCCCCCTCTTCATCTTCTTCTTCTTCTTCGTCCTCGTCTTCTTCGTTGTTGATTTGAGAAGATTTGACGAAGGAATAAGTGGTTAATTTCTCGGAAATGATCCATTTGGCTTTAGGGGTATTACCACCAACGTGGAGATAAAGCTTCACAGAATTTGGAATTTGAGAAGAAGGGTATTTGAGTTTTAGGGCTTTGAGTTTGGCGTCAATTTCGTCGAGAGAAGAACAAGAAGTTGGAGTTTTGGATTTGGATTTGGCACCTGAAGAAGGAGAAGGAGAAGATCTATCATGGTCTTCTTTGACGTCTTCGTATTCCTCCTCAGTTTCTTCTTCTTCATCTGAATCTGTGATTTCCAAATCTTCCCGACTGTGAGAACCACCCATGTTTGCTTGAATTTAGAGAGAGAAAATGAGAGAGAGAGAAAGTTGAATCTGGAAATGCAGATCAAGGGTGAAACTTTATTTTTGAAATTTGAAGTTAGTAAGGGACCCAAAGCGGCGGGATTTTGAGTTTTTTTTTTAGGGTTTGAAAAAGTGAGTGAGTGAGTGATAGGGTCAGTCAGTAGAGTTTGTTATTTTAGGTAGAAGAACATGGTAATAATTTCTTATCTAACCTCTAAGATGAAGGTAATAATTTTGTTGAACCAATTGTGTGATTAGTGGAATTTAAATGGTCAGTTGATGGGGTTGTTAGACCTAGACGGTTTAAGTCCCCACCAAAAGTTTGATTGAAAATTGAAGTAAATGAACGTTCATTTTAAAGTAGATGAGCTGGTTTAAAGTTTTAGAATAGAATTATTATTTTTTAGTGAAGACTACATATATCATTTAAAATTTGCTCTTAAATTACTTCTATATGGGTCCCATAAGATTATGTAAAAGCAAAAAGAGAGTGTAAAAAGATATTTCTTTTTTCTAATCAAAGAAAAAAAGATATTTCTTTTTTAAGTTTTTATAGGAGAATGATTTATGGCGCTAGGAGAGTGACACCTACCAGGTTTTGTTTTGTCCCACAATTTCTCTTTCAAATGCTTTCTTGTTGGGGGCGAGATTCAACAAATATGTTTTAACGTTTCGTTAATAAAAATAATTACAATTTTTAAAAATATTTTTCTTTTTTTATCGATAAAAAAAAATCACCATTTTTTAAACTGTTATTGTCAAGGAACAAAATGTAGGTGGCTAATGTAAACAAAACTAGTTAAATATTAACATTTCATTTCATAGATGAAATCTCTTAAAAATCTTTAAACAATTCTTTCGCATAAAAAGATTTCAATAAAAGAAAAAGACATGCATTTGCCATGTTTAATACGTGTATAGAATGTATTGGCAACCAAGGACGAAGCCAGTTTTTTATTCTTTTTTCTTAGTTGGGCACTTGAAGAAAAGTCGTATGTCACATGTATTGAAATTCAATAAAGCTTTTTGGCCCGACCAAATGACAAAACAAATGCTAGATCCTTATGTGGCAGGGTTTCCCTCCTAAAAATGTTACGAGGGTTTTCCAACTTATGTGGCAGTGGGATCCACCATGCCACATAAGAATCTGGTATTTGTTTTGTCATTTGGTCGGGCCAAACAGCAGCTCTCATTGAAATTTGAGAGCCTACAATTAGATTTCAATTGTTAAAGTCATTAGAATAATAAAATTAAAAATATGGGTGGGACACTCAAATAATATAAGAGTTTTTAAAAATAAATTTATTTTTATTTTTTTTATGACGAATAATATAAAGCTAATAACTAAAAATAAGAAGGATAATTACAAATAAAAAATTTAATTTTAGAAAATTTGGATTGGGCACATACCCCACCCGAAAGCCTATGTGAATCTGTCCATGTCTGCAACAAAAAATTACATTGGTAATACATGTAGTGTGTTCGTCGTCTGTCCAACATAAGCACACATTTGAATGTGTTGGATAAGCACAACACGCACTCTCCTAAAAAAATATGTGTGCTTCATATGTAAAGTAGGTGTTTTCTTTCTTTCTTTAAGGGCAAAAATCTGTTTCCAATGTCAAAAAATTATGAAGAGCAAAAAAAAAATCATTTTGTTTTTGAAAGGACAAAAAAATCAGTTCATCATTTAAATTGTGGTAACGTCAATTTTTGTTAAAATTCAGCCATTATGAGCATTATTTTACACGATTTCATGTTGTTTTGCATGGCTCTTAACGAGCCCTCTTATAATTTGGGAGGTATTAGGCTCAAATTTTCTAAGCTGTTTGCCATTAATTTGTTCTATATAATATTTATAGGAGTCTTTTGATGTCGGTTAGGATGGCCTTTTGGTGTCGATTTCCATAATTTTTTGGAGGTGCTTTTGTTGGTAGATTAGACGTATTCCCTGCCCTTTCCACACGTCCGGCATGATGTATCTTCGTTTTCTTAAACATGTCTATTGGGCAATAGTCTATATTATTTTTTTTGTTAGGGCATATTAAACTTCTGGTTTTAGTAAATTATTACATAAATAAGATATAAGCACAAATCCATTGTAGTCCAGCCCGGTTAGGATACCTGGCTTTCACCCAGGCGACCCGGGTTCAAATCCCGGCAATGGAATGTTTTTCGTTTTTATTTTTTATTTTTACTTTAGAAAAACAGAAAAAAGATAAAAAGGGGGAGAGGCCGATTTTGGCTATACCAATCGTGGCATTATTTTGGGTCCAATTTTTGAACCCCCGGCAAAATTTCCAAATCGAAAGAAAAAGAACTAAACTAGAACTAATTTTTTAACCCCCGGAAATTTTTGACACCTCTCCAGCGGTTCCACTACTAAAATACTGCAGTTAGAACTGGAAAATAATCGTTTCAACAATTTCCGTTTGATTCTTTGGTATAATCAGAAATACTATCAGGTTCTTCACGGATACAGAGAGTTCTCAAAATTTCATAACATCAAAATTTTAAACCATGATAATAACATCATAAAGTCATGAATCTCAAGATGATTTGATTATTGCATTCACTAAAATGGAGTAGTCCGCAATCAGGACTACGACTCTCTACCCTAAGCTTCATTTCAGATGCAGAACAAATACAAATTGGTACCTTCATTTTTTGCGTTTTTCTTTTTTACATTAAGCTGTTTTTACTCCTCTCTACATTGGTGTAGAACTATTTATGTTGTCAATCCTTTTATTCTAGCTCATCTGTAATAAACCTTCCAAATTGAATTAATCTAACAAATATTCACTAATTGCAGAAGTCACATTTCAAAAATTTCATGTTTTAATTCTCTATAGCAATCACCTTTTAGGTATCAACCCCAAACATAAATATGGCTTTAAGACATTGATGTGGACTCTAGTCTCCTGGTAAGTCCTTTCGAAGAAGGATTCCTATGATCAAGAACTAAGTTGATGTAATATATCAAGAGTCAGCGATAAATCAAGCTAAGCAACTGTGAACCGACTACCAACAGTATTTTGACCTGGCTCAAGTTGGACCTGGCATGTCTGACGAGTGAAGAGTTCATCAGCCAAGTTCTTAAACACAAAAATTTCTCCTGGCAAAGAAACCACTTCTTTTCTTTCTCCCCAAGAGGAAGATAATCATACCAGGAACAAATCTTCATTAAAAAAAACCGAGTAAAACGGTTACAACCATATACATATGAGTTATGACATACAACAGTCAGCCCTAAAATGCATATACTAAGTTCTTTTCTCCTATACTCTACAACGCAGTTCGATATTAAAAGAGGAGTTTATGTCATAGTGCACAAAGCCATTGACAGTGTATCAATGCTTCGAGCATGGAATCATAACCCAGACAGAGAGAAGAACAAGACATTGCAATCCATTCTCACATCAGACCTAAATACCAAATATAACACAAACTAAAGCATCATAACTGAAGACAAGAAATGTAGAAAAGCTTCAGCACCTCAATTATTTCCAATCACTAAACAGAGATAAAGATTTCGAATCAGTCACAAATGAAATTCTACCTAAAGAAGGGAACACATAATTTGAACCAACAATAAACCCATGTTGTATCTAAAAGTTCCTCCTTATTAGATTTAACTTAAGAAATGTTACAGATTTCTTTCTACTAGTACTACATTACAGAAGGAAGAGTAAGATCGAACATTTTTCGATGAACTTACTGAGCTATAAATTGATGAGTGATATTTGAAACACTTGTTTGTTTGAGAAATCGTTTCGCTTACATCTTTGAAGGCTTTGGGAAAATATCAGGAGTGAACTTTTGTGCTGCACTCAAACTACCCTTAATTTTCATTGCTCCCCTGCATCCATTAACAACAACCCCTCATCAAAAAAAAATTAAAAATTTAAAATTCATAAACAAAAAACATAAATTTTTTCAAAACAAACCTCATAAAAGCAATTTGGGGGTTCATTTTCCCGGTTGCAACCTTAATAAAATCGTCATCTTTGAAGGAAAAGGTGGCATCAGGCTTCCCTTCATATGGCCCTACGTTTTTCCAAACACAGAATTGATAGATAGAGTTAATAAGTGAGATGGTGAAAAACAAAAAAATTTCAAGTCTCTGTTCGATTGAATTACTATTAAAAAAAAATAGACGAAGTTCTGATCCATTAAAGGCAAAATTTTCATGCTTTGATTGGTTTAATTGAATTACGAACTAAACAAAAAAATAATGAAGATTAAAAACCCTAACCTTTGGTAACCTCTCCTTTTTTGAGGTCAACGACAAAGATCTCCTCGTCAATTCCGATTTTCTGGTTAAAGAAAAGAAAATCAGAAAATTTCCCTAGGGTTTCAATCTAGAGAGAGAAAGAGAAAGAGAAAGAGAAAGAGAAAGGGGAGGAGAGATAAACCTTGGGAGCAACATTGATTTGATAAACGAGGCCGATCTTTTTGGTGAGGTCTTTACCAGCGTCGGTGGCAAGGTGTAGCTTCATCTGGTCCAGTAGGGCTGCGGATTTTAGGGTGGAGCTCGCCATGGCGTATGTGTGTTAGCTAGAATGCGCAGAAGAAGAAGAAGAAGAAGAAGAAGAGGCGATTAGTGCATTTATGGGGTGGCGTTGGCTGAGAGGATGAGTAGAGGAGATGAGGAGTAACTGCCCTGAGCAGTCGTGATTGATTTGTCACGCAAACCAACAATTTCTGGTACTTAAAACTTGAAAAAGAGAAAGAGAGAGAGAGAGAGATAGAGAGAGAGAGTGATTGATGTTGATATTCGATAGGATACTCATCCGCAGCAGCCAACATTTTCCAAAGCTGATTTATGGCCATTGGATTATTGCACCGCTTTTGATTGCCAAATCCGGTGGTTCACCATGAGCCACCTGTGATGGGCATTTTAGTTAATCATACCACGAAACATGTGCAACTTTGGACGGGGACTCTTTTGGTTGTTTCTTCACCTCACTTACTGGTGGGTCAACAAAAGTGGGGAACAGTACAAGGGACATATCACTTCCGTTCAATTTTGCTGATCCATGTTCAACTCAGAAAAAGATGGTAGGGACTCAAACGGTCTAACTCGACCATGATGTTCAGTGTTTTCCGATGTTAATGCACTTATTTTATGGTTCAATTCACCCCGTTAAACACTTAAACCCATAAAAATGAAGGTAGCGTGTATAGTAGATGCACAAAATAACACTTTTTTTTCTTAGACCAATGCTCAATTTAGAATTTACAATAGAATTCAAAAACTCGTCACCAACAAACAGAAGAACACCACAGACGTAAAAAAAAAAAAAAAAAATGTAACATGGGCCGGCCAAATCTATACTGCTGCAAGGTTTGAACGTGATTGTTGCCCATTTAAGACTCTTATCTTCTTACCCACGTTAAACGTGGGTCAACAAAATCCAATGAACCGGATTCCATCACATTTTGCATTGTGGTGTAACTACCAGGACATCCAACAGTCAGCCTGGAGTTAAGAAAGACGGTTCTTGGACAGACAAAATGAGTAAGCATCTCTTCTTCTTTTTCATTCAACATTCACATAATATAGAATTAAGCAACATAACCATAAACCCTAATATTTGGTTTGGTATTCTCCTTTATTAGCCTAAAAAGCGATTTCCTGGCATTGTTGTAATATCAATTGACATCAATGTCTGCAAATCCGGAGTGAAATTTTGAACTTTTCTAGTTATAATGGTGATGATATTGTAACAGAAGAGATTAAACTACATTATTATAAGTTAGGTGCTGACTATTTTTCAATCTTTCATAGAATTTTAGTCTCTTCTCTGTATCTGTTGAAAAAATTATGTGATATCTTGACAGACTTACAAAATTTCCAAATAGATTTGACTAACTTGGCAAAATTTGGTGAATTGGGTATTAACAATTTCTCGACTCGACAACGATTTTGGTCTGTCTATTAATCTACTGATGATGCTGTAGAACAATAGCATCAAACCACATCTCAAGAGCAAAGATGCTTTAAGAGTATCCCTGGTCTCAACCAATTCATAAAAACACTAGAAAAACCCATTTTATTATATGCCTTGGTGATGTCTCATTCTTCAGAATTGCTGAAGTAACAGACTAAGATTTCATTTGGACAAAGCAAATTCTTGGTGATGTGCATTGTTAGAATGTGTTAAGTACTTGGGGAGATCCGTTCTGGTGAAGAAAACAACTTGGGAAGTTCTAGTTGATTGATCAGTTCATTGCATTATGTTGATATTAGTCATTGTGTTACATACGAACTGTATGGTAAGTGTTCGATTGGTACCTGGCACTAGAATCAAATAAGAATTGTATCATCGTGAGTGTCATCAACTCTGTTTTCTAAGGCAGAACATCAATTGGCAACTGCTAATCTGTCAGAAAAAGGAATTAACATATTTCATTTTAGGCGAACAGTTGTTGTATGACATTTGACAAAAATTCACAAGCTTCAGGGGGGGGAGGTTGCAAGTGGAAGTTTTTATTTTCCCTTGCCCGTGTGTCTTAATTTATGGATATGTATTTCGTTTTAATGCCATGGGTAAATGATCATATGAAGTGTATTACAAGTATCTGATTCTACCATTTTGCAAAGCATTCGCCTAAAAATCTACACTTTGTCTTGGAAGTTCTTTATACTACAATATTTCCTGCTGTCGAAGCTGTCTGCTGTCTTGTGTTGCCATGTGAAGTTATACTCCTCCATATCCTAGGAAATCTTTCGATTATAGAAATTTTTTTTTTCAGATAGACAACTTAATGTGGGAGCTGGTTGTGCAGTTCTCAGCTTGCTATCTGACAGGAATTATGTTAGACATGCTAGTAATGGTGAAGTGACTCGTATCATGAAGAATATGAATATGGACAGTCTAAAAAGCTTTCGACTGGGATTCATGTAACTTATGAAAATGAAGCAGAATTAACTGGTGAAGATGCTGAGCTATATATATCCCATAGTTTTGTTAGAAAAGCTAAGACTGATGGGGAATTTGTAAGGAAGTTGAAAACATGTAGAGCAAGGGTTTGCCAAAGCATGCTAAGGTTCTTGGATCTAAGAAGTTTGCATTTATCTTTTCACAGGATGATGTAGGGAGGTTTGAGTTGATTTTCACTGTTTACCTAGCATTCTACCTTGCATATCTTGAATCTGATTTTTTTTTTCGGAAAAAATGCTTGAGTCAATGGGAGTACAAGATGCAGGAGATCTCCTAGACTTAGTCAAACTGATCAATCATTCTGATGTCTTATCTCTTAGAACAAATTTCTTATGCTGTCTAGAACAGGACATAAATGCTGGACGGTGGGTAGGATTGAGTCGATAGGCTACTAAGTGTATGTTATGTTGTTTAAGTTCTGGGACAGTTTCTCGCACATGTCTATCATGTACTTCCTGGTTATTTATGACCCCATCCATTTCCCATTGATTCCTTCCATTCTTTGGCTTTTGATTCAAATTTGTCTTAAGATGTTCTCTATTGAATTTATTTGCTCCCTAAACTTTTGTTACATTGATTATACTAACCATTTCTAGTTCATTTTCTTTGGGATATCTTAAATATATAAATGAATTCTTCATGACTTTTTTGAAGAGGAGCTTTAGGGTTTCATCAAGAACATCCTCAATCAATTTATAGAAGGCCTTCTTTTTTTTTTTTTGCCAATTAATCCAGGTCATTCATGAGTATGGTGAACAACCCAAGTTAGCTGAATTACTAGCAATTTCTTCTGGAATCAGTTCTCAGCTGAAGCCTTATTAACTAGTTGGTCACTACAAACTGTAAAATTTGTAAATGATCACTTTAGGTGTTGAAAGTAATTTTTTTTTTGATTATGCAGTAACTTTTATTTTGTATTGCACAGTGGACAGTTGCCTGCAGCTAATCTCCATGGGAAATCTTTTACCTTAATGATCTGTCTCAGGTATGATACAGACCAAATGGAATTCGGCACAGATTTTTGGAGAAAACTTGAACTAGATACTCATGTAAACATACGGGTCTTTTTGGAGAAAACTTGGACTAGGAATTCATATAAACCATGAGGATTTTTTATGAAGAAAGAAGGTATTAGACAAGCTGATATGCATAAAATATACAAAAAGAACAATAGCTTGGCTCCATAAGTGTCAGATGGATTTTTTTTACAAAACCAGAGAGACCTTGTTACATTAATTGGCAACTGGGCAATCACTAATCCTTTTTTTCTTTTTCAATAAGATGGGGTCATGTTGGAAGCAATCCTGTCAAAGGATTGTAGCTACCATTCTTAGTCTTTGTCTTCTGCTTCTCATCTAGAGTCTCAGAATACTTCCCTTTTATCTGTTTTAATTTCTGTTTCTGCAATTGTTATTTGGGGTTGAAAATAGCAGCAAATCTCTATGGATTACACATTTTGTTGCTTGTACTATTTCTGATAAATGGAATCCTTTCTTGTTCTAGTATTCTGATGATCAATAATTTGTTAGTCCATTCTCGAACTTTCGGTTAACAGCACAAGTCACTGCATTATGCAGAATTCACTGTTTTGGGTAAATAGGTACTTTCCTTGTTATACCTCATGAGCAACCCCAAGATAAAGCCCTCCTAAAATACTTAACTTTGTGTGGTCTTACAAGTAACACAGCATCACCACAAGTACTATGTTGTATAGTCCAAATCAATGTCATTTGCATAATTATAATTGTTGTGGACATCATTTTCATGTCTCTCAGGTCCACCATTATATATTGATGGGCTAATTCACCCTGATTTTGAACATGGAATCTCAAGCTAGTGCTTACATTGTAAGTCTTAGAGCCATGGGTTCATCCCCTAAGCAATTCAGTGATCTTTGCTTTGCTCATAGGGTGCTCTGATCAGGTAAGGGCATTAATTTTCAAGTTTTAGAAACAAAAGATTTTTTTGGGTGTTGGGGGGAGGGTGACATAAAGGGTAGGTGGTGGTTCCCTTCACTCAAAGGACAACTGGTCCTGTAAAGGAAATCACAGTGTGAAAATACCCACAGCTCTTAAGCTATTAGCCTTAGAAGCCACATCTTGGTGGGCTTAAAGAGGGCAAACACCAAATGTGGTGTACTTTGAATAAGACCCCAACTAAACCAAAAAAGGAAAAATAAGTCACAAAAATTTGTGTCTTGAGAGAGTGCCCTCCAGACTAGGGCACCCCATCCTTCTATAAGACCAATCACACAACCGACACTGGGAGCTCTCATGGCCGTCCCCCCATTAATCATGCATATTTGGGACTTTCAGAGGATGACACGCGGCAGCACCATGTAAATGATGTCGTCCCGACTCCACGTGAAGGGGTGTGCATGCATGCATACTTGATCAACCATGCATAGTGACATTCTTATTCATCAATACATCAAAATTTATTATGAGATGCTGGAATGAAAGTTACAAGTTATAGTTTGAAAAGGTAAACAACAGTAGAAATGATGGGGACCTCCTTCAATCAAAATTGATAACAAAATCAATATCAGATGGAAAAGAGGAATATTTGGTTGCCTAGTTCAATTTGAAGAAGTTAGAGGGTCCATGCTATCATGCGCACCCTTGTTGTCTTTGATTGTCTGATTCTTTCCAAAATCTAGCTGGGAGGCCTTGTTGAGGGACTGGAAAGGGGGCATACTGAATCCCACTTATGGATCCAATCACTTCCCACCTGCAACCAATATCATCAACAGAAACAAAATGCCTTGTCAAATTATTTAAGCACTCACAATATCTTCTCCAACTTTACTAAAGTCACTCCACAAAGCAAGTTCCCACTCTACACTGATATTCTACTTATATAATGCTACAGGTTTAGGTCATACATTTGATTCACATATTCTTTCTCTAAAAAGTCTATCTGTTGGAAGGTTGGATGAATCAATGGGTTGAGATTTGAAACTGAGAATGTTTGTTTTGGTGGGGGTTTATGATGGTTTGAGCTACATTACATTTGGTGTTGTTTGTATGGCAGACACCATTAGTGCCATTTATTAAGAAAGATTCTAAAAAAATCTCACCATTGTTGTGTCATACCTGAATTTGGTGACCAAATGATGGACTAATATGAGAATCTCCAGCTTGGCAAGCTCATTCCCTGGACATGCATGTACTCCATTGCCAAATGGCAAAAATGTATTGGGTCTTGGTGCAACCTGCAAAAATCACAATAAGCTCAATCTCTCACTTCTCTACTAAAAATAACAAAACTAAAAAGAAAAAAATAAAAATAATAATGACAAATTAAACTAAAAAGAATAGAAAATGAAAAGAAAAAGAAAGAAAGAGGTGATCAAATGGTGAGCTCACCATTCATGGTACTTAACCATAGTGAGTCATGGTTTCCGAATTCTGATTCTATTTTGAGCCTAATCCAAATTCCTGTTAGAAATTGTGGATCAAATGGATAGTCTCTCAATCCGAATTTGGTTAAGTTGGGGATAATATGGGATTGAACCTCCAATTACCAAAACACGACAAAATTATAAAAAAATAAAAAATAAAAAATCTCTTTCTTCCTATGAGAGATAACCACCATGACTCACATTACTTGTATAGTGAACTCACCACTCTAAAAAACAACAAAACTAAGTAACTGACTCTTAACTAAATCTCCGACACCCATACCTCGAATCGTGAAGAATCAAACTTCTGAGGTTCAGGAAAAAATTCAGGGTTATGGTGAATATTTCTGAACAGAGGCATCACTTTCCAACCTTTGGGAATTAAATATCCTGTCATTTCAAATTCCAACAACCAATCAAACCCTTTTTAAGGCATTCAAGAAGAACCACAAGAACACAAATCCTTTTAAATTCAACATCTATATTTACCCTTGTATTCCACATCTGCCACAGATTCCCTGAATGTAAAAGATATGATACTTGCCATTCTCAAGCTCTCCAAAACAACCTGAAAATTCACAATTGTCTTTGTCATTCAAAACATAATGCAATTGTACTTAAGTACATGAGAAAACAGGTCAGTTAACAAAAAATTACATTACTGTCTCCTTAAAAGTAATCAAGATCATACAGTACATATAGTACATACCCTGTAAGTAAGAGGCATATTTCTAGTTTGAGCCCATGACAAGGGTCTCTTTCCTTCATCATTCAGTTCATATATTTCTTTCTGTTCAGCCTGTAAGTAAGAGAAGGATTATCTTTAATAATGAGAAACTGGGGTTACTGAATTGCAAAACTTTAAGTGAAAAAAAAAAAGTGAAATTGAATGAAGGATAATAATGGAGTCACTGATCTGTTCTTGCCTTAACAGCTTCTAGAAGTTTTGGGTCATCATGGAGGTACTTGAGAACCCATGTAAGGACACTAGCTGTAGTGTCTTGGGCAGCAAACAACACGCCGATGATGTTATCAGAGATTTGATCATCAGTCAAGCTTTGTCCCTTTTCATCTTTGGAGTTCATCAGACAACCCAAGAGATCCTTATTCTCTAATCTCTTTTCCTTTCTCTTACAAATGATTTCACTTAGAATCTGATTTAGTCTCTTCCTCGCCTATAAGAATTCATCGATAAAGAAGAAAGACTGTAAGTATCAGCTTAATTGTCTCTAAACTAAATTAAAGACAAGAACAAAACCATATATAGTACAGTAAATCTTGCTTACCAAGACTGCCTTGTTATATAAAGTTCCTGGAATTTTTGTAGGAAAGGAATTATATCCTTTATCTACAATGAAGTAATTTTTCTTCAGCTCTTCTTTATAGTAGGAATCTAAGTGACCGAAAATAGTGAGTACGCCGATGTCGAAAGAGAACTGCCAGATAGAACCAATATCAATCAGAAAACCATGACCAACAAAAGTGAAAAAACCCATTTCATGCAGAGAAATTTAATATAGATAGGTTTAAGTTGAACCCATCAAGAAAAACAAAATTCTAAGACGACCCATCTAATAAAATAAGGGAAAAGACAAGAATATCATCCTCAAAAGAGATTAAGTCCTTTTAAAAAGCCAAAAAAAACTAAAAAGAACACAGCTTTCAGATTATATTTATAACTTAATGACAGTGATCTTGTTTTTATATTTATAAATTAACACTAACTAATACTAAACCAAGTAACAAACCTTTTTCATTTCATGGAATGTGTTAACAATGTGATCACCAGTCCATGAATTTAAGGTCGAGACGGCGATGTCTTCGATATCGGGGACAAGATTTCTTATGGCTTCAGGAGATAAGGAAGCCTGAACTAGTTTTCTCAGGCGAGAATGGTAATCTCCTCGGTGGAAAAACAGAGCTGATGGTCCTATCATTTTCTCTTTACTTTTAGGGTACGTGGGCTTGAACAGGTGAGCTTGACTCACCAACACAAACCGAGCTGCTTCAGGACTTGCCAACATAACACAAGGACAACCAAGTATATGTGTTTTGAATATCTCTCCATACCTAAACAAGCCAACCAAACCAACCAATCACCATTAAAATTCAAAGAAACTTTGATCAACAAGAAGATGTAAAAAGATTGAATTAAAGTTACAGATTTCATAATAAAATAATTAATGAATTGAACCTTCTCTGTTTAGTAGCAAAGAAGACATTTGGGTCTTGAGAATAGAGTTGTAAAGTCTCTCCAATGTAAGGCCAACCCATTGAACCTGGTGGAAGCTTGACTCTTTCTTGATGATCAGTTTCATTATTTCTCTTTCTATGTATTCTCAACAAAATATATGATATAACTATAGGGAGAAACAGGAATAGATATACAAAAATACCACCCATCTCTCTCTCTCTTTCTCTCTCTAGAATTGAACTTGGGTAGTATATGTGTGAGCTTGTGGATGTAATTTAAGATGTGGGGTTTTTTTTGAAGGGGAGAGCTAGGTATATATAGGGTTTGAAGAGAGGAGGAAGACCAGCTGAATAAATATTACAAAATCTTGTGTGAAGATTTGGTTCATCCAATATTAATGATTTTACAGGTAAACATATTCTCCATATGTTAATTTATAAGCTAGGTCAGGTTGTCATAAAATTATAACGTAATATATATGTGGTAAAAGATTCAATTCAATGTCCAAATTCAACATTTGCTGAGAAATGATTTTGGGACGGGGGGAAAGATTGAGGTGGCACCCACAATCCATCATTGATTGTGTATTTGTAAGGTCATCCAATTAACTATTTTGCACAATGAATAATGAATCAATAGTTTTTTGGCCCGACCATATTACAAAATAAATGTCAGATCCTTATGTGGCAGGGTGGGATCCACTATTTTTCCCCTCCTAAAAGTGTTATGAGGGGGTTCCAACTTATGTGACAGTGGGACCTACTATGCCACATAAGAATCTGGCATTTGTTTTGTAATTTGGTCGGGCGAAACAGCAGCGCTCATAATGAATTGAGGGTGCCACCTCAATCTATTAATTGGGCCGTTCCAATAGCAGTTTTCACATTTGCAAGGTAACGTCTATAGAATATTTAAAGTCTGATCTGTTCATCTCAGCTGGACAATAAATGGTCTGGCTGTATCAATCATTGTTTGCCACATTAGCTAATGTGTGAAAATTGGAAACCTTCATCTAGTACTACACCTGTCCTGTTTGTAATAAGGTGGTCGCCATAGTTCTTTGACCAGAAAAAGCTTGCCACGTCCAAGAGGAGACATTCAATTTGACATTCTTAATACCGACCTCTTAAATGCCACTTGGCACATACTAGTAAAATCAACGTTTGAAAATCAAACGGCTAGATACAGTCGGTTAACTATGACGAGGAGTTTATAGAGATTATATTTGATGGGGATATGTTGTAGAATAACAAATCTCTTCCAGGTGGTTTTTATTTGATTGCATGATGTATTAATTGATTGTCCTAATTTTGCTTTAGAATGAGTAAATTATGCCCGACCAAAGATTTTATTGATAAGGTTATTTTTGAAGTGGATTCTAGACGAATTTTTACTATATCTTTTGTAATCCTTTATTTTCTTTCTTTTTCCCACCTTATGTCTGCCCCCAAATAAAAGCTAGATTATCAGTCATGTTGGAAATTTATTAGAAAGATTCACATACCCATAATCCTAGTCAGATTTGGAACCAATATTATTTAAGTTTTAGGGTTCGGGATGTATATTCTTTGTACCCGGACTAGACCAGCTGGTTGGAACTGATAAGAGAGATATATCCAAAATTTATGGATTAAACGAAGGTAAGAATGCATCCAGTAATAAATAGGAAGTATTTAAATCTTGTGTAAATTTTGTGTCTTAGAAATCTGACTTTTTCTTTTTAGGTACCAACAATTGTTTAGCATAGATTAGTTGTTGTGTCATCGCCTTAATAAAAGCGATTTTTTTTTAAAACATTAATTACCTAAAAATTAATGTACATGTAGTATATATACATGTTGAACGCTAAGTTGCTCTAAAAATTAGAACTGTTAGAGAGTTCTTTAAATCCTAAACCCTAAACCACATTCCTCCAACAACAATACAGTTAATTTTTTTACTTTTATAATCCATATTTTCATCTTTTTATTTGAAATGCTCTAGTTAAATACAGGATAAATAACACAATTGTTAATGCATTAAATTAAGTTGTTACACTTCTTTTCATAGAACACCTTGGGTGGAGGTAGGACATCCCTACTTCCATTACTAATTACTAGCAAAAAAACAAATCGTTGCGAAAGTCTAAGGTGAAAAGTGGGTGGGAAGTTATATGCATGTTGAGAAAAAAGATGATAGGTAAAAGGAGAGGAGTTATTATGCCCCACCTTATTACACCCCATTGAAACCCTATATATTATGGGCTCACATAGAGATGATCCAGAAGCTGGTTTTTAAACAGAATCTTCTCCTTATTATATCAAATTAGTTCGTTTTAAAATTTCTAACTCTATCGAAAATTAACGATAAAAAATATAAAATATGTCAAATGTCTAAGGGTTGATTTAAAGGATTAATGAATAACTAAAGTTTTAGAGGTTACTGCTTAGGCTCCTTTTCTTTCCTGATCTTTCAAGAAATTTGAGTAATATGTTAGTATGGAACTTGGTGGATGGAGTCGTGGACAATGAAAGCTAATTTTTTTTGTAATTCCAATCAATGATAAGAGAGATTGGAGTTTTCTAGGTTTCTGACTCAAGATAGATACTGAGAACAAAGATGGGATTTAGAGCCTCTTAATAATATGTAGGTAGTTGTTGAATATATTGTTGAGTTGAAATGCGTTGCTATCACTTTGTTTAATGACCGGGAAACAGTTTTCAAAACTTGAAAGGTGCTGTTAAATCTTGGTCTAATTCATGGTTTTGACGAAAATATTGACTTTCCCTTAAATCTCATTTGCATGTTCAATATTTTGAGCTAATGACCATAGACTAGAATATTCTAACCCCCACATGAGAGTATGGGGGTGAAAAGTCTTGTGAAATCTCACTACATAGCACGATTAGAGCCTCAAGTAGATGGAACTGTTAGATTTTGGTGTTTTAATTACATATTTTTATTTTTATTTTTTTTGTGAATTGTGAGAATCATGATAATTTAACTAGACCAGACAAGGTTAGGGTTGATCTCGTCAAGGTTGACAAGTTTACATGTCATTGATGCTCAATTCTAACTTTAAGTAATTTTAAACAGGTTAGTTTTTCAAACCCTAACTTTGACTAGTTTAATCTTGATTCACATAAAAACAAAATATGTTTGAACGTGACATGTTAAGGTTGACCGGTCAAACATGCTCAACATCAACCCTAACTTGTTTAGAACAAGTTCAGTAGAAACCTCTAATTCCAATCTTTAATATGGGATATTTAGGTTTAGAAATGGAGCTTGAATGGCGTAAAATAGAGGAGACTCTGGATTCCGTAAATCCAAGTCAACAAGGGGAATCGCAACGGTCAGACCATCTTCGAAATGGTCAATCCATCTACGAGATGGTCATTCATCACTACCACTCTAGCAATCCATTGAGAAATTTAAATCAAGTATTCTCGTGGCGTTAGTTAGTCCATCACTATGACCATCAGTTCTTTGGTGCGGAGCTGATTTAATCGTTACGACGATCAATCCTTTGATACTTTAAAAATCCCTTTACAAAGAGATTTTGGGATTAATGTGATAGTGTAGGGATCTCATGAAAGACCCTACAATCCTCAGAACTAGGAATTTAGGGATCCACTTAATTCACCTTTACCCACAAGTCAAATTAGGATCGGGGTGAACCTAGTCAGAGTTTAATTCGCAGGTTGAATTAATTTTTGATAGAATTAAAATTTTTAAAATATACTATTTCTTTTATAAGAATAATTTACATAATAAGATGAATACTATCACTAAATTTCAGTTATTAGATAGAATTCAAATGTATTTCACGTGGTTTGAGTTTTCCCCCCAAACCTTAGGTTCCAATATCATTTCCGTTACCAAAGAAATGAAATTTTTGTCTTCGTTTTCTGCCAAAATTTAGTGGCCAACGGTTGCACCGAAGGTTGTACCTTTAGGCTTTTGAATCTGGGACCCAAGGTACGACCGTGACGTTCAACACATGATCGATCTCTATATCCTACTTAGATGTTGCGGATTTCGATACCGCTGTGGGGACAGTGAAGTAAGGCTCGTCAATGTCGATGTTTGCTCGATACGCCACGTGTCGAGACTCGAGATCCAGTGGTCCAGAAAGTTCGTGATAAGAAGGAAATCCGTGGTTGGTCGGCGCTCATGTCGGCGACCTACTACATCGATGTCTTTCCATTTTAAGCCATAACAAATTTAACCGAACAATTGGCATGTCATATCATACTTTCAAGAAACTTCTTGTTTGTTTGCGCGGGGCTTGATTATCATATAAAGCAGGACTAGGTATAATCTCGTGCCTCCGATACAGGGTCATACCGCGTTTTTCATCTCATACGCGCGTAGCGCGTGTGATTTGTGAAATAGTTGTTCATCATTCTTATACGCGTGTAGTTTTGATGTCTAAACGCGCTACGCACATTTCGCGTGAATGTCCACCACTATCAGATCTACTCCACGCGACTCAAAAAAATGGTATTCCAGTCATTTAGTTCTTCATTTAAGTGGAATAAAGATTATGGAAATTAATTGTCTATTATCCCACCACCACCACCGGATCCACTTCACGCAACTTCACCGTCAAATGTAAATCAGGTGTAAATAAATAACTATGGCAATAGAACACATCCGGTATATCGTAAAAGAACATAAGGCTATTTTGGTCATTTATTATGGCCACTGGACACATCTGCTATTTCTTAAAGGGTGAAAGACAAATTTGTCTCGAAAACCTTAAAGGGTCAAGGATAAAATTGTCTATTTGCAAAAGTGAATGGGTTGAATAAATCGTAGCCGTCGAATGAATTAAGTGGATCGTCATTAATAAGTCGTAGCCTTCGGATGGATTAAGTGGATCGTCATTAAAATTGTAAATATGACCCTTTCAGTAACTCAACATAACTTGGTGGATTGAAATAGAACCGTTAATGAGGAATAAAAAAATATTCCTTCTTATGTTTTAGTCGTCGATGGATATACATAAAAAGATACTGTCATGTTTTAATATATAGATTTTTTTTTTTTTTTTGAAGTCAGGAGGTGTCCCCACCCTTCGGGTGGGCCTAATCCCCCTGGTTGCTTGCCCCGACCCACTCGGAAGAACCCGACAAGCAACTGGGTGAGTCGAAGAATAAATCTTGGTGGATTGGCCACGGGGGGTTTCGAAGTCGTAACCTCTACGAGGAGCCTCACCTAAGCCTTATGCCAGGAATTTAGTCAACTTAGCTACCACCCCAGTGGTTTAAATATATAGATTAGTTTCATGAAAATAACATAAATTATGTTATTTATTTTTTATTTAAATTCTACAAAATGAAAGGCACATTTATTTAAAAATGTGATAAAATAGTTAGTTTTCACTGTAATTCTATGAAATAAATAGACAATATAAATCCGCATTAAATTAGTTCAGATTGGTTGTTTAATTGTTAGTATGCAATGTTTAAAGGACGATCCGTTGTAACAGTTATAACGACTGTTATAACAGTAAGGATCATAGGGCGTTATGTTATATCACTATAATGCGTCATCTAATAATGACCATTATTTTATTAAAAAAAATAAAAAAAATAATATAAAAAACTATTTTAACCTCTTTAACCTTTTAACTAAAAGTTAAAACACCATTATATTCTGTTATAACAGCTGTGACGAGGTGCTCCTCGTTATGTAAATCAATATCATTCCTTAAATAATTTTCTTGCATACAATTCTTAATACAAATCTAATGTAAAAAGTAATTCCGCATAAATATCGCATGCATTAATACACCTACATAGGGGTCGTTCCCATAATTTGGCCAAGATGTTCCATGCATGGTATTGAAATTAATATAAATTTACGATAATAATGTACATCAAAACTGGTTTAACAATGTATTAGCAAAAAACACATATCTTACACAGCCTTGTGGAGCTCACATGAGATGATCAAGGGATAATTTTTTGTAAGGATGTTGTTCTAATAATGCAGATCACTTCCACAAAAAATCAACCTATTCTAAAGTTTCTAACTCTATCAAAAGTTGATTGAAAATTCAAGTGAATGAATGGTCATTCTAAAACTTGTAACCTCCTAAACTTTTATCTTTTTCACCAAGTAAATGAGCGGATTTTAAATTTTAGAATAGACTGATTTTTTGTGAAGATGATATACATGGAAATGAGGAGATCATCCTCACTGAAAGCAGCCCTTTGATTGTCTCCACGTGGTCCCTACAAGATTGTGTAAGAGCTCTGTAAAAAGGGGATGTATAAAATATCCTTCCTCCTTAGATAAAGATATAATTAAAGAGAGTGGATCAAGATACATTATTTATACATCGTTATTCATACATTGTATGTAGGGCTCACATGAAGTTGACCCAAGGGATGATATTGGGTGAGGATGTTGTCCTCACTATTTTGACCATTCTAATAAAAAATCAGCACATTCTAGAACTTATAATTCCATCATCCTATGATTGGAAATCACTGAGAATCAACGGTGATTAAACTATTCATTTTACTTCTGATTCACTTAATAGAATGGATGATGAAGTTATAAGTTTTATAATGGGTTGATTTTTTGTGAGGATGAACTACATGATGAGAATAATATTATAACTTAAAATCGGTCATTGAATCATCTCTATATGAGCACAACGGTTAATATACACTTAATGTACTTTTAACAATTAATGCGGATACACCCTCATACGTTAAAGAATAATTAAAAAAAATCTTTAAAAAAATGAAAAAAAAATAAAGACAGAGAAAAAAAAAAGTGTGAAAAGATTTTTTATATTTGGATTCTTTGGAGAGACCGGGATCACACCTTTCTCCTGCCAGTTTGCCTTGCCGACCAATCTCGTTTGCTGTCCTAGGATGAGCCCACAAATCAGAAGATTGACAGGCTCTAATGCACTCTTCAAATCTTCAGATTGCTCCTTTCATCCGTTAATTTGAAGATATATTCGCTAACAATACTGAAAAGTTGGACAATTCACGAATTGATGGACAGTCCATCCATCAAACCTTTTTTTTTCACCTTGTAAATCATCAATTTTGAGGGTTCAATCATCTTTTTAGTTCATCCCACTGATCTTGCTCCAATTTAGAAGCCAAGATCTTCATCAACATAAGTTCAAACACTTAGGACCATTGATTTTGTATGTCAAAAAAAAAAAAAATCATAATACAAATAGTCAAATTATTACGATTTGGAGTCCCGAGTTTGAAAAAAATATAAAGAGTGGCTGGTG
>MVGT01000732.1:441493-460987 GCA_002174775.1 Macleaya cordata
TTTTTTTGTGGGGATGGATATTGGTGATCGTGAGTTTGTTGTTGTTGTTGTTGTTGTTTATGTTAGATCTCACAATCATTCGGAATCGGAAAGGGATATTGGTGATCTCAACACAGATTTCATCCGTACTGGACGTGGCGGCCGCTAGTGTTGGCCAGATGTGGACTCTACGTGCACTGACAATATTAGGTTTTGAAATAGGATAGGCTACATTACAATGCACAATCTACCATCTCTTTGAAATTTGTGGAGGGCTCTACAGTACATGTTGTGCCTCCTAAATTCACGAGGGGTCCTTTGATCATCTGTTCTGGTATGATCCCACTACTTTATTGGTCTTGGATATAAAGCATTTTCGAGGGGCAGAATCTATGGGAAACTTTAAATTTTTGGGTCTTCCACTTAAAACTGAATGAATAGGGAATGGCAAGAACCGTCGGCATACCTCAAAATTTGAAGTGTGGCGACAAAGTTACCGCAGTACCGCCTGTTGAGAATAGTTCTACATGGGATATGAGAGCTTAGCAAACACAATATATAATGATCTTGGGCTACTCCACTCAAAATACCGCCCCCTTAAACTTCCCCAACCATCGGCAGTTTCCTCTCCTCCCATTTTCTCCTTCTCCACAACTTGGTTCAACAACATACATTTTCTTTTTCTTTTTTCTTTTTCTTTTTTTTTTAATTTAAATTTCTTCAAGTTGTGAATGTTAGGATTTTCAGGTCTCAATCCAATGATCGATAAGTAGAAAGATGAACAAGAACGAGAAATAAGACGAAAACAAAATCAAACACACAAGGCACAAGATTTATGAGGAAAACCTCAAATTCGAGTAAAAAACTTCAAACAAAAGCACGATCGATTCAATTAATAAACAAGGATAATTACATAGATCTTTCACCTCAAAATGCCACTCTTATTCCACACAAGAAGCACACAAGAAGACTAAAACCCTAGTTTATCTCTTATTGACTTTTAGGAACTCCAATACTTGATTTGGATACATTGGGACAACTTAGGACATCTCTATTTATAGATTTCATCAAATCGATATACAAATAGAAGTTTCCTAAACTCAAACAGACTCAAACACCGCCTAAAAACGTCCACCGCCTCAATACTGCTCGAACTCTCGGCGGCGCTTTCGAAAGCGCTCATCTGTTGGCTTTCTGGCAAAATTCTTTCGAAACCACTTGACCCGCTTTCGAAAGCATCAGTCTGCTTTCAGAAGCATAAGACTGCTATCGAAAGAGAAGGTCCTAATTTCACATATTTGTCAAAAATTCTCACAGTGGAGTCAAAATCTCTACCGATCAGCCATAGAATTAGCGATCCATTCCGTACACATTTCGATCCCCGCACTCCCACGAATTTATTAGTCTAATTTTTGTTCAAATTTGTTGCTAAACGAAACACCAATTAGTGGGTTTTTTTAAGCTAAATTTGTTTATGTAAACTTAATTTTTTTTACTTTGTAAATAGTATTAACCATGATTAGTACAATATAACATGTTTTCTTTGGAGTTTACATGAGAAATATGTAATTTTTGTATTTTATCATGTTTTAAAAAAAAATTGAGTAGTTAATTATATTTTATATAGATTAGGACTTGATTAATTGTGTTGAAACATGATTAATATAATTTTAGAAAGGTTAAATATATTTTATGTTTTTTTTATGAGTAAATATATTTTACTTTGATCAAGATATAGTGTAGTCTGATCAAGCATGCTTTGTGTCGTACACCACTTGAATATTTTAATTTTTTTAGTAATTAGTTACAGGTGGTTTATATTGATTAATACATAATTAACCATAACTAAACGTGATTTGATGTATTTATATTGATTTATCGATTAACTTTGATTAGTTAAATTTGTTTAAATCTTAGTTAAGATGAGAAGTGTTAAGAATAGGATTTTGAAAAAATAGCCCTTGAAAATTATAGCCGTTAGCCTTCTTACAGTAAAGAAACAGCGCTGTTGTTTGTCCCGACTATATTACAAAACAAATGCCAGATGCTTATGTGGCATGGTAGGTTCCACTGTCACATAAGTTGGAAACCCCTTCAAAACACTTTTAGGAGGGAAAAAGTGGTGGGTCCTACCCTGCTACATAAGTATCTAACATTTGTTTTGTAAGATGGGTGGGCCAAAAAGCTTTATTGGTAAAGAAAATGGTAGTAGAGGCTCTATCACCTCTCTGTGGTGCGACGCTCTCTACGCTGCAGGGCAGAGACTCTACCACCCGATAGAGCCTCTAATGGTACCTCAAAACCCCAAACTAAGCCTCAAATTTGGAACAGAAATAGAGGTTTACTTGTTTAAGATGTCTATAATGCTTGCCCAAACCTCAATTTTTATAATTTTTACTTTGGTTGAGGTGTCCACAGTCCTCTTACCCTCATGAGGTTAAGAATTGTTTGTAAGGCTATTAGATTAATCAATTTAGGAACATTCAAAACACTCCGTAGTTGTAAATGAAGTGAAACCTTTATTTTCTGCATCTATCTCTCCAATGCCTTCGGCCATTAGAAGGTGCAAATGAACGCTTTCATCTATTGGTCTCGTTTCTCCAAGTGAAACTACTTCCAACAAGCAGCAAGCAGCATGCTATGGTGCACTCCCAAGATCGATCGCATATGTGATTTAAAACTAAGAAACGCAGCAGAAACGTAAAAATAGATAACAGATATTTAAGTGAATCAGTAAGATTGCCTACGTCTATGGGTATCAGCATTCTAATACTTTATTCAATAATCAGAGTACAAATAGATAACACCATATAAAACGAGTATCATTTGCTCTATACATAGCACCCAACTGAGTATAACTCTTCGCCCTTCAAATTCGACTCACTTTCAACATGCAACTGAATGGTTCCAATGATAACAAACAATGACCTAATTTCACTGTGCATATAGATTGCAAATATCCACGAAATTAGTAACATAACCAAAATAGGAAACTTAACTATTTTCGAATTAGAAAATCGATCTATTAAAACTTAGGGTCTTGAACTTATAAATGAATTCTTGCCAAACCATCATAGGAAGGTCTAGAAAAATCCATGACCGAAGTAGGCCAGCAGTCAGGAGATGGATCCGAAGACATAAGTCTGTGGCCCAAACATGATCATCATAAAAACTCTACCTGGAGGATCAGGAAATATCTCGAGAGGAACCGGAGGGCCGATGACCTCGAATGACCGACGGCCTCAAAATGGCCGGAGAAACAATAACGATTTTAAGTTTTTGGATGATGGTTATATTCTCTATTTTACCCATGCTTGTACTTGTTTGGGACATTAACCCCCATCATAGAAAAACTTAAATTCTATAGCATCAGAGCATCCATAGCGGTGAAGAATTTAAGCTAAATATGTATAATCTGTTGCACATCGGACGGCGTGTATTATACATTTTACACTATATGAGGCAATCCAAAGCTATATTTAGATTTTTACATTCAGCAAATGCATAATTTTAGGTGGGCAGTCTAAAAGGAAGGAGTCCCACGCTGGACAGTCCAAGGGGTGGGCGCCTGGCACCAGGCGGTGTCTAGGTTACTCGCCCCTTTTTTTATTATTATAAAATGTTCAGGCGGTGTATGGGGAGCGCCTGGCACCAGGCGGTGCACAAGCAGCCCGCCCACCTTATTTTAAATTTCTTTTTTAAATTTTTAATCAGTTGGAATTTAATCTACACTATTTATCTTTCCTCAAAATCATCTCAGCCTTCCTTACTCTTAACGGTTATATTTCTTACCGTTGGTTTGTTTTTTCTATAAATTTCATCAGTAGCATTTCTCCTTCACCGCAACACAATTCAGTATCCTAGTTCTATATATAAAACTTATTCATGTTGTGAAGATTAATTATTTAACTCTTTCTTTTTTATATTTGCAGTTGAAAGCTGTCAAAGAACTATTCAAGGCTCAAAGTGGAAAAACATTCAAATACGATGATTGCTATGAGGTTCTAAGAAAATGTCCCAAGTTTTCTTTGTCAGTGACAACTGTATTTGAGACAACTCGTGCTTCGCAGACCGCAGGATTTAATGATTTTAGTTGCCCGTCATCTCAGTCTACACCTACTAGTCCAACGACTCCAGTGACGCCAATATCAGGGAATGTGCATGTGACTCCAATTGATCTTGAGGCACCTTATGACCATCCGTTGGGAAGAAAGACTTTAAAAGAAGCACTAAAAGGAGGAAAACGAAAAGGTAGTGGTAGTTCAGATGATAAGTATGCTGAAATTTTTGCTAAAACTAAAGCTCATAATGAATGGACTAAACAATCTTTTGGATTGAAGATGGTTGAAAGGGAAGCCGACCGAGAAATAAGAAAGCCACTGTTTGGATAACTTTTTGAACAAAAAAAACTAGAGGAGGAACGAAAAAAACTCGAGGAGGAAGAATGTATTATGATAATGAACCTTGATGCTTTTAATCCCCAACTACGTGAATATTATGAGTTACGTAGGGATAAGATTATGTATAGAAGACGAAATGCAAAACACGGTGTAGGAACTTCCTCCACTCCATGATTTCTATGTCTTGCCTATTTAAAGAGTTTTATTTTATTGCTTTTTTTAAATATGTTGTGTACTTTTTTAATATTTAAATTAATGTATTCAATTTTTTAGAGTATTAAATTTGACAGAAAATTTTAACTCTCATTCTTGGGTAAACAATCGAAGTAACGTGACTAATAAACAGTAGATGTAGCTATATAATATCAAACTAATATATCTTACGGAAAGCAAACTAAGTTGTCATAAACATAAAAAAAGGAAACACGCAAAAAAAATGAAAAAGCAGAAAATAACTTAGTTAACGACGAGATGGCTAGGTGTCGAAAAGTACTCGTAGAACCAATACTGTACTAATAATAAGAGAATAAATAACACTATATATAAAACAATAAGTTTAAGAAAGTTCTCTAAAAACAAATATGAAGCAAAAGACGATAAATTACCTCCAGTACTTGCCATGGCCCATTCAAGGTAATTTGAGAATGCTTTCTCATTGGGTCGGGACGTGTGGCAGAGTCCAAACTCAAAATCAAGTAAGCGTAGGCCGCACTACCCCAATTATAGGTCTTCACATCATCCAGCTCAGTGAATGCAGCTAACCAACCAATCGCAATGTAATTTTTTGCATTGCTGAAAAACACTTGACCCAAAAAGTACATAAAGTAGGCCTTAACTATCCTTAAAACAAGAGTTGTGTCAGGTAGGATTTCGGCCGCCTTTACCAAATATTGTGGTTGAAAATATGATTTCAAGAACGACAATACGAATGCACCGGATTTCCAACTACCCCGAGTTTTGCTTATTTCGGGAAATACATTATTGATGACGTAATCTTGCGTATATAAAACAGGATTGCAAGGGACTACATCACCAATGCCAATATTAATTCCGGTAATCATGGCCCAATCTGGAGGTGAAATCCCCATCTCACCAAAATGAAAGTGGAAGGTGTGGGTGGTATCCCACCAACGCTCCACCAATGCTTCAACGAGTTTTGGTGACCCATAAATATCGGGATATCAAAAAATTTGCCCCAGCTGATTTGTCGATGTAATCGGCAACAATGGGGAGAGAAGACCGCAGATCATTGTAAATTTTTATTGCAGCAACAAATCCTCCACGGGTATCATATCTCGCATCTCCAGTATTTTCAAGCAAGCCATGTGAAACACGATTATTATTATCTTCAATTCGTTTATATTTTGTAAAATCTACTTCGGTTTGACATAGATGTATCGGTTGATCAAGAACCTCATATTGTGGTAGTTCACTTGGAATTGGTGCCTTTCTTTTGCCAACTTTCTTTTTTCCAATAAATCTACTTGGTTCAGACATTTTTACAAACACATAGTAGGCAATATAAATGGATAGTTCTAAAACAATAAAAGTGCTACATTTTGATGTTGTATAATAACCACAAGTAATACAAAGTGCATATATGAAATAGGTGATTTCAAAAACATGGTTAATGCATTTCTACAAACATATGATAGATATTGTAAAATTAATGGATATTCATATAACAAAATTAGTGCTACATTTTGATCTTATAATCATAATAAACACTAACAATGAAAAAGAACATATGTACATTAAGTGATTTAGAACATACCTTAAGTAGTTGATGATAATTCTAACCCAATGACACAATTTAATCACAAATCTACATCCAAATATTTTGATGTTGGTAACCCTAAAACCCAATGTGAGCAACTAAATGATTATGTAACCATTTATCTTTTTAAATAAATGACTTTGAGTTGGGAATGAAATTGAAGTGAAATGGGAAGTAAAAGGTTTGTATTTGAAGAGATGTGAAAATGGTTAAAAATTTGAGGAGAGAAGAAGTTGCAGTAAAAATGGAGTGAAAGAGAGAAAAAAAATAGAAGAGATGAAACGTTTAAGGTTAAGATTAAAGGGGATACATTGATAATTAAAAAAAAACAAGGTAGAAAATGCTAGATGGTGTCCTTGAGGACCGCCTGGCATCAGGCAAGCACACCACCTAGCATTTTCTACTTTTTTTTAATTACCAATGTATCCTAATTTTATTTTTTTATCTTTTTTTATTTTTCAAAGCCCTCCTTTCGACCGATTTGTAACTACATAATATAGTGTAAAATTTTGACATGTAAAATATATTTTACATTATGACCACTGTGGATGGTCTCCTTCGTATTAACGATAGCAAGAGTGAGAGAGAGAGAGTTCAAAGTTATCAATAGATTTTAAGTTTTTGGATGATGGATATATTCTCTATTTTACCGATGCTTGTACTTGTTTGGGACATTAACCCCATCATAGAAAAACTTAAATTCTATTGCATCATTCATATTAACGATAACAGGAGTGAGAGAGAGAGAGAGAGAGAGAGAGTTCAAAGTTATCAATAGATTTTCCTTTACAGAGTATGTCAGATAAAGATGATTGTCTCAATCCCATACTTATCATATCCTCTCTGGCAAAACTTATCGATTTATATACCTACCCTTTAATAGTACCCTGACACTCTATTGGATCTTTGTCTGCGTGAGAGAGATTCTTTCAGATCCTGATTTCTAAAACAATAAAGCTTTTTGGCCCTCCCATTTTACAAAACAAATGCCAGAAAGCTTATGTGGCAGGGTAGGACCCACCACTTTTTCCTCCCAAAAGTGTTTTGAGGGGATTTCCAATTTATGTGGCAGTGGGACCCACCATGCCACATAAGCATCTGGCATTTGTTTTGTAAGATGGGAGGGCCAAACAGCAGCACTGTTTCTAAAACTACCAGACCTAAGCTATGCCCCTATAACCAAATCAACTGCTCTACAAAATTGCTATTACTTGTGCCCGATTAAAACGTGTGCCCAACTCGTAGGGTTCATATTTAATAATGATTTAAGGACTATTTAGATTATATTTATAAAAATCAGTTTATTTTAAAAAAATTTAACCATTTAAAAATTAATTAAAAGTTATTCCAATTGATTCTTCACCGTTGATTTTAAGAACTTCTAAACAATTTTTAATAGAGATAGAGATTTTAGAATGAACTGATTTTTCGTAAATACGATAAAGAAAAAATATTCATGAAAATTTGCCTTTGGATCCTATGAATGGACCCCACAACTATCCATCCAGCAGGCAGCAACACATGGGCAAAAATCATTAGATCTCCAAGATCAGATTCTTATAATCCAAAGATTAACTCATATCTAAAAAAAAAGAAATGAGAAAGATGATGAAAATAACCCCTACACCTCTACTACTATATATGTAGGGTGGAACTATTACTAGTTTTGGAATATACGGCTGATTCCCATCCCCACTTATCATCGTCCACTAAAAATCAAGTCGTCACCCAATATTCATTCATTCAGAATCCAAGATTAGATATCATTGGCCAACTTGGAGAAAACCTCCTCTTTTTTTTTTCTTTTTTTTTTTAAGCATGGATACAACCTGAAAAGCTGCTTTATTTTGTTCTTGTCTTAGTTTTATAGGAAAATTTTTAATTAACCACTTGGTTCATTTTCTTATTTTCTCTTTCCCTGACCCTAACAATTTGGTATTAAAGTTGTCTTGAGACTATTAACATAGAAAGTTCTATTATAAGTTGTTCATGAAAATTCAAAAAGAATTTAAATTAGTGTTTACGTGATTCTGATCATATTAGTTTGTAGTCAACATAATTTGACCAAGGCCTAAAGAGATATACATGCCTACTTTTTTAAGACATTGTACCATATATCAATTAAATGTAATGGTTTTTATTTTTTAATTTATATATCAGTTTTTTTAACTTTCAATGCTAAAATTTCTCAAATTATTTATTTATAGAAAATAAAATACAAATCTTCTAAAATTTTAAAGTAAAATAAAAATAAAAACAGACAAACTATAGAGTGCGCGTGCTGACCACAGGCCCTATAGTGCTAGTAAGTAACTTGTCTCGAACTATACATTGGTGGGACCCACAAATGTTACCACCATCGGATATAAGAATGTTATACAGGAAAGCTTATGAATGAATTATTGGACACAATTTCTGGTTTATGTTCTTCAGTTCTTGGGATTGGTACGGATGGTTTGATGGGCTAATGCAGATGAGCCCAAAACATTAAAAACCACGCTCTCTTTCAGTGTGGGCCCAAGATTCTCATGAGGTAAACTTTGTAGACTAATCTAATCTAATGTCGTATGTGACAGTTGGACTCAAATCTTTTTTATTTTTCTTTCTCATCCTCTATCTATGAACTAGGCCTCAATGCCCCATATCCCGTGAAAGCATGGGACTTCTTTTTAAAAACAAAATTAAATTAAATTTTTTATTACATAATTAAAAAATTTAGATGTTTTAGAATTTGAGAAAGGCTAATGGATTGGACAATATATTTATAATGTAGGTTTTTTTTAACTCACACTTAAGAGAAAAGGTTTTATTAACCCAATAATAAAAAATAGATTGGACAAAATGTTTATAACTAGCCCCTATATCCCGTACAAGGCACGTAGACTTCTTTTAAAAAAGAAAATTTTGAATTTTTTTATTAGATAATTATAAAATTTAGTTGTTTTAGATTGGGTCATATGTTTATAATGTAGTTTTTTTAACCCACACCTAAGAGAGGGGGTTTTGTTAATCCAATAATAGATAATAGATTGAGCCATATTTTATAAAGTAGATTTTTTTAATCCACACCTAAGAGAGAAGGTTTTGTTAACCCAAGGCTTCTTCTATAGTATATTATAATAGATTAGAAAATCAAAAAATTTTGTTTATAATTATGTTTATTACATAATTAGAAAGTTTAGTTGTTTTAAAATTTGAGAAAGGCTAATAGATTGGGTCATATGTTTATAATGTAGGTTTTTTTTAACATACACCTAAGAGAGAGGGTTTTGTTAACCCGATAATAAATAATAGATTGGGCCATATGTTTATAATATAGGTTTTTTTAACCCACACCTAAGAGAGATGATTTTGTTAACCCAAAGACTTCTCCTATAGTATATTACTAGACCCCATATCCCTTACACGGGGGCTTCTTTTAAAAAAAAAAATTTGAATTTTTAGATTGGGCCATATGCTTATAATGTAGGTTTTTTAACCTACACTTAAGAGAGAGGGTTTTGTTAACCTAATGATACATAATAGATTGAACCATATGTTTATAATGTAGGTTTTTTTAACCCACACCTAATAGAGAGGGTTTTGTTAACCCAAGGCTTCTCCTATAATATATTACTAGCCCCCCATATCCCGTGCAAGGCACAGGGGCTTCTTTTAAAAAAAATTTTGAATTTTTTTATTTGATAATTAGAAAATTTAATTATTTTAGAATTTAAATTTATGTTTATAATGTAAGTTTTTTAACCCACACCTAAGAGAGGGTTTTGTTAACCCAATAATAAATAATAGATTGGGCCATATGTTTATAATGTAGGTTTTTTTAACCCACACTTAAGAGATAGGGTTTTGTTAACCCAAGGCTTCTCCTATAGTATATTACAAGTATGTGCAGCCCGTGCTAAGCACAGGTAAATATTTTAATTTTTTTTATTAATTAGAAAATAATTTAATAAAAAGAATGGAAAAAAATAACTAAAATTGAATGCTGAAACAAATACAAACGTATATATTATATATGTGGCTCCACTAAAAATAAGTATATGAATATAAATATTATTGTGCCACGCAATACAAATTTTGTTGGTCCCTCAAACTCTTTGCTCCAGCCTCAAATTTGAGACCAGGAGGATGGGTTTGATTGTTTATAGTGATTGCCCAAACTTCAAAAAATACTTTTTTTTCTTGTTTGAGGTGTCTATAGCACTTCTTCTAATATATATTATGATAAGATTACGTTACCCGTGTTATAGCACATATTGACTATTTAAAAAAAAAGAAAAAAAAATATATAAAAAAAATTTGGGTGAAAATATCTAATTTTTTTTTATATATTGGGTCAGTTGTTTATAATGTAGGTTTTTTTAACCTACGCCTAAGAGAGAACTTAACAAAAGATTGGGTGAAAATATCTATTTTTTAATATATTGGATTAGTTGTTTATAATGTAGGTTTTTTTAACCCACGCCTAAGAGAGAGGGTTTTTAAAACCCAAGGGTCAATTATAATATATATAGATATAGATAATAGATGACAAGGTACGGAAGAAAATGGAAACTAGGTTTCAAGCCAGAACCTCGAGATACGTATATCACTACCATAAGTGACACCAAATCATTGTCCCTATGAGGCTATTATCACATTCTTACCTTTGTGGAATGATTTTTTTTTCTTTTCTTTTTTTATGAGAAATTTTTCACCATATTTTTATCCTTTTAACACTCCATTTAGTGTATACACCTAACTAACTAGAGCGCGGAATGGGAGCGAGAACAAAAACGGGAGGGGGAAAGGAGCGCAAGAGCGGCTAATTAAAAAAATGTCTCAAATTCTAGAATGCCTTTGGAGGAGGAGTGCTGAATTGTTGTTCAAAGCGGGAGCACGAAGTTTTGGAATGAGAGCATCACCATTTTTCATTTTGCAACCGTTTTGGTTACTAAAGTTTACACTATGTTTATACCATCTTATGGGCCCATATGGAGATGATCTAAGGGCATTTTTTGTGAAGATGATCTCCATGCCATGTCCATCATCTTTTTTTGTGTTGCGAAGACTCATCTTCTGTTATCAAACTCCATACTTCTCAACAATTTCTAGCAGATGTGGAAGTGTTTAAGCTTGTGACAATATGCTAGATACACCACTTGTCCTAATGTCGTAGGATTAGGCCCAAATTGTGGAAGCCTTCAATTCCAGATTTTGTATGGGACGTATTGCACTGCTGTTGAAGTTTAGACACAGCATATCTGAAATTTTCGCCTTCAACTTTTTAATCTTTCAGTTTCTGTGTTTTTTTTTTTTTGGAGAGTATTACTCAAGATACATTTTATAAGAGGCACAGATACATGTGAGAAGCGCAAAGGCATTGGGACTATCTTATTTGCTACTAATACTACTACTAAATATTACATAGAACAAACTAATGGTGAACCACGAGTCAAGAGTTTTGATCCCAAGACCTCCCAAGTCATTGGAGGGGTGCACAACCACTGTTTCGTTTCCTTTTGCTACCGCTCGAGGACCTCGCTTTTATGCGCAGAATAGTTTTGGTGAATTTCGAGATCAACTAAGTCCGCATGGGCTTCAAGTTCATATGAAATTTTCAATGTCTAGTTTGGATACGGGCATGGATAATTTCAATCCATTTAATAGGCCTAAGCCTAGTATACAGTAGATCTTGGGCCAGGCGGCCGGCCTGCTAATTAAAGTGAGATTGCGTAAATTTCATTTATTATATGTTACTTCTCATTTTTATGATAAACTCGAAAAAACAATTATTCCTTACAAAGATTAAAAATCAAATACAACCATCTCCATCTCACTCTGTATGATCTGCTCTTTTCTGCATCCATTTTAACAATAATAGACCATTCTTCAAATGAGGGAGCTCTAATCAGACGCTATTGTGCATTTGCAAGAACTAGATCCCACCTGCAATGCCATCTCTCAAGCCTTCCCATCTGAACTGATCAACAACAGTTCCTTTGAGATGTTACTGATGATCCATCTCCTCTGAGAGTTTATTAAAAATTAATATTCAAAGAACTTTTTTCAACTCTATTCTTCTTCCATCTCCATAGGAACTGCCCCAAAATGCTCTTTTAAGATATCCACAACTAGAGGTACCAAGTCCTTACAGGGTACTGCCTTCTTATATAGTTCTCCCAAGTGTGAGTCACTTCCAATTCTCCCACCTAGGTATACATCTGCTCCTTCACAGACCTTCCCATTCTCATCTCTGGTCATGCATCCCATGAACCCAATATCAGCAACTTGGACCTGCCCACAAGTGTTCGGACAGCCCGTCCAATGCATCCTCACTGGCCGAGTCACTGCGACTTGCTTCTGAACCTCCACTGTTACCTTCAATGCCCGGGCTTTAGTTTCAATAATGGCTTGTCCACAGAACTGGTTACCAGTGCAGGCAACCAATCCCTTCATTAGAATTGGTGGTTCTGGTGAAAACCTGTCCCTCAACAATGGCTCCTTCAGCAACTTCTCGAGTTTCGAGTTTTCGATGTTGGGGATTATGATGTTTTGCTCAACAGTAAGACGGAGTTCACCTGAGCCGTACTCATCGGCCAAGCGAGCTAGCTCGTCCATGTCGTCAGCCTGGACCCGACCCACAGGTACATGGAGGCCTACAAAGCTATAACCTTCCTGTTTCTGTGGATAGACGCCAAGGTAGTCTCTTCTCTCCCACTGCTTTTGCACCAGTTCCTCTTCAGATGCTCTCTCCAGCTCTTGCTGTGGCATTCTCTTTACGACCTCTGATCTGAATCCTTCTACACCCTGCATTTTTATAGTTAAGGGAAAAGATTAGGGTTCATAAGTTTGTTATATACATCAGGGTTCTTGTTAAGAATTGTGGATCGAATGAATAGTCCCACATCGGACAAGTTTTTTCGATCCAATACAAATTTCATGAAGTGAAGGATTTCTCTCTATTAACACCAAGACCATTTTAGATGAAACCCCACATCCGAGTCCAAATGAAGTCCTTAAGTTCCGATATATCTTTGCAATGCCTAGTTGTAGGAAAGCAGCAATACAAAGTGCAAAGTTTAAATAGCACAGCTATGAAGCATGGTTAAAGGGCATAATGTTTAGTAAGTGACATGAAGGTAGTGGTACTCACAAGTTCATCAATTAACCACATCATTCTTGTTTTTTGCCGGTTTCCTCTGGTACCAAGGTCCCTATATGCCTCTAAAACAGCTCCACAAACTGGGATCACGTCGTCTGCTGGAACCCAGGCATCTAAAGGTATTGCCTCTTCACATCGTTTGGGGCTAAAGAAACCTCCAACTAGCAAGTTGAATCCAAAACGTCCATTCTTAGTGGCCGGCATGTAAGCAAGATCATTGATGTGGGGGTGTTCGAAAAGATCATGGGTGCCCACCACGCACACATTCCATTTCCTTGGCCTGGAAACATGGAAATACATAATTAAACATTGTGACCAAACCAATTCATTATCCAATCAACTACATTGAATTCCTAATATCACCCAACCGATGTGAACTTCAAATAAACAGTATAAGCCAAGGTTGGAGATGAAAACTCACAAGTTAGTGAAGTTTGGGTTCCCACGTGAATTGCCGGTGATGAATTGGGACAGAAGGTTAGTGTAAGGTCGTGTATCGACAATCTCGAGTGGGTCTACACCAGCAAGAGGATTCCCAACAGGGTTTCTCACATTGTCCATACCACTCTGGAGACTTGTAAGCCCAACTTGTGCAAGACCCTCCATTATTTCTGGTACATGAGGCAGCTCAACACCTCGAATTTGCCAGTTTTGTCTAGTCGTGACGTCTGCACATCCTTCCTTTCCATACCTCCTTATAACGCTTGCCAGATAACGAGTTTGGGCGCTCGTTGTCACTCCATTAGGCAACTTCAATCTCATCATAAATCTCCCATCTATCAAATCACAAATTAAACAAAATTAACAGAAGATTTATACTCTTCATTTGCACTCAAATCTACGGTATCCAAGTTCCAAAACCATAATAAGTAAAAATGTGATCATTTTTGCCAAAGCCATTGGATTTAGGTTTTCCACTTTCGCAATTCAATGGGTGGAAAAACTGTAACTACCACTCCCAAATCCAACAATAGCTCAGTAACTAAATTTCTGCCATACATCTCACCCAAGCTACAGCGTGGGGTAGCACTGTTCTTCTACATGATAACTTGCCAGCAAACTACTAAAGATAACAAACTAGCAGGGCCGTATCTGAACATATGCGGCATAAGCAACCGCATAGGGCCCCCAAATTTTGAGGGTCCCCAAAATTATATATATACATGTATATATTAGCATGAGTTAGTTTATTACTTCATTATCATACACCGAGTTGTTTGGAAATCGTTCCCATTTCTATTTTCTTGTTTATTT
Source organism: Macleaya cordata (assembly GCA_002174775.1). Classification (NCBI taxonomy): domain Eukaryota; kingdom Viridiplantae; phylum Streptophyta; class Magnoliopsida; order Ranunculales; family Papaveraceae; genus Macleaya; species Macleaya cordata. Next base: position 456,048 of record MVGT01000732.1, read on the forward strand.
AGAATTGAAACTCCTAATTATTTATTTCCACTTATTTTTTTAACTATGGTATGTAGGCAGGTTTAAAATAACATAGGTGCAACACTTTTAAATAAATAAATAGACCANGTTTATTTAGAATAGAGACTCCTAATTATTTATTTAGAATATATAAAAACTCCTAAATATATTATAATAACGATTCAACAAATTGAATTCTTTGTTATGCATCACTTTTTTCATTTTTATTTTTCAAGGTTCTATTAGGGTTTTTAACCTTAGCTATTTTATTGTTTTGTACTTTTGTTTATAAAAATTTTATGGAAATCTGAACTATACTAACTCCACGTATTTTTTTTAATTATGGTATGTAGGCAGCCCTAAAGTAACACAGGTGCCACACTTTTAAATAAATAAATAAAGAATAAATTTTATATTTCTTTTTTTAAAATTTTGTAACGATTTCTTATTATCGTAATTTTTAAAAAAAATTAAAAAATCATTTTTTTAGTTCATTCATGGGGCCCCGTTTTAAGATTTCGCTTCGGGCCCCCAAAATAGCAATCAAACAGGTTCATCAGACAACAGGCCCAGGCCCAGGTCTAGATCCACATCTCGAGAAAATTCCCATGACTGACATTATTATTTACCAAGAAATGGACCGCCATGTGTACAGCAGATATTGGGACCCACAGTTCATGGCTAAAAATATAAAATCAAGCAAAAATAATAATAATAATTTCCACCAAACTCATGGAAAAATAAATAAAATAAAATTTGCTGGCTCAATATTTGGCTTTTTTTCTTAGCTTATACATCTTGAACCGTCAACTTGCACCTGATGTAGGGCCCATACATTTAGATTTTTTTTTTTGATAAGCCTTAGATAAATAATATATTATGTAGCTAACGGTTGAAAATGTGAAGCTAGGAAATGCCAGCAAAGTGACCCATTTCAATTTCCATCTCTCCGGTGGTGGATTGAGGATGACACCTCAATCTGTATAAAAAAACAGATTGAGTGCCCGGTCCCTTAAGCATTTCTGCTAGGATATATGAAGGGCCAATAAAATAGCATCTGGTAGATTATCATACCATTTCAAATGTGTAATTATTATTTTTTTTCTCTTCCGGACATCAACAATAGAAGACAGCAAAACTAAATTCAATGGCTAAGGATTATTATCTTAGTGGGACCTGTCTCCCGAACCACGTGTACAGATAACGAGATTGTAGACCGTCAATTCTTCTCTTTTCTTTTTTCTTTACAATGTCATTTTCAGATCTTAATATTCGGTCAAAAGTCTAAACTTTGAAACCTCCACAAATTACCTACGGCTAACAGATCAATCAAAGAATCTGAAAAAGTTTATCCTCGTGATACGAATCACAAAACTTTCTTAAAACATCCGACGGTCTAAAAATGATCAAATCCTAAAAAAAATGATTCTATAATTTCCTTTTTATTCTTTGCATTCTAGATCAGGTTTCAAATCCGAACACTTTTTGTTCCCAATTAATTTACTAATCAAAAATGTCAAAATCAAAAGAAACCTAAATCAGAAATCAAAAAAAAAAAGAATACTTACACTGATGCTTTCTCCGGTGGAACAATCCAAGCCATTTGAGACGAACATCAATATCATCTTTGGTGAGTTTGGATTTCTCGATCTCTTCAAGAGGGATCTGAGCAAGTTCATTGATTCCACCTTCCATGACTAATTTCATCGGTTCTTTTTCAATCTTCACTTTCTCTGAAGGGTTAATACCTTGACGAAATTTCTCTTTCAAAATCCAATATCCATCTCTCTCTTCAACTCTTGGTTCCAACCTAGATTCCTCCACTGCAGCTTGAATTGTTTCCGTCTGGTCCGGTTTCACGGTGACCGAAGTAGTAATTCTTGCTCTGCGACGATTGGTTTGGATCTGTGTCGGTACCGTCTGTACCAGAAATCGCAACGACGAAGAAGACATTTTTGAAGAAACAATAATTTGTGGTGGTGGTGGTGGTGGAGAAGTTGAATTTGTAAGGGATTAATGGAGAGATCCATCCTTTATGTAGTGTTTGTTTTTGGCCTCTTCGAAACTGAGGATTATGTTTATGGCGGTGTTTTTGGGTCTCTTGGGAGCTGCTAAAGGTCACCAATAGACGACCACTTCGAAGTTACTTAAATGCCCTTGTAGTTTATTTTTTTTTATTTCATTTTGTAGTCATTTTCTGTTGATTTTGGGTGGTTGTACTTGTATAGTATGTGTCATACACACATCGGTTAAGGAATTGAGACAATATTAACATGGAACGCCCAGAAGTTGTTGTACACTTAGAACGCAAGAGGTATATAAAACAAGGGTCACGATCCTAGGACACTAGGTTTTCTGACGGTAGTGTGTATTTACACACTCTCCTGATTTGTATCACACACCTTCGTGATTTGCGTCAAATTCAAAATTATTCATTTCTGTAGATTATGTCTTAAACCTATCAACGAACATGGTTCAATATTGTATAGTATCGTTTCAATGAATGTTTGGGTTTTTCCACATGCCGATACTTTCAATTGAAACGAGATTGTAAGCCTATTTGGTCAGGGGTTAGGGTCTACCTTAAGCAAGTTACAAAATTATCAAATTCTAACTAGTTTATTTTGAAAGTGTATTCACAAACATTGAGTGTGCATTAGCCTATGGGCCTACATAAAAACGATTCAATAGGTGACTTTAAACCAAGGTATTTTTTTCATCATGCCAATCATCCTGATCACAAAAGATCAGCCTATTCTGAAACGTATAAACCTATCATCTATTGAGTGAAACCAATGATAAAATGAATAGCTCAATCACAGTTAATTTTTAGTGATTTTCAATTATCGGATGATGAGATTACAAGTCCTAGATTGTGCTAATTTTTGGTGAGGATGATCAACATTGTGAGAAAAACATCCTCGCATAATATATCTCTTGGATCAACTTCACATGAGCCCCATAGAAAATATAATGAATAATAATGTATTTTGATCTGCTCTTATAAAATAAGTGTACTTTCCAAACTCTAATCTTGACTATTTTGACTTTTTCCATCTATATAAAAATAATGCGATTTTAGGACAAAAAAACGCTCCAAATTTGTCCTCTCACAAATTTGTGTGTCCTTGGTGACTAATACAGACACATAAATTCCTAATAAATGACATATTTAGTAAATAAGAGTATTTAAAGTGCATAGGATTAGTCTGAGTTTGAAGATAAAAAGGGTATGTAGATGTTGAGTAAAAAGAATGTGTACATATAGAGGAGAGATAAATTTGTATACTTTTTAATATTTTTTTACAAAAAAATGCTATAACTTTTTATCTAAAAAGTAGGTTATAATAAATTTATAATTTTTGAAAAATCTTTAAAATGAGACTAGTCACCAATACAAATGTTAAGTACGAACAGGATTAAGACGACACATGGTCGGCATGACGACATGTGACGAATGCCCGAAGTCGATGTTACGTGTTGCATCGAAGGTACAGACCCCACTAGTATAAAAACAAAAGGAGTCAAAGTTGATCATATACCTAGCAAGGTTGGTGGGTCACTGGCCAGGAGTGTTGAACCCTAAGCTTTACTCATTAAGCAACGAGTTTAATTAGGATAAAGTTGAAACGAGTCTCTTTTCGGCATTGGATGTTATCATCTTGTCGTTACAAACTTATTTGTTCCTTTAATTTAAGAAGTGTTTTTTAATTTGACAAATGCTTTCAATGATATTAGAACAAGTCTAGTGGGAGACCTCAAACCCACAAGAAACTAATATTACTTTGAAGCTCAAAGGGAGGGCACGTCTAGTGGATGTGCCCTAAACATTGCTAGTACTTAGGGCGATCACAATAAAGTGCCTCGACATTAACGAGGCACTTACGCGGTCCCCTCCTCTCCCTTCTCCTTCCTTCTTCTTCTCCCTCATTGGTCACAGTACTTTCATGCGACCGGGAGAATCTCCTGCCGGTTCCTCAACACAAGTCAGCATCAAATTGGCGAATTGGAGGAACCCTTTGAAGTATTGAGGTGTCCAATAGACTTAAAATTTCGTTAGCTTTGATGTATTGAGGTATCCACTAAATTGCTTGAGCAAGTTTTAAACTATCACAAGAAATATTTTATTGTGAGTTGCACAGTTGCAACCCACTTTTAAGAGAAAAGAAAAACAACTTGAGATGTATATTTTAAGACAAAATCAAGGACTTTTTAGGTAAAGTTCTTGTCTTTTTATCTAAAACAAAACGTTGCAAACAGTGCAACACCTTTAAGTTGTTGGTTGCTACTCCCTAATTTATTGTATTGTTTTGAATTTTCAATAGACCCGTCAAGGAAAACCGTGACTTTTCTTCTTTGGATAATAACATATAAAATAGAGTAGTGCTATATGCACCAATTAAGTTACAAAAGTTATACGGATGCTTACGTGGTATGGTCGGTTCTACCTATATAAGTTAGAAACTCCTTCCAAATATTTTTTTTGGTGGAAAAAATAGTGGATTTCACCTTGCTATATAAATGTCATAAATGTCACCGCACCACTTTTGTAAATCTATGCGTCTAAAAAATATTACTCTATAAAATAACTATCAATCTACACGATACAAATGTTGGGTCTAAATTTATTAAGGTGGCCCCACAAACTTTTAGCCTGACAGAATGAACACTGGCCGTCCGATGATGGTAGCATTTTTTTTGAGAGTGGATGACGGTAGCATATTCGTTGGAGTAAAAGAATATTCTTAGTCCAAAATTTTGCGACAACCATTGAATCCGCCACAAGCCAAAGAATGAACTTTTGGAGTCGACAATCCGCGCCATCCAAATGAAAAATACTCTCATTTGTGGACCAGGCTGTATCGTACAATTTTGCACCCTACGTAATTTGGGCATATCCTTACTGTTCTTTAAGAAGATCCCTCTCTATTCACTTGTTT